>VZTN01012975.1:64980-103796 GCA_013400515.1 Erpornis zantholeuca
GTCCCGCGGCCAGTCACAGCCATGGGCGGGGATGGAGCGAGCCCGCCCCGCGTGCTCAAGCAGGGAGCCCCGCCCGTAGCAAAGCGCACAACGCCGAGGTGCAAGTTCCTCATCTTTCCCTATTCCGCAGCAAAGTGCACCATGTCGCCTGGCAAATTCCTCCTCTTCCCCCATTTAGTAGTCTGTGAGTGATCTCTCCCTGTCCTTGTTTCAACTCGTGAACCTTTTGTTACATTTTCTCTCCTCTTCCCAGTTGCAGAGCGGATGATAGAGCAGCTTTGGTGGGTGGCTGGCATTCATCCGGGGTTAAACCACCACCAGTATCCTGCTGCTCCCTCTGGCTCTTCTGCAAGCTGAGCGGGCGCAGGATGAACTTTGCTTCCTGGGGGGTGACTTGGGGGCAAATGGGCAATCTCCTGCTCTCCTGAGCAGGAAAATATGGAAAATACCCAGCCAGCCAAGCTACAAGAACCACCACAGGAGAAATAGAAGAAGAAACCATTATTGCACAAAGGAGAGCGGACCTTGAGACACTTGAATCATAGGAGTAGTTGTCACCCAGCAGACATGCTTCTCTGTTGTAAACTGGGCTTGTCTTGGACGCACAGCACAGAAGTGCCCAGTTAGGTTGCTGCTCCTTCAGGAAAGATGCAATATTTTTGGTATAAGAACAGTGTGTGTGCTGTTGAGAGCAAGACTGAAATAGTCCTTCTGAATGCACCAAGCAAGCATATCAGTTCCACTAAACATGCATAAAACAATCTGGGCATGGAACTCATTGCACTGGTTAGTCTGTGATCAGTGGAAGTGTGAATACAAGCCAGACCACTCCAGTGTCAATCCCTCCCCACTACTCATCAAAGCAAACAGTACTCATTTTCTCATCACTCCAAGCATGAGTTTCCAGCAGCATCTCCCTGTAAATAAACAAGAACAAGAGCATCTCCCTTCACATAGTGATGGTAACAGCTCAGGAACAGCCTTTTGGAGAGCCACCACATCCAGCTGGTCAAGCTGTGTTAGGTGTTGTTCCATCGGAAACACTCCCTCTTCCTGCTTCTAACAGGCTTGCTACTTTTACTAGAAGGTCGTTAGGAAGGCTGGGGTGTTTGTTGCCAGCTGTGTTGTAACTTCAGTGATGACATATCTAGGCTGAAAGTGAAGCTCTGCTCAAGAAAGCCAGAACACATTTCACTCATCTTTAGTGTCGAGGTTTGACACTGGCCCAGCGCCAGGCACCCACGAGAGCTGCTCGCTCACCTTCCCCTGACACAGCTGGGCAGAGGAGGGAAAAGGGAAAAAAAAGGCTTAATGAGTGAGATAAGGACTAGGAGAAACACTTCAAGGGTGAAACAGGCTCAACTTAAGCTGCGAAGTGAATTTATTGCTAACAGAATCAGAGGAAGATAATGAGAAGTAAAATAAGCCCTTAAAACGCCTTTTCTCCCCAGCCCCTCCCTCCTTCCCACCGACAGCGCAGAGAGACAGGGCATGGGGGTTAGGTCAGTTCATCATCGAGATTCTCTTCCGCTGCTCTGCTTCTGCTGCCTTCCCCTGTGAGGCCGTGGGGTCCCTCCCACGGGAGACAGTTCTCCGTCAGCTTCCCCGGCCTGGGTCCATTCTCACGAGCAGCAGCCACACCACACCTGCTGCAGCGTGAGCCCCTCCCACAGGCACACAGTCCTCCCAAAACTGCTGTGCCCTGGCTCTCCCTTTCCATGGGGTGCACTCCTCCAAGGACAGGCTGCTCCAGCCTGGAAGGAGGGGCCCTCTCTCTCCACTGGGTCTCCCGCTGGATCACAGCCTCCTCCAGGCATCCACCCGCTCTGCCATGGGCACCTCCCCATGGGCTGTGGGTCGATCTCTGCATCCCCTGTGGATCCCCATGGGCTGCAGGGGGATTTCTGCATCCCCCGTGGATCCCCAGGGCTGTGGGTGGATCTCTGCATCCCCCGTGGATCCCCAGGGGCTGTGGGTGGATCTCTGCATCCCCCGTGGATCCCCAGGGGCTGTGGGTGGATCTCTGCATCCCCCATGGATCCCCATGGGCTGCAGGGCACAGCTGCTTCACCATGGTCTGCACCACAGCTACAGAGGAACCTGGGCTCTGGTGCCTGGAGCACCTTCTCCCCCTCCTTCTTCACCGACCTTGGTGTCCTCATGTTGTTTCTCTCACATGTTCTCACCTCCTCCTCTTCTCTGACTAGAAGCCAAAATCTCATGACTTTGCTTTGATTTTCTTCTTAAAGATGTCATCACAGAGGTGTTACCAACCTCTCTCATTGGCCCAGTTTTGGCCAGCAGCATGTCCATCTTCAGATCCATTGGCTCTGCTAGACATGCTGGGAAACTTCCAGGAGCTCCTCACAGCAGCCACCTCTGTGGCCCTCTGCTACCAAAAATGGGGCCTATTAAAACCAATACATTTAGTCCATCTTATTACAGGAAAGAGTCAAAGGTGACAACCAACTGCTACATCTGCACCTGCGCTCCTGGGGAATTACTGGTTTTAAGGAGAGGTAATTGTTTGGAGATCACATCCCATTATTACAAGCTTTCAGTCTTCATTTTTTTACCCCATCAAGGTGAAGGGATGATAGCTTCTAAAATTTGGCACAATGCAAGATCTCAGACTGGGAAGGCAAAAAGTAAAACCAAGTACGTAGCAGTGTGCCCCCTAAAAGCAGAGGTTTCTATTACATCTAAGCCTCCAAATATAAGCATGTGACCAGAGTTTCCCATGTTCTCTAAGTCAAGGGTGGCATAGCTCTCCCACGAGACCCCACCTCTGACCCATTGGACCCCTGACCTGTAGGTTTTCCTCATCTGTTTCCTCACTGGACAATGCCTCATGTAATCCCACCCATCTAACCTGATATAAACCACTGTTTCCAGAACCATGTGCTCTTTTGCTTCTCCACCCCTGGGGTGAGTGCTGGCACCAGTGCTCACCCCATGTGTTTTTTGTTTTTCTCATGTTATTAAACTTTTTTATTTTGGAAAAAGTGATCGTTGCCCATCTCTCTTTTAAGCCACTGCCTCAAGCTCACTGGAGAAGAAGAAACCACCTCCGAGGTAGTAACTTTGCCCCTGCCGGGAACTTATCTGCTCGGGCAAATGCGGCAGGCTTACAAAGTTACACAAGTAATTTTAGAAATTGGTTTACCAGTGTCAACATGGAAGTAACCATCAAGATCTATCCATGGTTAATGTGCTGTAGCAAGCTTTCAGTATATTATGGTTACTCTTTGTGTCCTAATTCCTTCCTTCACAAAGGCACTAGAAGGCTCATTAATTTAAAACACTTAAAGAGCCAGCCAGACCATGCAAACAAGCATTCAGTTTAGGACAAGCTTAGATATGTATGGAGACACAGCAGAGCATCCCCTCTTCTAAAGTGTGTTGCATCCTTACACAACTTCCAACAAGCAAATTAAACCCTCTCAAAATCAAGTTCCCATTTTTAGCCTACATCACAAGACACACTACCCTTTCTGTTCTCTTCTATTCAAGCACTTAGAAACAGCCAGTTTCCTCTACAGCCTGTGAAGATACAAACTGGATATTATTCATAGTATTCCCTCCCGCCTATGAACCCATGTATTTCTAATACACTAACACAGCATTTTGGTGTGGAAATTCAGGCTTCTCCTGCATGTCACTCCCATTACCAGAACTCAGGGACCACCTTACAGAGCAGAACCAGAGCCAAGCTTGTCCTGTGGATACTCACTAGCACAACTGTGTTACATTCAACATCCAATTACACATAACCTGTGCGATGACAAAACAAATGTATAGGCACTTGTGGACACGGATCCTACCCTACAATTTAAAGAGATGCAAACACACTTGAGTGTAGCCATATTTTCCAAAGGAACTTGTCTGTTCCTTCAAACTGATGCGGAATCCACGAAGACTGATATGGAGTTCATCCAAGAGGTCATCTCAGTAAAGGATGGCTCTTGGCTTCAATAGGAAACAACATAGACAAGAAATAAATACAAATAAATAAGTTCCTTAGATATTGTCTAAACCAACATAGGTATCTTCAGGACACTGTCAGCTTCTACTGCCAAAGAATCATAGTGAAATTTAGTTTTAGGGTTCTTCTTAAGCAAAGCTGATCTAGTGAACTGAGGACTGTGAACTGCAACCACTAAATCTAAGCTGCCATTCTGAGGCCAACACATCAGCAAACCCAACAGCCTTCCTCTGGCCCTCCCTTGCAGCTGGGTCAAATCCCTGGAATGAAACTGGCAGTTCAGACTACCTCTCAGATTGTCATAAAATGGGCCATCTTGGGAGGAGAAAAAAGGAAAATAAAAAGAAAGAAAGAAAAAAAAAGGGAGCATCATTTATCCATGTGCTAAAAATGCTGAAATAGATGTAAATGACAGTTAGTGTGTGTTTCAGAAACAGGTTTTCATTATGAAATTAAAAACAGGAGTGATTTTCATGTACCTTTCTAAAATTGCATAAAATAATCACTTCTGCTGCAGTGATTTTGTCTTATTGCCCAGAACTGAGGTCAGATCAGCCACAGAAACCACAGGTGCAGCCAGCAGCTACTCGAGAGAAACCACAGCTCCTGTGCTCGGAGTTTCATGGAGAGTGTAACATGAGGCAGTGAAAAAGGGAGCTGCATTCTTACCTGCCCTTTTTCAACTTACTTCAGAGGGGAGAATGGCTTAAGACATCACTTTATATTCACCCTCACCTTACTGAACATTCTGGTATTTATTGCAGTTTAAAAGTCAGCCGTAACATGTTTTGGGTCTCTCTATTACTAGTCAGTACAGCACCAGCAGCAGTTAGGGCTTGACAGCAGACAGTACAGCTGTAACTGTGAAACAGGAAGAAATTCCAAGGCATTGTAAACCTCCTCAAAGTTCTGAAAGTAAATGTATGTACTGATAGCGTGTTATAATCTACTGAATAGTTCTGTAATACTCAGGATTGCTTCATGTTTGTATATTCTACATATGCAGTTTAATCCATAACAAGATGCATCTTATCTCATCACTATTAAAAAATGTCCATCACATTCATTACCTAAGTAACCTGAAAGCATACAGGGATTGAAGTATGATAGGCTGGGCCACTGCAAAAATGGGAAAATCTGGGAAACAAGGTCCTACAAACAGATTGCAGAAATATTTAGCTGGAAAATAATTCAAACCAACAGTAATTTTACCTAACACCTCTGAATCATTGATTATAAACAGAATATATATATTTTGTAGAGATACAGACTCACGTATAACACATATACACCTATTTACAGACATATATCAGTACAAATTCTATTATATAGATTAGAATGTTCTCTGTTTCACAGCTAGTAGCCGCAGTCTCAGTTTTGCATAAAGGCACAGAAGAGTAGACAAACATCAACATGAATTTCATGCTGCCAGGAAGCTCCATTCCCCTTTGAGCTAAGGAATCACAAAGCCTGGCTGCTTGAATGGCTAAACTTGAATATTTCAACATCAGCTCATTTCCTGAGCCTAAAACAAAGTAGTCTGTTAAATGCTCAAACTCAGAATCACTATTAATTAAAGATGTAAGTACATAATTTTTTTCAGGTGCTAAATGATCTATTTTTGAAGAAGTACTCTGTAGGGTATTTCTACTGTCTTTGGAATTTAACTAAAATAATATCAAGGTTTTTGTATTATTACATGCTAAATTATTACAAAGTAATCTGCATTCAAAGATTTCTACTAATAATATCGTATATAAAACAGTAGAGGGCTCCAAAATATGTAATCATGATCTGTAAAAATTCAAGGCAGGTAATACATTAGAAGATTAAAAAAAATTAAATCAGTTAGCATTTGACGTTGCATAGCAATTTATTTCCAGGTGACATGCTTGCTGTAGGAAGATCTTTAGGGAGAAAGTCAGAGAGTTCAGTAATTCCATATGAAGCAGCTCATATTTTGCTGTTCATCCTCACACAAGTATGTCTCAACAGGCAGTGACAGTCAGCATGACATATGGATCCAGTCTGAGCAGGCTGCTTGTCCTCAAGACTTGCAAGACTGTTTATGCTGCCCGTCAAGACAGGCATTTGAGCTATGCTGTAGAGTCTTCCCTTGACTTCTCAAAGGATAAAATGGTTTGTGTCCCAAACAATCCACACTTCCTGGACTTGGTTTTTATTTTATTTTTTTTACACAGAAAAAAAAATTGTTACAAGAGAAAAATATTTACTATGCATACATTATTTTGATAAAAAAACATCCAAGACAACAAACAGGATAAAAGGAATTGTATTCCTTAGACTTGTTATTGAATAGCTGCACATAGATAAGTCCATATGCCATACACACTACTGCTAAACATCACTTTTAACAAGTAAAGCACCACCAGTAATTCTTCTGCATTACAGAAGTAAACAACTTTGAAACTTTGAAAGGCATTAAACCTTCTGCTCCATCAAATTAAATAGGTAACCTTAAACATCACTTGAAAGGCAGAAATACATACTTTAAACTGTGCTGAAACCAAAACCATTGCTGGATCAGTAACATTTAAACTCATTGTTGAGGTACAAAACAATTCAGAAGACCTTTAGGCATCACTAGCTCTGCATTTGGCATAGTTAGAGCGCAGCAACATAATGGTGATTGGTTTTTTTAGCTGTACTGATGAAGTAGAGAAGACTATTAAGATAACACACACTGTATGTCTTCAAATTCCCACTTTTTTTCCCCTCTAAAGTTATGTTTAAAAAAGATTATTAAAGCATGATTATGCAGATTTATGTTGAGGTATTATTTCACATGAAATATTGCTTGTGTTGGAATAAACTTCTGTTTCCCTTTAATCTCCAATACCACGGTACTCCAGAGTCCACCTGCCCATCAATCTTTAGCAGACTTACAGATTCAATCACCATTAGTGATAACAGAAGTTGCTAATTCCATTTCCAGAACACAAGAGTAAAACAGATACCTCTAAATGCAAACACATCGTGTGTGCACACGCCCATGCATTCACAAGCACAGACTACACTTTGTCCTGTCAGAGTTGAGGTTGAAGGACAGGTTATATGAAGTTTTAAAAAGTATTTCAGGGACACCTTACCATCCCTACAACCTGATCTTGCAGCTCTTTTTCATGTGAATTGCATGAAAAAAACTACCACAATGTCTGGACACCTGCAGACGACTTAGTGAAAATAAGGTAATAAGAACAAGACTAGGTCCCTAGCCTCTACCTTTCAGTAAATAGTAATGCCACCAGAGCAAATTGTTGGAAGAATTTTCAATGCCTGTGAAACCTTTTGGTCCTCTTTCTTACACATTCGTGTATCTTCTCCTTATTCCCACCCCATGGAAACTGTATTTAAGATTGTGCATTAGATTCTATTTCCATTTACCTTGGAAGAAATAAAATCAACACTAAAAAAAGATAAATAGAAGTTTATGCCCAGAAATACCTTTCCTTAGTCTCAAGCTTCTCCTGTCAAATGAGTTCAAGTATGTGGTAATTCAGGAAGTGAAAGAGCATTCTTTTAAGATTAAGACAAAACTGTGCATGTTGGTTTAGCTGTGGGTTGGTCAAACTTTAATTCACAAGTCTAAGGATAATGGGTGGGTGCCTGAAATACTATACTGATCTATTCTTTCAAGGTAATTTTTTTGTATTTACTAAGATCAAGTATATCAGAAATTGGAAATGTGAAGGAAGAAATACGCCAGCAAGATAGCCACACAAATTGCTATACAAATTCTCATTCTTCCCAGTGAACAGCTGTTAGATGGCTGGCACACATCCCAGCTGCACCACTCAGTACTCGGGCATCCTCAGAGACTGGTGTATTAAGACACAACAGAAACTCTAGAAATCAGAGGGACAGGGATTTAAAAAAATATCTTCACGAAAAGAAACACAAATTGAGGTTTTTGTTTGTTTAATAAAAGCTTGCAAGGCACATGTTTCAACGGAATTGCAACATCTACAGCAAAGCAGATCAAAATTTGTAAAACTTTCCCACAACCCTTTCAGGGAGTTAAACCTGTGATCTGGTTGAAAACCAAGCCAGGGTTGTCTGCACAAGTCTAGTGTAATTATGCCCTACTGTTGTTCCACTGAGGGATATCACTGGAACTTAGTATTTTTCACAGAAGCTGGAGATCAGACAGTATTTTTGCTAGTCGTAGCTGGATAAGAAATTCATTCACTTTCTTTGTAAGATATGATTCTTTCAGTTACTTGTTTTAATTATGCTTTTTTACAGGAACGACCACAGTGTTCTCCCAAATAAAAGGCTCCTTCTGTTACTTAAGGCTGCTCTGCCAATGGTGCTGCAATATAATTTTCTCTAATATAAAAAGCAAGGTAAAAATCTTAAATGATTCTCCTAAAGCAGAATCAATTGAAGTATCAAGAATACATCTTTAAAAATATGACAAAACTAATAACAATAACTATGTCACAGCTCAAATAAAATTCAACTTGTTCATTTAAACATGTATGAAGGCCAATGTGCTACAAGACAGATTTGTTTAGATGTGTGGGTGGCCTCATTTGTGGTTTTCTTAAGATGTGTGCTCTACATGTATATGTTCAAACTACATTCTACATGGTAACACAACGTTGCAGTAAAACACAACAGGCAGTCAAGGACAGCTGAATGTTGCATCTTGGCATGACAGTCTAAGGCATGAAGCCGTAAGCTCTGCGACTTCATCTACCCACGTACAGTTGTAACCCTGAAGTTTGCTACCTGGAATGCTTTATTGCTGATATGAAATGATATTCATGAATTACTAACTTGAAGGGATTAAATAACTGACACACAGACATGTAATTCCTTGACAGTGATTCAAACAAACTTAAGTTGGAAAAGGAACTCAAAACTTACTTCCAAACATTACATCTATATCCACACATATAGAGGGGGTTCCTGCAGGCCTGCCACAGCTCAAGTTAATACATGAGCTTCTGTTGGTGTACAGTAATGGAGTAGTCTGAAACAGCTCAGTGCAGTAAAATATGCACTTGTGCACAAGCAAATAAATGCAGCCTGCACTCCAGCAGACACATAGGTACACACTACCCCCAAAACAATGCCTGTATGCCCAGAAAGGATATTTACTTATAACTTGTCACTCAGTTATACTGATAAATGCTTCTCTCAGTGACAACATCCCGTATATTCAATGGATTTATCTGAACATTGGTTTCAAAAATTTGCATAATTTAACATTTTGCCAAGACTCAGAGGTCTAAAAATATAAATGAAAGTAAAAAAAATATTACAGACATGTTGGCTTTTACAACAATAAAGCTTTTTCTCTTTTAAATCACCCCAAAAGTGATAACAAGTTTTAAAAAATTCTCATCACTACATGTCAGTGTAAAGTAAGCAAGTCTATCTGCATAGAGCAGAGAACAATCATGCACATACAACAACATGCTGCAGTTCCTAATAATTTCAGAGTTAAAATCCCCGATTTGCATTAAGGATTGTTTTGCAGCTTCCACTTGCAGGATGGTTTGCAGATTTTTCAGCTGAGGGTTCATCCTATTCTGCCAGATCCTTCATTAAAGACAACTGGGCTCCAAAGAATCATTCCCACAAGCCTGATAGACTGGTCTCTGGGCCAGGTGCTACATGAATTTGTAACTACAGGTAACTCCTAAGGGGTGAGCGACTTCTTCCAACACTTAGTCCTGACTTTTTGTCCAGTTACACCTACGTTAAGCAAAGCTACTGTTACCTTTTATTGGATTTTTCCATTCTCAACACTAGGTTTAGGCCCAGAGTTGGAATTAAATCATTCATTCTCTTGAAAGTCTATCAGCCAGCAACAAAGAGGATGAACAGATAATTTGTTAAGAAAAAGAGTTGTAGAGGCAAAAGGGCTAGTATAACAAAGACAAATTTTAGAGGGAAGCAAAACTGCAAAGTACTTTCCCAAATTTTCAAAGATCTGTGTATTTGCATAATTGATACAAAAATAGCTATGAACATCTCTACCATTATTTATTAATGGTGGTGATTATAGTGTTTTAAATGACTGTTATGGCACTATCTTAATCTAGCTATTGCATAATAAGTTGAATGAAATGAGTATCACCCATCCCTCCCCACACACACATACACCAGCACACACACAGAGGGGTGAAACTGAAGTGCAGAAGTCTCAGTAGCAAACCTGGTTGTCCTGCTAGACTTGACTGAAAACAAGTATGGCATACTGTGGTATACTGGCCCATTCTGGTGGCTGCTCAGAAAGACACTCTTATGCATACATATATACACACTTAAGTGTGGAAAAATGCTGAAGACAAGTTGTTTCCTAACTGAAGATCTGAGCTTGTTGGCTCCTACTGCTAGGTCTAATTCCTAGCATTTCCACCAACATATCTCTGTAGACAACAGAGACAACAATGCAGAGATCAGTGCCTTAATCTATGGAAGTGTTGTTTAAGTAAAATCTTCCTTATTTGATTTATACAAACTATATATCTACAGATAAGATGTATAAATGTGTGTTTGATAAACATAGAAATGTTTACCTCGGAAGACAGGAAGAATTAAAACATAACAAAAAGAAACCCCAAACTAAAAATTCAAACACTTACTTGAAAAGAATTGGGATATTGATTGCTTTCTTGCTAAAAAATAAAAGCTATATGACTTAAATGAGCTCTTTAAATCATTTTTCTGTATTTACTGAATATGCCCATTAGCCCATATTCAGAATATGCCCATAATCTATGCCCATTAGCTCTCTAATGCTGAAGTTAGAAATCCCATTTACATGAAGATTAAGATGATTTATAATGGGAAGAAAAATGTAAAAACATGGAAGACTGTAACACATTGTAAAGACTGTAAAATTGATAAACGTTCCTGTCTCCTTCAAGGATGGTATATGTGTCTGCAGATCTGTAGATCAAAGAATTTCAGTTTGGTAAAATAAATTTGTCAGTACACTGCATGTGTGCATATCCATCTGCAAAAATAAACTTTCTTGATCAAAAGGAACTTTTCCAACTGAAATTCATTCACAATCAATCCTCAGGAAGAAGCTTGCATGCTTTTTCATGACTGGAAGGATATCACAGTGTTGATTCTATACACAAAGTAGGATCTATTCCAGTATACTCGAGTGAAATAATTCACATATGGAGAATAGTTCATTTTGATTTCATGACAAAACCGTCCATATTTTGAGTAGGCATAGTTGTCACTTTCCTCACAAACCACCTGTCAGAAAGAAAAAGACCTAATTACAGTACTGAAGATAAGTGGTTACAGAACGTAATTCTGTACATTTAATTAACTTTTGTATTCTGTAAATTTCATTTATGATAGACATTTAATTTCCACATTGTACAGTTCCAATACACTGAAAACACATTCCCCTATAATTTGCTTAACCACCTAAAATAGTCTTTGTGAATTAATCCCCTTGTCAAGGTAACAGATATTAAAACCAGCGTACTTCATTCATATTGTAAAGAACAACAGCAGTGGAAATTACCCACATGCCCTGCTTACCCAGTAGTTCAAACCTGACTGGCACAGGGCATACCGGTATGAAGGAAAGGAAAATCTCAATTACCTTTTCCAGGCCAAGTAAGTTTGACAAACCTAATAAAAACCAAAGACACACACATTGCCCTACAAATTCCAACCTATTGACTTGGAAGCAAACTGTGCATTTTAGCACCTGTCTGATATCCCTGAAGAAATCCCTTCATTATTCCTTCTGATGGCACAAATTTACATGGTTTTTAAAAAAGGTGGTAGGACACACTCATGAAGAAAAATCCACTGGTGGCTGCTAAACACAAAGATAATTGCTCTGAGCTAGAGTCCTTCATCAACAGACTGCTGGGGATGCCTTAAATGGCTACCAAGAAACAGAGATTAGACAGGAATAAAGGAAAAAAGGTGGTATTTATTTAAAAGGCCTTCAGATGTACACTATGGGCTCCGGAGGGTTCTGTCTCAGTGGATCCCAAAATGGACAACAGGTCACAAGATCTTCACACTTTTATATCGGCATCAATTCACTAACCAGAACCCAGCCAATGATGGAATTTCCCCAAGCTTGCCCCCCTCTCCCCAAGATGATGGTTTACAGTTCTTGGTCTAGGTGTCCTTGGAGAGCAAGTTAGAGAGGTTTTGTTATGTCTATCTCAGCATAGAGAACAGCACTTAACAAGCTACAGGAAACTTCAGAGTTACACTAGCAGCACAGGATTTGAAAAATATGAAAGTTAAAACCTCAGGCATCACTGGAAAACATTTGTCTTTCCCTACCAGTAAACCTATGTTCTCAGCCAGGGTCAGAAACAAGGTATTGGACAAGGACTATAGGATGTAGCACAAGCTAGAAAATAATACTTATCTTCTTAAACACAGCAATTCAAAACACACCCACAGACCTTTCAACAGCATAACACACTGTCCACTATCTCACTTACTTTGGGAATAAGTAAATGCTGCAGTTGCAGTCTCCAAGTACATATGCACTAGCTTCCACTACTTTGGAATGTCTTCCAATATGACTTAGACAATTTTTATTAGCAAGCAACCTGAGAGATTTGTTTAAAGCTTCCTGAGACAATACACTTTATTAACTTTCCAGAACAAACTATGTCAGTTTTCTGAAAAAAACCCTGACATACCCAAACAAACCACTCCCCCCAAAACAACAACAACAAAAACTAAAAAAAAACCCAAGAAGGATTATCAAGATTATGTGTGAGAGAGAAGCGTGCAAGAAGCATAGAGATGACAGATGCAGGGGTATGAGGGCATGGAATCCTTAAATTGTGGTTAACTGCTCCAGTGGAGATCTAAAGTGTGAAGAGGAAACAGGAACTTATGCATGCAAACACAGATCTGAGAAGAAACTGAGAGGTAACATGCTGATTAACAATGATGGAGGTTATTCATACACATACACTTTAGTTATGGTACAGTATATTGGATATATCCTGGAATAATCATAGCATACATGATTTTAGCAGCAAGACAAGGAAATAAAGAACAGATTTCAGCAATGGTAAGGAAGTTAATAGAAAAACGGAGAAAGTATCCTTCATGGATAAAGGAGAAGTTTCACCTAGAAGTGAAACTGACACCTGTTGTAGATTCCTGGGGAAATATAGAGTAATCCCCTAATAACATACCACTCCTATAAATTACTCCCCCAAGACAAAGCAGCTACAGGAATAAAATGCTTGCATTACAAGAGTTTTTGAACTGTGTTTCATCGAAAGTAGATCTTATAAAATAATTAACACAGATTTAACAGTTTGGATTTTTCCCCAAGAAGGGAATGTAAGACTACATATGAGAAACATTTGTATGTCTTCCCCATTAAAGATTCAAACCAAGGATTCACTTGGTACAGTTAACACACACTAGACTCTGATGTCAAATAGATGCTTAAGTTCCTTCTTGGACAGGAAACCAACAAAATGTAAGTAACCTGTGATTGCTTAGAAGTAACTGGTGACTTCCTCTTTCCTGTTGACCTGAGAATAAGCAATGAAACTCTATGGTAGTTTAAGGCCTTCATAAAATCAAAATCTTTGCTGGATTTCCAGGAAGCCAATGAACAAGTGGCAGTGAGATCACCTTGTAAACGCCATCTCACTCCCTACTTCAGCAGCAAGAGCAGCACTATCAACAGCCAGAGACAGAACACAGCAATGACTGAAGCAGCATTCATGGTGCCGTTCATTCAACCCATCTTTCTACCAGATGTGGTTTAACAATCTATTGGTGTGCCAACCTATCTGCAAGGCTGAACTGAATAGACTTGCACCCTCATCAGAACCAAACAGGCTATACTGAACTAAATGGCAGGCTGGTCCTCATCCCAGCCAGAGTTTTAGAAGAACTGAGTTTATTCATTTTAGAATTTCATCTCCAAAGCTAGCAAAGAATGTCTTCTGAGGCAGGACTTCACTGCTTTTGTAATAACTTCTTCAGGTGTCAGTCTTGAACATTTATCTATAGTTAAATGGTATTTAATGATTGGCAGAAAAGCAGCACAGCTCATGTATTAGGAGGGATTAGGGCAGTTAATAGTATTGGATAAGATTACAAGTTTAAGAAACAGACAATCCAAAATTTAACTGAACACTTTTAAAATTTGAGGTTTTGTCTACACATCAATTACAATAGGAAAAATAAGACCAGTATTATAAGATTTATTTTAAACTAAATTATTTATGCATTCAAACATTCATTTTTTCTCACTGATACTTACATGACCATTAGCAATATCCAACAGATCTTTAACTCTACATCCTCTTACAGGTCCCACTTCATTGCAAATTGAATCTTCAATAACCAGAAAGTTGGCTTTGTAAGACGTGAGTATCTTATAAATATCCTCTGCTGATCTCTTTGAATAGATCTGATAAATCTATAAATTAAGAAAACACGTTCTTGCAATGTAAAAATTAGTGATAACCTGAATATTGGGACACACACACTCCCTCCCCCCAACGACAACCTATCTGCAATAACAAACTGTATGTACTCACCAAGATACAAAAAAGTTTAGTTTTGAAATCTCCCCAACAGTGAGGAAATGGCTAGCTGAATGGGAAGTATTTGTCTCAAAATACTTGATGGCAAGTTCTCATCTTACATACTTCAGTGGCCTAAAAAGTCTTCAGAAATAATATTTTGACATTTGTTTCTGTGCAGAGTGAAGCACTGACAATCTACTTGATAATCCCTTCCATGTCTGCTGGACTCCTATGTCCTCCTCCTGTCTAATACATTTGATTTTTTTTCCATCACATTTGGGTGAAGAGGAAGACAGTTCCTGTGAGATGCCACATTGATGGCATTGGATACTCACATTCTCATTTCTTTTCAGAAGATCATCATCATTATACAAAGGCAAACTCGACACGGTCCATCCCGTACAGAGCTTAATCACACCCATGAGCTGGGGGCTGCCTGCAAACACTGCAGCCACAGGAGCCTGTCGTCTGCAAAAGCAACACCAACACACACCTCTGAGTACTGCATGCACTCATCAAAACAATTCAATACACTGGGGGATCTGTTAGGGTGCTGCAGAATGAACTGGAGTACGTGAAGGTATCACTGGGGATCTAATTACAATTGGTGATGGTGCTGCTGTGGCAGTACCTTCCTTGCCAGGGAAAGCTCAGACCTGCAGCAATACGGAGCTTGAAAGGAAGGGTTCCTGCTGGGGCAAGGGCTGATGGTTGTTCTCTCCTCCTTGCAATCCACCATTCAGAGCAGTCCTGGAATGGATCCAAGTATTGCTTTTCTGAATGGCTGCCAACTTGTGACAAAACAAGCTTGAGAGAGATGGTAGGCAGAAGGAGAAACAACATGATGTTATCTTGTAAGGGAAAAATTTGTGATTGTTGTAACTTGATTTATATGATCATGTATTTCATAATATATGAGAAAATAAGTCAGCATACAGAATACTGTCTACAGCAATTACATTTCTGGATTTGGTATAATTTTTTGACTATTTGTATTTCTGTATTATTGAAAGAAAACAGTCATTGTCACACTTTATTACAGACTTTGGGAACTTCTGCAGAGAAAATTCAAATTAAATTCATATTATCAGAGAGAAGATTTTAGGAAAATATAATGTAATAATGACATTGAATTAAAATTTCGGTATGGATAGCTAAGTATATCCATAAGAAAAAAAAAATCTTTATTTTCTTTAAAAACAAGAACAGCTGTTACAAATAAGGGTAGTCAAATTGCTCATAGCTGAGTGAATCTCAATGAAATTCACCATAATTAATTATGTACTTGAAGTATATGCAGAATAACATAAAAGCCATTAGATATTTGGCATTATTCCACATGCTGCATTGAAGAGCTACAGAAATGACAAACAACATACACTACTACCACAACAAGAAGAAATTGGCTGGAACACTAATTACCAGCCTTGTCTTTTCTGAAGATGAACAGGTTGACATTAAAGACTACATAAATACAGAAGGTAATATTCTAAAAAAAATACAGTTAAAGCTAAGTTATCTGAACACAAGGGATATAATTTTCAGAAAAGGGCAATTCCTAATGACATAGTTCAAAGTTAGATTGAATGAGGCAGAATGCAATTCTGAAACTTTTGGTGGTAAGAAAAATATATCTGTGAAAATGACTCGACTTGGTTCAATGTGTTTATGTTCAGTATGAGTTATATAACATAGCTCCATACTCGCTGTGGTCAATAGGGGAAGTCTGAATCATACATGCTCCTCTCCATGTATCCTGACAAAAGTCTCTAAATCCTCACACCCAGGCATTTCATTTTATTGGCTCAGGCACAGAACATTTCAGTGTTTTTGTCCCCTGTTGGCATTACAACCAACATGAATCCTCTAATCTAATGAAAAGTTAGCGTGCAAAGAAGCAAGTACTAAGATCTCCACCTCTGTTTGGAAACTAGGTCTTGCAATGTCATTAAAAATTACTTGCTTGTGTGTTTCAGGATCTTCTCTTGTAATCAATGATAAAGTCCTGCTTCTTTTCACAGGAACAACACCAAACTTAAAATACAGACTTCTTTCCCCATGCAAAACTAAATGACTTAGCAAGGGAAAACCCAGCTTGACAGAGGTAGCTCCACAAACTGCTGAGATAAAAATACCATTACAAAAAGGAGTAAAACAATGTTGAACTTCATGCTTACTTTATCCATGTCATAAGTTCTACTGTATCAGGATCGTAGAATTCTTGCAGTTCTGTAAGCTCTGTCATTATTCTAGGGAAAAACTGATGGAAATGTTTTTTGTTACTTACAGTTAAAAAGTATAGCTATAGAGCATCTCATTAGATTAAAGCCTTAAGTGACACAACAGAAATGAATTTCAACTGTTTTCTCTTCTAACTAGTACTTTTGCTTGATTATTTTGCCAAAGTCAGCTTACACTTACTTACCTGAAAGCAGGAGACCCCCTCCCAAGTAAGTATGTTAAACAGAAGTTCTCATCACTATTTTATTAGAATACTTATCATTAAAAGTAAATAAACAAATAGCAGCAACAACATTCATGGACATTAAGTGGCCTAAAATACATCAAAATCATAGTTCAGGTGGTCATATGCAAATGCCTACAAGTAAGGGCACTGAACCAAGATGATGATAAATCTCTCATGGTAAATCTGCTTGAGCAGGAGGGACTGGACTGTTGTGATTTGACAGAAAGGTGTTATGCAAGCAAGTGGAAAGAAATTTCCTAGAAGAGCCCTGGTAATGTGCCCTGGACTTGCCTCTGATTTCAATCACTGCAGTGAAGGAAAGCACACTACATTGTATGAAGCAGGGTATCTCAGTTTATGCCCTCAAAAAACATTTTGGGAAAAGGAGGGATTCTGTGAAGTGAGACAGAATGCCACCTCTTTCAAACCAGGCCAGATTGCAGCCCTGCATCATGGCTTCCCTATCCTGTAAGGTTTGAGGTCCTTTACTACGATGGGAGATTTTGTCAGTCTTTGTGCCATTTGGAACATTTATCTGGGCATGGCTAGAAACTGGCTAGCCTTGAGTACATGTTGTAAAAGCTAAGTGAAAGTTACTGGATGTCAGCTGTTTCGGATGAGACTAAAGTTTATTGGTTATGTTGGACTAAAGGGACAACTCACTTTGGGCCACAGTGGACAGACAGCTAGAAGTGGAAGCCTGCTTTTAACAGAGGGGCTTCCACCCCCATTACCTGGACAACTCAGCTGTCAAGTGACAGCAGCCTACAACCAGCACAAGAGCAGCTGCCCTATGTTTGTGTCAGGGCTGGAAGTACTGCTGTTACACATACACAGCAACTACTCCCAGAACAGAGGGATGGAAAGAGGAACCGCTACTGCCACCCCAAGGAGAACCTGCTTCACTCATCAATCACAGCACCTGGAAAAAAAGTTAGAGGAGGGACTATGCCAGACAGTCAGAAGGCAGCCAAGGGAAAAGGTGCTGAGCTATACACTCAGCCTTTTATAGCCACAGTAACAGATTAGGAGTCTCAAGACATTTTTGCTGCTCTGTTACTTCTAATCAACATTCCCAACCTCAGGGATGAGTTACGAATCTGGATAGCAAACTGTTCACCACTGCATAAAAGCAGAAGCTGGATCTGCAATGGATGAAGCCCTCTAGAGTCCAAACCCCCACACTGCTTTCATTAAAACAATTGAAAAATAATTACTTGGTTAACTAAATTCATTTCCTCTATCGTAATAGATTTCATAACACTTTTGAGCAACTCTAGCTTTTTTTATAGACAGTATCTATTACTCCATCAAAAACACGTAAAAAGTCAGGCTACAACAGAAAATTTGGTTGCAATGTAAGATACATGTTACAAAACCTGTTAAAATATTGTTGGTCAAGACTGGCTTCTATATGTGAATTCTTAGAAGACTACCCAAATTATTTTAAGGCTGTGCCAGTATAGCAGAAGATTATACTTTATGAGATGTTTTTTGCACTCACATGAGCCTAAAAAATAATTTCCAGATACTCTACACCAAGTCTGTCTGCAACTTGCAATAAAAAACCAAGTATTCATTTTAAACACAGAAACATCTGTGGCTTTTCTTCCCTGTATTGTGGTAGGTACACACCTCGACAGAATGGTCTGCACAAAGAATTTAACTCCATTATAATTTGATGGGAGCTTTTCAGACAGATTATTTGCATCTGCATGGCCTCCTGCAATTTTACTTCATCTAACTTGACTGCTTCTCACTAAAACTAAGATTGAGGCAACATAGTTTTCAATATCCTGTGTTTTCCTTTGGCAGTATTTTCTTTGTTTAGTCAGTTTATACATCCAAAGCTTAACAGCTGAATAAACGAAGTCTTAATTTAAACACTTCTTAATTACAATAAGTGATCATTAACAAATTAAATTGTCAAATACCTTATATTGAAAAAAGTGAACAAAACATATTTTCAGTGGATGACAGCTTCAATTTCATCAAATATATTTAATTTCACCAAGTATATTTCATTATATTTGCTCCTCATTTTGACTTATATTGTACATACATAAAAAGAAAACTCCACAAAGGTACTTTTCTTACCTCTTTCCACAAGCTGAATCCAATTATAGTGGGAACTGCCATACTCAGAACAAGAGCCTAGAAAGTACACATTAGAGAAAATGGATTGTGAGCCATTCTACAACACTGAGGCGTCTGTTGGTTCTACTCATACAGTGAGCAATATTTATGCCTGAAAGCGTAGAGAGACAGTAGGTGAAACTTTGTGGTTTTCTACCAGGCAAAAAACTTTCTTCAAACAAGAATTTGCCTAATTTAGCAGGGAAGGCTTCATTTGACTCACAAAAACTTTACCACCAATCTTAGGGACAGTTAATTACCACTCAAGTAACAATGATCCCATGGACACATGATGTAGGGAACAGAAGAAAGTAAACACCTCACATTCAAATGCTATGAGAAAACAGGAGAAAGGAAAAAACCAAACCAAACGTCTGACCTTGTTGATGCTTTTGTTCAGATTAGCATTATTGACATCCATGACCCAGGAACCCATTTTTCAGCACACCATCATTCTAGCTAATACAATTTTTGCTTTGCAAGAAGAATAGCTTGGATGATACAGAGAAGGTTTGGTAAGGCGTGGTGTTCCCCTGCCCCGTCTTTTACCCTTTTCCTGCTAAATCCTGGCCACTCCCTCGGACTCCTCCTACTGGTCTCCGACAGATCCCTACTCCGCCGCTCTCCCGAATCCCTATAAAACTCCAGACCTTCTGCCTTTCCCTTGCCTTTGCCCCCCGGAGAGCTGAACAACATCACGTTAATAAAGACTTTCTGGACTCTCCTTGCAAAGGTCTCTTCTCCATCCCCTTTGCCACTGTGTCACTGCAGAGAGCCAAGATGCCTGAGCAAGCCATGAGGCTCCCTGGCGGCTGAGGGCCCTGTGACCATGCCTTCAGAAGGAAGACTTGGAGCTCATGGGCCGACCCGGGATGGGCAGAAATGCTCTCTGGCACTGTTTGCTCTTTGTGGCTTTGCAAAGAAAGCCAGCAAATGCAACAGTAAGGAATGCACACAGGGCATTCCTTTGATAATAAGCTACTAACACAACTAGTGTTAATAGTAAAAAAGCAGTTCTGTATCACAGAAAGCATGAAGTATATAAAAGAATTACCTGAACATATTGTTACTCCTTGACTGAAAGAACACAGTCGATGTTTCCGATACAGCAGTGTATGGTATTTTCACAGGAGACATAATGAACCTCTAAATATAATATATTTATTTCTATAAGCCTCTTGAATTTAGGGTAAGCAATATCCTATCCCTATTTTATTAATAAAACCAATGCACAAAGCCGCTAAAAATCACACAAAGCAACTCTCATCATATTGAGAATAAAGCTAGGGTTGGAAGCAGAGGAGTTGTTTGCACTATAACACAAGCTTATCTTCAATCACAACATTTCTCTATAATGGCCACACGTGCACAAATCTTATGCAAAGTAATTTAACTTACCATTTCTTATGAAGCAGTTTTACTCTCAGCAGATAAATACACCTTACTACCACATTTTAAGACCCATTTCTCAGTGAAACAAGGCTACGTCTTCCCTGGGAACCTGTACTTTTTCTCCTGCATTCCTCCCAAAATGTGCATGACCTTCTTGACCAATCCCAACTAGGTATGACAGAGAGATTGAGGTCTCAAAGATTTGTTAAAAGAAGTTGAGATGAGTGAAAGGCAGATGAAGACAGCTCTGCTTTTTATAAGGAAAGGTTGTAGTGTGAATGCAACTTTATCACCAGGTGTAAGAGAACATGTGATACCAAGAACGAAAGACACAGTAAAAGCAGACTATATGTGATCCACTGCTTACAAAACAACCTGTTGTTTTCGTGGATTCTTTCATGGGTCTTAGGTAATTGTTGTTTGCAAAGCTATATGCTTGGCTGTATTTTCCAAGACTTTGGCAACAGCAACTTACCAACAGTATTGGGTGCACAGCTTTCAGTCGAAGCCACTTGAAAAGTGTCATCCAAAGTTCAGGAGAGCACACACCAAATGCAGCAAGCATACAAACGTAAGGTGTCCATAGATATTTCATTCTGAAAAACACTGCAATAACTTAGTTGGGACCCTGTGCATGCCTCTGTACTCAAATTATTATAAAAACATTCAGATTTTTTCCTTCTGTCAAACACAGTATGGATGTTCAAACAATCTGAGGTCAACTTTAGTGGCACTGGAGTGTAAACCAAGGAAATTTCTAGCAGAAGAGCTGGCACCTAATTATCTGCTGTGAGACAGAGGAGCAAAATCCAAGGTAAAAGATGACAAAATCCTTCACAGAGTTCAGGGGAGGATGAAAGAAAAACACAGAGAATAGTAAAGTCATTTGGCTGTTGTGGTTTTCCAGCCAAGAAGGAGTAAAAAGCAGCTATTCGACAAAGCCGTACAGACCATATACTGTAAGGGAGTATATGGAAGAAAGGAAAGGCAAATATTTAATTAACAATTTATGATTTGCTGTTGTTGTCTCCCTCTTAAGGGTAGACTAGTCATCTTAAAACACCTACATGATAACATAACAGTCTGCTTGCCTTAAGCAACATTTGTGAATATTTAGACTTTAAGATGAGGAGCCTCATACAAACACAAGCCTGACATCTTCAAGCTAATTAAGCTGAAAAACAGGATTAGAACAATAATGACTTCCAAAATCAGGTTCTCTAGCTTTAAGGACTAACACAATACTTTTGAAATTCGTTCTGCTACTGCTTTAACACATCAAGCAAAGGTACACTTTGTGGTAGCCTACACACAAGAAGATGAATAAGAAGTCTTCCATGTCCCAATATTCCAGCTCTATTTTGTTCATCAAAACACTACACAAGCTCTTGCTAAAAATAATTACAGCACAGTTCTACACTTAAATACCATAAAGAAAGTTATTAAAATGTGATTCAATTAATGTCTTGGATCTTGGCTGCATTAAAGCTTGGAAAACATGTCAAGGAGACCAAGCACAATTGTTCATATAACCATATCCAATTTAAAATCAAAATTATCTTTGACTGCTCCCCTCCTAAGCAGTATCACTGTATGCCAAAATTATTTCTGAGAAAGGGTGAATTTCAAAGGGGTAAATGGTGTATCATGTCCAGTAAGGAACCCTGGTGCTTTCAAAAGAGATACATGAAAACCAGACTTACCCTTCCAAACACATCGCTAGACAACCAAGCAAAATTGTGTGAATTACATGATAAACTATTTCTGGCCTCTCTCCAATTCGACCATCTTCAAGTTTAACTGTCTCTTTCACTGGTTCACCACTGCAGTTGGAGAAAATGAGACATCACTTAACTCAGACATTATCCCAGGAAAAGGTGCCAATAAAAATACATTTAAGTCAGCAGTACACTGAGATCATTCCATATCATAGCAGATAATATTGTTGCACTCTTTACTTTCATTTTGTACTTGATCAATGACCTATCAGTATCCACTGTCCCTTGTTTTAGACTGCAACATCTCTGGAGCAATGGCTGTAAATGAATACAATGGAATCACTGCCTATGACCATAAATCTTACTTTAAGTTAATTCAGCACCAGGAGACAGTCTAATTTAAGAGCATGTACACTAGACAAACATTTAGATGAATCATGCTGAACATGCATTTTACGTTCCTTCATACCCTTAGCTTGGTACAGAATTATGGAATCTGTAGGATGGTAATTGTGTATGGAATGTGTATACCATTTTATATCAAAGATAACAAAAGTAGCTTTTAGTCACATTATTATAAATTCTAGTAATATATTATAAATAAAAATCATAGCCAAAATCTTGCAACGAAAGGTTTTCTACTAACAAGATAGCAAGGCACAAAATAGATAACAATTCTTTCTACCCCAATGTGATTCCAGGTTACATTTTTAGAATAAGCTCCCTTATGGAAATGGAAAAAATATTCTGAGATTATTAACTGACTAAAAAAAATGTAAAAAAGAAGAGGGGGAGAAAGTTTATTTTAAGGGTTTTTTTTAAAAAAAGTGTTGGATGCAGTGTAGTCACTGCTCATTACAAAGTAATAAGCAGCTATTTCAACCATTAGCAAACAATCAGAAATTTGCTCCATTGTTTTGAATATACTATCACACATCCAACCTGACAAACATTTTCATTTATAGCAGCATGACCTTTACCTGTTAGAAGCCTTCATCCTTGAAATAAACCTATTGATTTTTGCTGCAGACAAGTGAGAAATTTATTCTAATATCTGAGCAGTTACACCATTCATCTTCTACCAGGAAGAGATAATTTCCTAACCACTGAGTTTCCAATAAAAGTTATGCTAGGATCTACAGTATTGCTATTCCTACTCTTTTTACAAACACAGTTCCACTACCCCTTCTCTCAAGGGAACTGTGAATCACTGCGAAACTAAAAATAATTGAGTCAGTTTTACTTCAACTTTGTTCCAAGCAGCAAAGGCTATCACAGTGAACTTTTTCAAAAACAAACAGTGAAGCATTAGAAATTCAAAATCGTCTCAGCTCCACGCATCTCATCTGTCTCAACACATGAAAAAAAAAAAACAACCCCAAAACAAAACCCCCAAATCCAAAACAGAAAAACAAATTCTAGCAACAATTAGCTAACTTTGCTGTTGGAAGGAGAATTATAGTTATAACATCTTTCTCTGTCAGTGGGAAGAGACGTAAACACATCAGCATACATTAGCCAGAGCTCTGCAGGAATTGCACCTGCGGGGAAACAAACCAATGAGAACTCCCTGTCCTGACAGGAGGGATACTCAAGAAGCTCCTCACAAAATGACTTTTCTTTAGGAAGCTCTGGTGGGCCTTCCCACTGGTGCTCACACCCTCACAAGCTCAATGGTACAACAAACTTTGGAGCAACAAACATGATGGCCATTCCCTGAGGCATCCAGGAGCCTCTTATTTTTAACTTATTTTTCATATAAACAAGTTACTTACCAAATTCTCCTAAAAATGACCTGAGTTACAGAAAAAAGGCAGATAATTAATACTAAAATATAAAAAGGCAACAGTGATGACTGTGTTAGTCGCAAAAAAAAATCTTGGGAAGGTGCCTGAAGAGATTCTTGACAAAGGAGCCAATTCATTGTAAAATTCCTAGTAAGGCAAAAACATTCCATTAAAAACAATAACAATATCCCATAGATTAGGAAAAAACCCAACAACCCAGCACAATACAATCACAGTTTAACCTATTCATGTCATAGGACACTGTTGAAATTCATCTTTGAAAAGTTATCTTTTTTATCATTTGAAGCTGCTTTGCAAATACTCTCTAGAGTAACTGTCAAAAGCTTATCTTCCCAAAAAGTATCTGGGATCTGAAGAGACCAGACTACAACTCCTTTATATCACAAAAGCCCAACCTCCCATATAACTCCATTATGGGGACCACAAAGCACTTTGTTGTCACAGTGGATTAAGATTTTAGAGATATTGATGCAAGAAGGTATGCTTGTCCTCATTCCAAACAAGGAGATGAAGAAGGGAAAGTGGTCATCTGAGATCACAAAGAAGCCTGCGGCACTGCCAGGAATAAAATCCTTAATGCTGAAATTCTAGTTCTGCAGCCGAAGCCACTTGATCATTCTTCTTTCTCAGTTAACGAGCAAGAAAATAATACACTCTGCGAAGCACTGTCAGTGTGTATTCTCAACTGGAACTGGTGCAGCATGTGGTGCTGTGAATGCATTCTTGTCTTACTTTGTTTTGCTTTCCTCCCTCTTTTCATTTTCTCCCAAGGGCAGACTAGAGGACTGAATGATTTTCAATTAGACAGAATCAGTTTAAAGATTAACAGCTGGGCATGTCCAAACTGGTCTTAAAAGACAGATCTTGAAGCTCTTATGCTGCAAATCATAATTCCAATACACAGTTACACAGTGTTCCAGGCATAAAGGCACCCAGTTTTGTCTCAATCTCTGGCTTCATTGCAGAGTCTGACAGCCTGAAAAGTGATGTGTAGCAAGTCCCCAGGGGGAAAAAAAGGGAAATCCATTAATACCTGGGAGTTGAAACTGAAATCCTGACCAGGAGTCCTTTCTTTTCTTGCAAAACACTTAAGAACGGGTATGTGTGTGTGTTACACAATGAATGTGGCTTAGTCAATGTCTCTACATCTTGTCTTCTCAAAGTTCCCCAACAGTTTTAGTTGGGTGTGATGACATTTTCCACTTGTCCCCCTGAAAGGCCGTGAGGTAGTTTTTTGCAAGGGAGATGCAGTTCTTAGGAGAGAGTTCCAATTCCTGCACAGAGTTGCAAGTCTTGGCTTGGATCCAGGAGGTGTGTCAGTCCTTACTAACACTCAGTTGGAAGTTTTCCAGAAAATCTGTTGCCATGACATTTTCTTACAGTCCAACATCCAACTCCGTTACAGATACTAATATTTTTCTTTGAATCTCAACAGTTCCCTCTGACTTTTAAGATGCCTCTTGTCCTAATTTCTTAGAAAACATACAGGGGGACTTGGGGGGTACCCACAACCCAAGCCTCCTTTGAGATAGTATCAATAATTCATGACTCTTTTCAAAGCCTTCTTTTCCAGGCTATAAAGAGCCAGTACTGCCACCTTTACCCTATTATCTTTGCTTTCAAGTCTTATTAGAAACACCAGACAGGGTACAGAAAGTTTTCACTCTTCAACATCACAAGAGAACACAAATCCATGAAATGCTTTCACCCCAAGGCACGAAAAATACTGAAGTGCCTCGGAAACCACAATACCCTAAGTAAATTCTGTATGTGCATATTTTTTTACTTCAATCTTAAAACCAGACAACAAATAACTAAACTATTTCCCTAGCTCCTCTTTAAAATTCTCACAAGCCACTGAAATGTTACACTTCTCAAGCAGTTTCAAAAGTCTGGATATCTTGGGAGGTGTAAAGAGTTTAAATAAACTTACTTAGTTGTGTTTAAGCCAAGCTTTACTTCGATGAACTTCAGCAAATGCTCATTTTCTTTATGAGGAATGAACATCTGAAAATTAATTTAGCAGAGAAAAATCATACAAAATGCTGGAAATAGCTTTCACGTAGTCATTCAGAATACAAAATGTCAGGTAACGATCAACTATTCAATATTTAGTTAAAACTAAGAAAATGGATTAAGTGTGGCAATTAAGATACGGGTATAATATTGTAAATCTTCAATAAATCTTAATTTAAGGTTTCCTTGAGAATATTATTCCCTTCATTCCACTCCCATACCACAACAGGAGGGCAAATGAAAAGCTGCCAGTAAGTTGTCAAAAGACTACTGAGCAGTGTAAAAATGATCTTGAAAAACAGACACAGACTTACTCCCAAGCAAGCCTCAAGAGTGTTGTGCTTAGCTCCACCAGAAAACAGGACTGCAGCTGAGCAAAAGTCATGAGGACTTGTAATTTCACACAGATTGTCTGAGCTGCCTAAGGTTCTGTAATTTACTCATAACTGTAATTTAACTCATATTTTTCAAGGTTAGATTTTATTTTCCTGGAGATACAGCACAGCTAGTCAGTCTGAATGGCACAAGAAAATAATTATATTATGAGCATTCTTCCAAACCTTCTAGGGTTCAGTAGTTTCTTTACTTTTAAGTTAATACTGTTAATTAAAACAACCATGGTGAGTTTGAGACATAGAAGAAAAGCACAATAATATGTGTAAAAGGCCAGCAAGAGGGAATTGCTAACCAAAATACAAGATAAGGCTAAAATCCCACTGTGTAATCTCAACTCCTATCTGACCCCTACACAAAGTGAAAGCCTCTGTTCCCATGTTCTACTTGAAATTTAATTGAAAACTAGTATCTACCCTAAAACTACTCACACTTGTGCCTGGCTATTGTGTCACCATGCACTAGAATACTGTTTTATCATTTAGACTAGTGTGTAGAGACCATCCAGGTTACAACAAACCCCATATTTATAAAATAGATAAAATGTCTTTTAAAGAGTATTTTTATACCATTTCAACCCAAAAGACCAAAACCCCAACAAGACCAAGCTGTTTTGAGTTGCTACAAAATGACTCAATTTTTAGTACTCTTACTATGAATTAAGATATGAACTATATCAGTAAGATAAGCAACACTACAAAAGATTTTTTCAAGATATATCTGCAACTTTCAATTTATATTCTGACAATTATAATCACATTTAGAGAGGAATCTTACCTTTAATAAGAAGTTTAGTGTCACTGCTACTGTAAGTACCAAGTAAATATACATTATTTTCAGCAATCTTGACACGAATGTACTTTTTTTCACATTCATCTGGAAAAATATTTAAAGAACACTGTATCAGTTGGAATTCAGTTTAAATTTTATAACTACATTCAGGGTTAAAAATAAGTCTAGTTACCTGAAGGTATTTGGAGAGCATTAAAGCTACCACAAGACTCAGTAATGGTGACACTAGTAAGGCTGAATTTTCAAACTGCAGAAGGTACCCCACAATGAGAGAGAACAGGTAGATTCTGTATACCTCATGCACCTGTTGAAGAAAAAAATAAACAATAAAATAAAACTACAGTGGATATAAATCCTGCTTTTTAGAGCAGTAGGTAGCTCACTCATTCCTCTGTTAATCAGGGGATTAACAGATTTTGATCCTTCCACTCATGAGTCTAGCAGGGTACCATTTGGCTCCAGAAAGTATTGCACATGAAAATGATCCTGGTCAGCCTCAGTAACTAGTGGACAATTACTTCACAAGAATTCTGTAAAAATGCCAGAAGCAGGAGTATTTTACCAGGTGTCCCCATTCAGTAATACATCACTGTGATGCAGCACGAAGCAGTAACCACAAGGCACCAGTAAGAACACACAATTTGTGACAGAGCTCACTGCTGCAAACAGGTGATTTCCTTGCCCTCAAAATAACTTGTTCATTAGCCTGTCTCAGGAATACTCCAACTGTTATCAATACTTGCTGATATTTACTATTTGATAAGCAGATCTTATAAACCCTGATGCTTGAATCCTCAGACTTTTACCAAAAATATACCCTGCTTTGAACTACAATAGATCAAACATTTCCCACTGCTGAGGAACAGAATAAAAAGCAACTGAAAAAGAGGTGAAGAATTAGAATTGCATGCAGTTTGATATCTAATAAAACCAGAAGGCACACATGTACAAAGGAGCAAATATACCACTGCAACAGGCAGAATAAAAATGCCTTATTGTTGCAACATTTCTAAGAATCATTTTGCAGAATAAATTGAAATACTTTCCTGTATTGAAGAATCAATTGGCCTTCAACATCTGTCTAGTCTATTTATTGGCAAATCAGTGCAAGACAGGCCATTGAGGGTGAAAATGAGCCTTTTAACTGCACAGAGCCAAGAGAGGACTTTTTTGGTCTGCACACCCTGCTGTGAACAGGAGAAAGAAAAGAAGAGGCAGATAGGCCAAAATGGAGGAGAGCATAATTCATCACTCTTTTAGCTCTCCAAGGATGGTTTCAGGTCTCAGAAGCTTTGTTTAGCTTCTATCCCAAACACAGCAGTCCAAAAGAGACTCACTTTAAAGTTATTTTATTCTTCTGATGGATATGACATGCACTTCAGCTGGGCCCAAGCTGCAAGACACTCATCACTCAGGCTTTGGAGCTCCTGAGCAGTATGAATGGCAGGCACCTCAGAGCCTCTAAGTCCCCAACTATCAGTAAGTTGAAAAGTTCCAATACCTTCTCTGTCTGTGCTAGGGCAAAGCTGTCTAGCAGGAAAAGAGAAATAGCCTGGACAAACAGGAGATAATGACTGTATTCCCACATCATCATGAAGGTGTATGTTGAGGCATTCACCAAAAGATAACAAAACTTCTGGAAGAAAAAAAGAAAAGCAAAATCATTAATTTTGTACCTATGCATGTCTGTCACTAAGTAACTGAGAGGTCATTAAAACATAAACTATGGAAATTATCATTATTTTGGAAAATAACTAAAATACTGACTTCAGATGTGCTTAACTTTCAAATGGAAGAAAGTAATTATTGAAATATTCAAAACATTTAAAGCCAACCAGAAGGAACATTTTTGAAATAAAGAAAAGGTAAGGAAGTAACCACCATCTTCCTCAAGAAAAACAGTTTACATGACAAAAATTCTGCATTGGTTTAATGAAAAAAAAACAGCACATGGCCCATTACCACACTGCTCTCTCTGAACTCTCCTGGGGGCATAGCGAGGTAGGGCACAAGTTGCTTAGCAAAAACTTCACAAGCCTAGGTGAAATCCAACTGGCTCTTTTGAAAAGAACAAACAAAACATCTACTGTTTTCTGCCCAGAAGGGCAACAATAGCAGAAGTAACCATCCTAGAGTACAGTTTTACCAGAAGCTCTTTATTAAGAAACTAATTTTGCTTTACCTCAGCAGAACAGTTTAGGTTTTTTTTTAAATAGCCTGTGAGAGCTGCTACTTGACATGCAAAATACGGCAAAGCCCAATTTTCTCTCGATGGTATGGAGTAATCAATTCTTGTTGTATCTGTCCTAGAAAACAGTACAAAGAAACAAAAAGATTAAAATATTTATGGAACAAAAATATCAAGGAAAGCCTAAACATTACTTCTAGTTGCAAATGCTTGACTTGCAAGCAAACTATTCCAGATTTTGGTGCAAAGTATCACTGACAGAATTTTGCTGCTGATACAGTTCACAAATTTAAACAGCATGGAAGGCCCCATCTTTACTCATCTATTTAGCAGGTTTCCATATTAGGTGGCATTTATAGGATTGAAGCCAAAAAGCATCTGCCTCAAGCCTTTTCTGACGTGCCTTACACAGCAAGTGGGACGAGTCACAGCTTCTGCCAGCCTGCACTGGGACAAGGGAGCCTTCTTTGGCCAGGAGCAGTGCTAAATGCTCCTATGTCCCCAGACAGGGAACTGCTGCCTTGGCAGCAGCTTTCCACACTGCAATGAAAATCAGCTCATAGCTGAGAGAAAAGATTCCTTTCAGTTCTCATACAGTATGTTTTAAGCAAGTGATTTAGGTAGCTGAGCACAACATACTTAGGATAAAAACTGGTGCTCCCTCACAGCAGCAGCAGCAAATATTTTGTCTATAGGGAAAAATTCTGCCCAGCAAAACAAGAGATTAAAGACGGATGGGGAGCATGCAGGGTTTTCTCATGGAATGACTTGACAGTATCCACACAATTAGAGGTGTAGGTGAAAGTTTTTTAAAGTGCTAAAGTGACTCAGAAGCACAAGCCACACTTTCAAATGTGATCAAAGGCATCAGTCTCAGAGGTACACAGTCTTCTTTGTGTCTACTATGCCTTTAAAAAGGAGCCTCAAGCTCCTTTATCATTTAGATATTCAAAAGCACCACCTTTCATTTTTTCCTCTGAAGCCTCTTACAGAGGCAGGTTCGGAGCTTTTTTAACTACTAAACCTTTCACTTTGTTGACACTGTTTAATCTTATTCACTCTTGAAAAAAAATACAGATTTATTCACCATTTTTCCTACTTTCCACTGTTCACACCAGCTTGATGAACAGTATTTTTAGCTACTAATCACAGATTTGGTCATGATGACTTCACACTCCTAGAAGATGCTTCCCAACAGTTCAACTTTAAAGGTGTATCTCTAACACTTTGGTCCTCCATACTTCTTTTATTTCAAGTGCTCTCAAGTTCACAGAAAGCCCCAGAGCTCCACGGTGACAAACCAGGAGCATGAACATAGGTTTTCCCTGACCAAATGAGGCTCCCTATTAGTATGAAGCACCTATTATGTGCTTCATAAGGGGAAGGGGAATTCCAAGTGAATTGTTTTAAAATAAAAACCCCTTGATATTAAGAGCATCTAAGAAAATTCCACTTTGCAGAAAAACCCACTACAAAACGATTAAAAAATCAAATATTCTTTACAAGAAAAACGGACTTGATAACTTCCTTCTATGCCACAGGATAACTGTCATAATATTAAGAGCTGGCCACGGAGTGCAGTTCTGCTTTACAGCTGTTTTGGACATTTGTTTTCATTCTTCACCAGCACAAAACCAAGCCTTCTATGGGAATATTTTTGAAAAATGAAATTGTGTGTGAATGCTCCTGTATTCACATACATACATAAAGTCAGCTCCACTGGTAATGTGGATCGTTTGGACAACAGGAGGCCTTTCCATTAATAAAATCACCATGAGACTCAATCTCTTGGAAATGTTTTCTCTTCACCATAACATTTTGTTCTCACAAAATGTAAAAAAAGCATTTCAATCCACTAATTAAAATCATTTCAATCCACTAATATTTTAAAATGCCTTATTGACAAACTAGATTGTATAAAGATGTTTTTCTTACCTGTTAATAATGAACCATGCTACAGTCAGCATTCCTGCCAGCCAAGTCCCACTCATAACCCAACTGGTTACAAACAATGCAGTCACATAAATTCCCTGCAGTCCAAAAACTATACCAATGTAGAAATACACTGGTTCAATAACTTCCTGAAATTACAAATAAAAACGAAGAGACATAGTGGCAACTGAGCTGAAGCTGGAAATTATCACTATTTACTATTTATTACTGCTAACAATGTGCTAGGTGCTTTACAAACAGGTAAGAGATGCCTCCTATTCTAGAAAAGTACTGGACATGCTTTTATTTGGGGTCAGGAAGAACAAAGCAGCGTGAATTAAGTGCACACTTCAGGATTCAGCTTGCTAGTGCCATGATTTTTGTATTTGCTTTAGCTTGAGCACTGTATGCATCAGATTTAATAAATCTATGCTGCACTGGGATATAAAGTTCACAGGACTACTAGAAGAAGTTATAAAAGGGAGGAACTTGAAGAAGTAAAGATGTGGCAAAAATGGCTCCAAAGTCAGTAAATAATAAAAAAGGAAAGAAAATGAGAGAGGACACAAGTATGCAGCATAAGCAGAACAAAGCCTGAGCAGAGTGGAAACTGACAAAAGGTTAATCTACAGAAGTGTTTTTCCCTATAAGAATGGGAAGATGGGTACAACAGACTCCTGTACTATAAAAGGAGTTGACTTTCTTGTTTTTAATGGATAGCACAGATATTCCTGACATTTCTAAGCAGTCTGTAGAAGCAAATAATAACAGAAAAGGTTAGTGGTTAGTGTTAAATCCCCAAAATCCTATGCCAGAGACCGACCAGAATTGAGGAGAACCTGGACCTGGTAAGAGCCTTAGCTCAACTCATTCAACAAAAAATATATGTGTTCATTGTACACAGCACAGAAAGTCTCATACACACACACAAACACAACCATAATGAAAGCACAGAAAGTAGGAGAAATGCACATACTTCACTACCAGATGCTTGATATAAAACACTGGCAATCAACTCTGGGTACAAAGTCATTTGCTGGACAGCATTTATGGTCTTCAGTGACACTGTCTTATTGTTATGCGTCAACTCATAAACACCTACAGACAAAAAAAATATTATTATTGGAATCACCTACTATTGCTGCTCCTAAAAGAGGCCAAAGTGCATTCAAACGTAGGGGGAAACAGATTTGACCATTAAAGTTACTGACTGATTCACCACACCTAGTTTTAAAGGAAGGAGAAATTTCTCTGTTAGATGTCATTCCACCCTACTGATCTAGCCAGAAAGTTATTACCTTTTTTCATCTTGTCCTTAAGTAGAAGGCCCAAAACAAATCATCTGAAGCACAGTCTTTTCAGTAACATACTGATGCAGTCCTGAAACTGCTTGCCTATAGACCACCTTCATAGGGAGTTCTTAAAAAGTGAGACAGATCTAATAGGGGTGAGCAGGATGTATTAAACCTATCTCCCAAAGGAGGCCAGGTATGATGGCCTCATCACCCCTTTCAGCTCTGCATTTCTGAGATTTCTAAGAATCATTTGCCAAACACAATGTGCCTTTCTAAGGGGTTCAGATGGAATTGAAGCTGCCATACTTGAAGGATCATTCCAAGATCATTCCAAAATGTTATAAATAGAGAAAAGACTTGTCAATACTTCAGACAATAGACAGAAGAGCAAAAACAATCCAAATCAAGATTTGGGGGAGAACAAAAGCCTCAAAACCAATGCAACAGTCAAACCAGATAACTGCTTCCAGCTCTGAGCATATTGTGGTGTATGGTCTGCAGCTGGTACCCTTGCAGGCCAAACCAGGTCTTTGAGGACTTATAACTGGGTTCAGCACAACTGTAATACACTCTTGAAAACTGGATGCCCTGTAGTATCTTGTAGACACGAGTCTACCTGTTTGCAGAGATGGCGTCCCTCAATGAGGCATGCAATCCATCCATTCACAGCATGGGCAATATCCCCAGAGGTCATGAGGCACTGAGTGCACCAAAGACTCAGGTATTGCTCATGTGCTACATTTCACCTGGTAAACTGTTCAACCAATAAAACACTAACCACAAAGTTTAGTTTTACTGGCTTCAGTGAGGTTTCACAAAGGGACTGAACTAATTCAATGGCTGACTGCTGTGAGATAGGGTTGTTCATCCTCTTCCCTCCTGAGTTCCTCCATTTTCCCCATGCTAGTGCAGTGCTCTTCTGAACTCCCTGAACCAGCATGAAAATGTTCCTTTTTCTTTTCGCTGCTTTAGTTTTCTTTTGGTTTGGGGACCCAGGGTCAGTGAGCCCCAGAGCCAGTGCAGGATAAAGAGCAGGAGCGCAAAGGAAGGAGAGATCATTGTCACTCAGTCTCTTCTCCTTCCTGTGGCTTTCTGTCCCCAGCACTCAGTGCTCATCAGCATCTATTCATCACAGCCAACAAGAGTAAAAACTTCTGGCAGGGACAGGATGGAGCAGATCAGCTTGTGACAGAAATTGTTCTGACTTCTGACAGAGGATGGAAAACAGTAATTTCCATCTCCCATTCCCACATTCAACATAAATTGTATTTACATGGCAGAAAATCCACTATTGTGACACAGGCAAACCCAATGATAACTTTGATACAGGGCAACTTAAGAGTAATATTAACCCTATTCTAGAGTATTGATTAAAGGCAATCTACTGGAATACAGGATAGTTAAATACTGTTTTTATAAAGGTACTGAAAAGTTAGGAGAGCATGTGTTTTTTAATTAATCTGACCGATATACCTATATAAGAGTATAAAATCAGTCTCCCCAGTCCACAGGAGTTTTTTATTGTCTCCAAATAGAACAGGACTTTTCAAAGTTAAAAAAAAAAAAAGTTTTGTACCTCTTTCAAAGGAAGGAGCCTTTAGCAGTTCTTTATAGAATGAGTAATAAATGGCACTGTCACCCTGAAATGTAATTTCTCGTTCAAGTTCCTAGAAAAAAAGATATATTCATCTCCTGCAATCTCTTTCCAGAGAAGACAATATATTTTCAGATACAGCAGTTCTGACTTCAGATACATGGTTATGACTTCACTGTACATCTTCAAAATATTCCACAAAACATTAATCTTCACAGCATTTCTGTCAAGTACAGAATGCTCTCTCTAACTTAGTAAACATGCTTGGAATCAGAGCAACTCAAATCCACATCATAAGTCAGCACAAAATCCACAGGATCTTTTCATATTCACAAACCTGAAATTCATTCAACTTTCTATACTTCACTTAATAATGGAGTTCTTAAGAAAACCAAACCAAAACAAGAAATCACAAAACACAACCCCCCCACCCCAGTCCCAAAACAAACACAAAAAACCCACCCCAAAAAGCTCAATACATTTTTCTGTTGATTAGCTTCTGCAATCCCAGTACACTTCAGTTATTTCTCCATATTTTTGAAAGGTATTTTAAGGATAAAGGATGGCATGGAAAAACATACAAAAGCATGACAAGCCAAGATAACTGTTAGCAGGACGGAAAAAAAAAGGAGACCAAAAAAAAAGATGTTTCAAAGACAGAGGCCTCAGTAGAAGAACATGGGATTCTGCAAGTAGTTTCAACATGACATGGATCAGATTTGATTTCAAGGACACAATTTGGCTTTTGTTTCAGTAGTTCAACTTTATCTTTACCTGCCTGCTGGAAAACCAGAATTTCCGTTCATGATATGTTGAGAGGTACACAGCATACATCATTCCACTGGTGACTGCCGCGAGACAGCCAAAGAAAAGCTTTGCAAAACGCTGGATTAACATATCTGAAAATGAACAGTGAAAATGCTAAAATAGTCCAGAGGATTGAGAAACAAACAGTACGTCCTACACATGACTCTGATTTCTGAACAACAAGCAAACTTACTGGCATGAGAATTATCACACCATCAGCAGCACAGATACATTGAAAACTGGTTTGTTATTCCTGTCCTGTAGTTTTCTTTCCCAGTTGTTATCATTGCTTCACAGGACCGTCAGACAAAATACTCACACACTACACTGCAAATTTTCTCTTCGTTCCAGTAAGCTTTGTTTTCAAATTAATTCCAAGAAGGAAAAGCCTCTTCCAGATAAATAGAGCAAACTCAAGGTTCTACCCAAAACACCACAAAATTCTTAAAGATATTAACAGACCGAGGTGGCATACCACATTTAACATAATTTCTGAGACATTCTATTTTCCATTCTGTTCTTAAATATAAAAAAGAATGAATCTGAGTTTTACCAAACTCATTCAAAGGGTATAGCTCCCTCGAGTTAGTATGTACTTTTAACATAAAAGGTTTTGTTAGCTTGCTGGGCATTTGCCTAAAATTATACCTAACTGTAGTTCTGTTTCTTGAAAAGCTTAAGGACTTTTTGTTTCAGTACCACTACTTCATGTGTCTCAGCTTCCAACCAAAAGATCATTCCAGGAGCAATAAAAATATTTCTTTGTATGCAAATAGTAACAACAGTAAATTTCTTAACTCCTCTACCTCTACCTCCCCAAGCCTACAACAGTCCAAGACTACCATTTCACTCTGCAGTACATAAAATGCCATTATTAAAGAACTCTTATGTGCATGCCTGTTTTCTCTTGAAACATTCAAAAACCTAATTCAAAGTAAGTCTGTTATAAATTACTGTGCTACAAATATCTTCCCATAAAATATAAGAGAATAATGAAAACAACAATCAAAAGTCAGCTAAAAATTCTGTAGCTTACATTTTGGCGACCTTCCCAGCTTTGAGTTTTCTTTGTTTCTCTCCTCTGGAGCCATTTTGTCAGATTCTGTGCAGTTTTGTTTCTTTCTCTGTCGCAGGTCTGCTGCCCCTGAAGACATTTGTATTTTTAAGTTATTGCAACACAATACCTAAAATCACACTGGGAAATCCACACAGCAGCAGGTAGCAGCCAGTTATTGCTACTGACTCAATCCCATGGAAGATATATTTGACAAAGACTCAATTAAAGCATGTCAAACGTCCAACTAAAGCAAAAATATAACACCACAGAAATAAATTTCTATGTTATTCCTTAGAAAAAACAATAGTATTCTCTTGATGCCATTCTCTGGAATTACCCAGAACCCAAACTAGAAGCTAACTGGTTTATTCCATGGTGAATGTACATCAATTAAGGAAATCAGCAGTTTAGATAAGCTGATGCAGACACTGAGAGAAACTGGCGCCAATTCCATTCTACTCTGATACTGGTTTTACACTGCTATAGTAGTTTAGCACAAAACTACTATAGTAGTAGTAGTTTAACACAAAAATTGGGCTAGTCCATTACTTTTAAATTGAGATGTATATTATTATGGCAAAGGCTTCCATAAAGTAAATATAATACCACTTTTCCCCTGCTTTTGCACCTACTGGAACTAAGCAGATTTATGAATATTTGTCTAACATATAATTTAAAATCCCAGTCTGCTCAGCCACATAGATCACATCACAAGACCAAGGGCTTTTTGGGCTTTTGTTAACTTTTTTGTGAGCAGCAGCAATTTGAAGCCCTGATCCATTTGCTTTACAGTCTGAAAGGCAATGAGACTAATTCACAGACTGCAAGTCTACATACAAAAAGATTCATTGCAAAAAGTATTTTATAATTACTATTTTAAAGATACCCCACAGTATTTATGTCATTCTTGAAGCGTGACGAAAAGGTTTAACTGTAACTCACACTCCAGAATTTTTAGCTCTCCTGCTTTATATACTGTCCAACATTGCTTGAAATTTTGCAGCCACCAGTTTCCTCTGGACTTAAAACAGCTCCTTCATAAACCCATCCAACTTCAAACTTGAAGTGTAAATCTTCACATCCCACAACAAAGCTTTTAAGTACTCTGGTTTTATATTACTTCAATACTAATTCTACTTTGTGCCACTGTTCTCTTCTATTTTTCACCTACTAATGGAACACTGTCTGTAATTCTTGTCTTCTCATCTAATGAAGGATAAGATCGAGCTGGGAAACATTCAGAGAAGGGCCATGAGGGTGATCTAAGTTGCGCAATGGCTCCCATACAAGGAACAAGGAAGCAAATTGAAGATACCTCAGCCTAGAAAAGAGGATGACCAACAGAAATATGCCAGACGTCTACTAGTCAGTGAAGCGCACAAACACACTGAATAGAGAGCAGTGATTCACCTTTTCTAATACAATAAGTTCTCAAACAAACCCAGTGAGTCAGTGTAAAAAGAACCAGATCATTGCACATCACCTTCATGTAGAACACTCCTACCCAAAGAACATTCTGTAAACCAAAGGTTTGCACAGATTCATGAGAAGACAGACAGATGTGGAGTACAAGCAACTGGAGACTACTAAACACATAGAAACCATGCACAACTCAGAAAGTAGCCCTGCTGACAACAGCTGGGAGGCTGGAATATGCCATGGGACAGAGTTGCATATGCTTGTAATAAGGCTGGAATATGCCATGGGACAGAGTTGCATATGCTTGTAATAATGCTCCTGCATTTTTCTGGGTGCCCGTAACACCCAGACCATAACAGTTTCTGTTATCAGCAGTTGTTTCTGCTGATATCTTCAAAAAACCAAATGCCACTTCCTACCTCTACAAAGGGGGTTTCCACTGAAAAGACGTAGAGAAAAATGGGACTAAAAGAGAAACAGAACCACAGAACACCCTGACTTGGAAGGGACCCACGAGGATGATCAAAGTCCAGTTCTTGACCCTGCACAGAACACCTTAATAATCACACCACGTGTCTGAGAACGCTGTCAAAACACTTCTTGAACTCTGTCAGGCTTTGTGCTGCGTCCACTTCCCTTGGGAGCCTGTTCCAGTGCCCAGCCACCCTCTGCATAAAGAACCTCTTCCTAATACCAACCTAAACCTCCCCTGACTCAGCTTCATGCCATTCCCTCGGGTCATGTCACTGGGCACCACACAGAAGAGAAGAGAACAGTATCTGCCCCTCCTCTTCCCTTTCTGAGCAAGCTGCAGACTCCAATGAGGTCTCTGTCAGTCTTCTCCAGGCTGAACGGACCAAGTGACTTCAGCCACTGCTCATACAGCTTGCCCTCAAGGCCCTTCACCATCTTCGTACCCTTCCTTTGGATGCTCTCTAATACTTAACGAAACGAGAGAGAAGACTGACTAAAACATACGGAAGGATGCCAAAGAGAAAATACACTCACGGAGGCATCCACGGAGCCCACAGATGCTGCCCCGGGCGCTCTGCCCGGAGACAATGCCAGGCGAGGGAAACGAAAGAGATCCCATGTCCCCAAGAGACCGGCCCGGCCTCCCGCTTGGGGCTGCAAAGGACGGGCTGCCTTGGGCGGGGATGGGGCCCGAGGGGCCGCCGGGGCGGGCTGGGCCCGGGAGGCCGCCTGTGTCCTGCACCCCAGTGTTTCACCTCCGGCACGGCCCTGGCACAAACCGCGAGCGGCGGCCACACCGCCG
>VZTN01012975.1:103877-157210 GCA_013400515.1 Erpornis zantholeuca
GGGCGGCGACAGGGCTGCCCTGAGGGAGCTCCGCGCTGCCGCCGCCCGCCCCGAAAGCAGCAGTCCCCGGGCAGCGCCGCCGTTCCCTGCCGCTCCCGCCTGCCAGCCCCGCTCCAGAGAGACCGGGCGCCTTCAGAGAAGCTGCGGGTTCCCTAATTACCTTGGACAAGAGGAGGCTCGGGGGTGACCTTATCGCTCTCTACAACTACCTGAAAGAAGATTGTAGCCAGGGGAGGGTCGGTCTCTTTTCCCAGGCAGCCAGAGACAGGACGAGAGGACATGGCCTCGAGCTGTGCCAAGGGAAGGTTTTGGTTGGACATCGGGAGGATTTTTTTTCACAGAAAGTCTGATTAGACATTAGAACGGGCTGTCAGCGAAGTGGTGGAGTGGCGTTGATCCTTATCACCCTCCCTGGAGGGGTTTAAGGAAAGACTGGACGTGGCACTTTGTGCCAGGGTCTAGCTGGCATGGTGGTGTTCGGTCAGACATTGGACTCGATGGTCTCAGGGGTCTTTTTCAACCTAATTGTTTCTGTGATTACAGAACTGGTAACTCTTCTATCGAAGAGGTTTATGGGAATTGCCCCTTGGAGGCTGTATGTCTCCTGACCTGCACTCAGGCCAGCGGCCGGAAAACTGATTTGGTTACTTGTCTGGCAGCTGCAAGGAGAAACTAAACCAATATGTGTGTCCTGTTGGAGTGTGAAATGAGATTTATAAGTTTCCTGGATTTTTTAATAAAATGTAAAATGCTTCTGCAGTTGTTGATTTATTGGATAGTGAAAGGAGTTGCTTATGTTTTTAGTGATCCACAATTTTTCCATTCCATTTCTAATATATTAGATTTGATCGGGGGTTTTTTGTTTGGTTGTTAGTTTAGGGTTTTTTTTTAAGTTACTGGCATGAACAACAATAACCATTACAATGAAAAGAACAGTAATTGTTTTAATTATTTGTGCTCTCACCATCAGTACATGGACAGCCATGCAATAAACAATTGCTCAGTTTTGCTCTAGAAGCTGTTTTTGTTTAAGCCTTCTTTGTACCTGCGGTTTAAAGTGTACCTTGTTGCATTTATTGTGCAACTTCAGTTTTCTACTGACGCTTCAATATGTGGATCATTCTACAGCCTGATTTCACTAAATTATAAATGCACATCAAGTTATTTACATGCATAACTGTACAGTTAGCAGAGAAGTGATAAATCTAGCCTGCTCACTTGATTTTCATTCTTTTCTAAGGAAAAAAATGGCACAATTGAAAGCGGGTGAACCAAAAATCATTTTTAATGCAAGTTTCTTTCTCCCAGAATGAATATGCTGAAATGATTGTTAAGGTAACGTTGAAAATGTTATTACTGTTGCACTTCAATCTTCCAAAATGCTTTCTGTAACTAATATTATATGAAGGTTATTTCATTTGACAGCTTATTATGTGCCCTGAACATTGTGCTGTAATACATTACAATGAATAAATACAGGGATGTTATGTTCTTTTTCCAAGCTTTCTCTGTACAAACATGCATCATATATCTGCATGATGGCATTTGTTCTCTGTTTACATATTATTTCTAAGCCCCGCAGACATAACTTTCCTTTTTATTTACAAGTTCATGATACTGATGCTTTCCAGTTTAACAATCATTCTTTCTCTCCTTTAGAGATTGTTTTCAGGAGACAGACACAGATATACCTTAGTATAATGCATTAATACTGAGCATGTTTGTCATTACACAGAATTTTTAAAAATTATGTACTTGTTTATTTTGTAAACAAATCAAGTCATATTTTTGTATATTAAAGGTCCCGTGCCTAAAAATATTTGTAACATTTCAATAATCAGGTAATGACTGTGGATACTTAACCCATTCTCCTAATTCCAGTCTTTTGTAGGGTTAATTTTCAGTATCCAGAGGTTTGGCTTCCTTTAATTATTTCAGATTCTTCCCTCCCCTAAGCTGTATATCTTCTACCAAAGTGTAAAAGAATAGTGCCTACAAAAGTGTTTGTGGGACCAAAATTTTGCTTAAAGTTGGAAAGGTGTGCTCTTCCACCTGATGTGAGGACGGCCAGGAAATAAGTGGGGGGATATTGAGGGATAATGACAATATGGAATATTTATTTAAAACTGGACTTGAGAAGTCCTAATAAAATTAAGGTACACAAAACATACAGAACCTTTGTGATTTTTTTCTCACCAATTTAATTCTCCTCCTATCTTATTTCAGCACAGTTTCCAGTGGTTTCGATTGCTTCAGCTCCTGGCTGCCTTGCCCAGGTTATAAGTAAGCCAGGTTCTACTGTCATCTGTTTTATTGTAAAACACGGGAAATACACCTTAAATCAAGGGAGCTGATTTAGATTTCCACTCTGAAACTCAGTTGGGGACATGGAAGCATGGTTTAGCTCTGTTCTCTCTTAGCTTCAATCCTCTGGTGGTAAATCGATGTTTTGATTTCTCCTGAGGCCTTTGGAATTTCCTTAAACAGCACTCCTCCACAGACAGAAGACACTACAGATGTGATTACCATGACCATCTTTCTGTTCTTTCTACCCTGCCTCTTGCATTTACTGTCCTTGAAGCAGCATGAGATCCTGCATATTCATTTTCTTTGCTTCTGCCTGTCACTCCTGGTGCTTCCCTCTAATCTAGAACTAATTCATGTCACCATGTGTTTAGATGTGTGTGATGCTCTACAGCCTCTCATCCTGTTCTGCTTTCTCTTCTCCTTCCTTCTAACCATTTCATCATCTTCTCCATCCCTTTTCTTTGCCTCCATCCCACCTGAAAGAATTCCTCACCCTTCTTTGTGTTTTCACCCTCTTAAATGGTATTGATCCTTATCACAGTTGCCTTTATCTGACCTGTAATTTTCTCTTTTAGTTTCTTGCTTTTCATCATACTTCATAAGACCAGGCCATGTCAGCTGACTAATTGCTGTATTGCTCCTTCAGCCCAAGTGTCTGCAGTATTATCACTAATAAAGTCGAGGTAAATGGACTACAGGAGAAAAATCTTGGTCTTGTTTGTTCATTTAAACACACACAAACACGAACACACACCCTTAGCAATGTGACTTGCTTTCTGTACCACCTTCCTCTTTCTGCTCTTGCTGTAGTTCTTTTTTGCATGCTCTAGGTGAAGTTCCCCAGAGCAGGAGGCTGACCCTTGCATTTGTGAAACATGCAGAGTATTGAGTACCTGGCCAGAAATAACAGTCAAGGAGCATAACTGGCTGATAGCCTTCTTGCCCTCCATGTGGCCTCTGCTCTGTGAGGAGCCCCAGTGGTCCGCTATTGTCTTTGTCCTTTCCTACATTACTTTTTTCTCCCTGGTCTGTCTCTTTGACTTCTGTCCAAGGATAAAGCCCTTTGAGGTGGATGACTCACAGCTCTGCACTTCCTTTGACTCACACTTTGCTACCTAGTATATTGGTCAGCTCTTATTAAACTGCAATTTGGTCTTTTTTATTGTTAATGACAACAACCCTTGCAGCCCACATCTTTGATTTCACTGTCACTTCTGCTGGGTCAGAGCTATGCTTGTTTTCTCTATGATTGGTCAAGGCTGTATCCTTTCTCCCTCTCCCTGGGTTTTATACCATTTGGTTTCTTAAACATCCTCTGTGGATTTCAGTCTGGAGGCTCTTTTGTGTCTGAAGCCCAGGTGCTTGGGCTGCATTTCTGAGGGTGAAAGTGCTGCTCCCCACACAGCCTGCCCTGCCAACATGGGAAGGAAGCCTTGTCCCTTGCTTCTCTGTGCAGCATCCTCACCATCCATCAGCTGCTTGACCAGGAACATTCCCCAGCTTCCAGTGGCATCCCCAGTAACACACCTTGAGCGATGACAGAGAGTTGGTGTCATCACACATGTGCTGATGATGAGGGCTTAGCAAACATTTCAGCTGGTGCAAAACAAGAAGTAGAATTCAGGTCTCTTTTCAGGCACTGTGTTTTCCCTAAATGGCAGGGCTTGTGTGACTTTAGTCGCTGAAACCCCATCCCTGGCACTGACATCAGCAGGAATGACTGATTAAATCTAGGAAATTGCTCTTGGAACATTGTGTTGGCCTTCTTTATATAAGTATTTTTCAGAGAAGTGGAGCAATGTGATCTTTAATTTGCCTTAGTGACTTACTAAATACACTAGTCAGGCACATCTTCCATCCCAACATAGCAACCAGCACCCTTACTCCACATTCTTGCCTAACTGTGTTACAGCTGGCAGAAGAAAGGGCAGTATCACTGCTTTTGATGCTTTCCAACTTTAGGCAGAAAGCAGTTTGGTCTGATACTTGAAGATTATAAATCAGTAATACAAGTCATAGCCCAAATACTAAGCAGACACTAGATCCCTTCTCAAAAGCTCCGTCTAGTGTTATTAAAACATCTTGGACTGAAGCAACCCTCTGCAGCTGGTGCTGCTTTTCACTGGAGTGAGTAGAAACACACTCCAACATGGGCAAATGCACTCTGACCAGGCAGATTAGCTATTTCCAAGCTACTGCTTGTGTGCTAGGATTTCCTAGACAGCAGCAAAAGAAGTGAATGGGACTATACTTGGCTATTATAGTAGGGTGCAACTTCCATCTGGGATGCAGATTCTTGACTCTGAAGCAGCTCTGAAAATCCCAGCTGTAATTTTCCAAGGAGGAAACATAAGCCAGGCAGTTTGTTAGAGAGAAGCGTGATTCCTCTAGGAAGGGCAGTTCTGTTTCCTGAGCTTTCCTTCAATCCCAGCCAGCATTGCCAGGTTTTGACTTCATTTTCCAAACTGATGCTCTCCAAGCCTGGAGTTGTCTGAGTTGAACAGCCCCATTTGAAATTATTGATTTTACTGGCACCTGTATCAGTCTGTATAACTGCTTTTATGAGATGAGACATGGGACATTATGAAAACTGCAGAGAACTAATAGACCTGGTGAGTAAGCAGGACGCCCGTCACTGTGTAATTACGTATAACTGTACAGTTACGTAAATGCTTTTCTTGGGGAATCACCAGTGACGGCAGCAAGCTTTGCCTGTCATGTTTGGGCTAGTTAAAGCACTGATTCATCTGACTTTGAATGCTGTTTCCTGCTTGTTCTATGGTAAATGGGTTACTGACTGCAATTTCAATAGTAATTAATGAAGATGAGAGATAGATCCTTTGATAAAACTGGGTTGTCTGAAGAAGTGGAATGATTTACTCCACTTGTTGAATCTCACAGTATTACTAGAATATCACTAGCTTGTTTGCAGACTGACTCTTCCTTTTCTTGATGGATGCATTTTTATCAGTTGGGGAAACAAATCTAAGCATACAAACCATGATTTGACTCTTTTGTTCCTCCTCCATCTAAGGTATCCCCCTCCTTCCCTTTATGCCACTCGCCTTGAGCTCCTTTTGCAGTTGCATATTTCTTCTTGAGGTGTCCCACCATCTGTTTGACCAAGTTGGTCAAACCTTGGGTGCAGAAAGCAGCAAATTTGTGCTCAGCTCTTAGCATTGTACCGATGATTAGGGTACCCCTCTAACTTGTTAAGTCATTCAGCTCTGGATTAAACCTTATTGCTTAGATGGAGAGCAATCCACCATGTTCTGAGAGAGGAGCTGGCTAGGCAGGGATCTGACCTTCTTCCACTCAAATGGAAGGTCCAGGGGAGATATCCACAATGATTATTTTAAAGCACATTAAGAAAAAATACACTATATTAGTTCAAGATAATTATTACTGATATCATTACCACTGTTATGGTCACTGTTACTGTAATACCTTACTGCAATACTTACACAAGAAATATGCATTGGCAGGTGGCAGGAGGGAAGGAAAGTGATGGCTTTGCTCAAGAAAAAGTGGCTAAATTCGACATTTGATCTGAATACAGTCCTCTTTCTGAAGTCAGCTCAGTTGGTTAGAGCATGGTAAAGTACCACCAAGGTTATGGGTGCAATCCCCGCAATGGGTCATGTAACACAAGAGTTGGACTTTTATATCCATTCCAACTCCAAGTATTCTGTGAATCTCAAAACAAATGCAGATTTTTTGCTTCTTTGTAAATCTGTGTTGGTTTGGGTTAATGCAAGAGCAATCTGCACATATAAAACAGACAGCCTGGATGGTGGGTAGATACAAGATCTATCATTAAGAAACTTGTGGAGAAATTAATTTATGGACAGTTCAGATGAACAAACAGTCAACAGGTTGGTGCACAGTTCTCACGAAAGTGCCAAATGTTTATATGGTTTTTGTAATGGGAGAATCTGGGGACATCAGGCTTTGTGGTTGGCCTTAGCTGGCTGTATTGTTTTTTCCTGTGTCCATCATGTTAGAGTAATTTGTTAAATATCCTTCCCAACTTTATGTAACTCTGACCTTACAGGTGAAGAGGTTGGTCCTGCCCTAGGAACTGCAAGAAGAATGATGTTTGTTGACAGAGGTAGATAATATCTTCCTCTTCCGTGAGTCAGGATGCCAACAGCAACGACTTGGACAGGAATTGACAGGAAATTTACGCTTAGTCCTTGAACTCTGTGGTTTTGGCAGAGATATGACTGAATGAAACACAAAGTGACAGAGGGAGAAACCTGGATTCCCTCCCGGAGAGGGAGCTTACTTGAATTGCTTGGTCATGGACTAGCTTGTTTCATTCACAGAAAAAAACCTGGATATTAAGAGATGGTGCTACAGTATCCATCCCATTGACATCAGCGGCCCTGAGAAGCAGCAATCATGTAACCATTCTCTGCAATATACTTAGGAAGTTGTAATTAATTGCTGTAATTAAAGGCTTCAGTGTGGCTTCACTGAATTCACTAGACACCACAAATATCACTGAAACTTCTCTGGTGAGTTTTGTAAACAGGATTTAACTATAAATTAAACCCAAGCATAGATGGTGTGCATTCAAAATGTCAGTTAATTTTATCCTGAAACAATTTGTTTTATGCTAGAGTTTAAATTTTCATTAGTTCAAAGAGTGGACATTCTTTTAGGGTCATGTCTTCCAGATGTGCAGGACTGCAAATTAATAGCCAGTCCCTGCAATAAATTTTTGTTTAGGCAATTTATGACCTAGGCAAAGAGTACATATATAAATGGGGAGCAAACTGATAGACTGCTAGAAAACAAGTGTGTCTGCCTTTCCTTGGAAAGGTTAATGGAACTATTGGCCTGCAGGTATTATGCTTGCATGTGGAGTTTTCTTCCCTCCTCCTTCTGTTTTTGCAGTTGGCACTTGGAGAAGTACCAAATTATATCCAAGTTAATGTATATGTCATGAAATTCTCCTGAACTGAGTGGAGGGGTGAGAGTCTTATGAGACTGGCTCTGGGAGATTCTGGCTGCCATTCGTGCCTGCAGTGGAGCAGTGGAGGGAGATCGGGGTCTTATGAGGGCAGAGTCTAAATTAAGGCAGGCTCTGGCATGCACAGTGGCAGGGAAATGCAATTTGTTATAAACATTGGGGCTCCAAAGTGAGTGAATGCCACCTACACTGCTCCCAGGAGGCTCCTGTTTCTCAGGAATGTTCTGGCAACATGTTGCAACCTAGATATTAGTTGTACTTTTCAGTTTGCTTTGTCATTTTCAGCAGCAGTTTTTAGTCTGTAAAAAACCATACTAATATGTGCTAGTAGTATATTAATGAGAATGCATGTTTTCATTGATTTTAAAGAAGTGGGCAGCATTCTGGTGTGCACCCTTGCCATTTCCAGACTTGATTCTAGTGAATAGTTCCTACTCTAAACACTGAATTTCCATCCTTACAAAGAAATGATTCTCAGTAAATACAGAATTGCTAAGTACCACAATAATATAGCCTTTTTCCATTAGACTAAACACAGAGATTGACAGAACTCATTACTTGTTGACCAAAGGTTCAAAGGTAAATAAGCCAAGAAAGCAAATCTAGACAGAATCCTACTTGTGCAAAACTGCCCAATGAACATTTCTTGTCCTGTGAAATGTTCAGTGATGAGGCAGGTATTTTCCCTTAATGGACCCTGCTCGACAGACACGTGTCAGAAGGCTTATTGATAGCTCTCATGTACATAAGATCTGCTCTCCTGTTAGCCAGTGCTCTGCTGCTCTCACTTGACCCCATCCCTAGAAGGCTGAAACTTTATTACTGTAATGAATCTTTGTTTCTCCTTCCTTGCACCTGGGGAATTTAAGCATGCTTGTGCCAAGACGCCATCTCCTTCCTTAGCAGTATATAATCTGGGATACATGCAAGTTGATTTCACATGGAAATTAGAGAGGATGGAAGAGATTTGTCACCAGACATTTGTGACCCATGTTACATCAGCCTTTGGGAATACAGTGTGTCAGCCAAAATAAAGACCTGCCTTGTGAAATAGGTTGTTAGCACTGATAAACAAAGCTTCAATAGGAGTTGAGGGTCAGGCTAGTAGCCTGAAATACTGAAGTCATTTGGGACCTTGAATTAATATATTTGTCCACAAACAGGTTCGTGGTGGAGAAGGTCAGGGCAGCCTTTCTCACCCAGCAAACACCATGCCAGCCATTGTGGGAGAACTTTGATCTTGTTTCATTGTCAGCCTTCAAATTGTCTCTTATTTTTTATTAAATTGATCAGTACAGAATTCAGCCATTCTTATGCTCCTTTCTGATTCCCTATAGCACTGCCCTAACACTTTGTAATTTCCTGATTTAAGGACTCCTGATATACCTGATCCAAATCACAATATGTGTTTCCCAGGGAAGCTGTGCTCTGAACGGCAGAAGATCCCTTTGTTTTACATGCTTTATAGATGTGTGTCACTTAAAATGAATATTTCTGCCTCCTTTTTAGCAGAGCTCTGCTTAAATGCTTTTCATCAACAGCTCCCATTGGAACCAGATTTCTCCTTTGTTGTTATGTTTCCTCCTTTTCCTCTGCGGCCAAACTGTTCAGCACTGTTTAATCCTGGAAAAACCAGGAAATGAGAGTTATTGGGAGGAGGAGTAGGATTCCTCTCACCTATCTTGAGCTGAGTGTGCTGCTCCCGATCATCATCCCAGCTCCAACTGAGAAAATGGAGAGAAAGGGGAGTCTCCTGGGGGCCATTCTCAGAGAGCTGTCTGGGAAAGGTGTGAGGGACCTGTATTGGTTTTGCACAGCCCCATTTTTGGTAGCAGGGGGCTACAGGGGTGGCTGCTGTGAGGAGCTCCTGGAAGTTTCCCAGTATGTCCAGGAGAGCCAATGGCTGATGGCTCCGAAGATGGACATGCTGCTGGCCAAAACTGGGCCAATGAGAGAGGTTGGTAACACCTCTGCGATGACAGATTTAAGAAGACAATCAAAACAAAGTCACGAGATTTTGGCTTCTAGTCAGAGAAGAGGAGGAGGTGAGAACATGTGAGAGAAACAACATGAGGACACTAAGGTCAGTGAAGAAGGAGGGGGAGAAGGTGCTCCAGGCGCCAGAGCCCAGGTTCCTCTGTAGCTGTGGTGCAGACCATGGTGAAGCNTGGCTGCTGCTCGTGAGAATGGACCCAGGCCGGGGAAGCTGACGGAGAACTGTCTCCCGTGGGAGGGACCCCACGGCCTCACAGGGGAAGGCAGCAGAAGCAGAGCAGCGGAAGAGAATCTCGATGATGAACTGACCTAACCCCCATGCCCTGTCTCTCTGTGCTGTCGGTGGGAAGGAGGGAGGGGCTGGGGAGAAAAGGCGTTTTAAGGGCTTATTTTACTTCTCATTATCTTCCTCTGATTCTGTTAGTAATAAATGCATTTCGCAACTTAAGTTGAGCCTGTTTCGCCCTTGAAGTGTTTCTCCCAGTCCTTATCTCACTCATGAAGCTTTCGTTAATTTTTTCCTTTTCCCTCCTCTGCCCAGCTGTGTCAGGGGAAGGTGAGCGAGCAGCTCTCGTGGGTGCCTGGCGCTGGGCCAGTGTCAAACCTCGACAGGAGTCACATGAACTGTGCCCGAGGAGCACAACTGTGGGGCTTAGAAAGAGAGAAAAAGACTTAACACCAGGAAGCATAGATTGACGGTCAGGGATACATATATAGGTCGAACGTGGGGGACAGAGGAGATTATACAGCATGGATTGTCTCGTATGTTATTGATAAAGAAGTTCACAGAGCTTCTGTGAACATCTCGGTAGTTTATTTTTAATAGGCATTATATTTTATTATCATATATTTTCATTTCATATAGAATGTAAATAAATATAAATTTGTAAAACTGTAGTATAATTTTCTTTAAACTGGTATTTGTTTTGTTTGAAATCTTTATCTCATTTTGTTTTCTATAAAACTTTGATTTTTTTTTTTATTTTCAAACAAGAAAACAACAAACTCCAGGTGAAACTCTCAGGAAACATAACAGTTAAATCCACGTGACTCCCTTTGCATCTCAGAGGTTTTCAGCAACCAGAGGCCAAGCTTCCACCTCTACCCTGAGCACCTTTCATGCATTATTAACTCTCAAAACACATCCCTGTGCACATTTAGGGTATGTAAATACAGAGTTTGATTTTTATTTACTCCACATAGTACAGCAGAGTTAAAGAGCTTTTAAAGTGCATGTATATAAAACAATGTTTCTCAGAAAACTAGTTCATGTTAAAAATCTGGACCAAACCTAGAACTTCTTACAGTGTAGATTATCTGTCATGATCATTATGTGCTGTGTGACCTCAGAGTTTATTTACTTTTGTTATTTATTGTGTAACACAATAAAAGTAATCCACAAATTATTCTTTGCAGTGGTTCTGCTTCTCTTGACTTCTAAAGCATTATATTCTTTTTATGTTCTGCTTTTACCTCACATTCCAGAAGTCATGTGCCTAGTGAATAATCTCAATTATATTTCTGGTTTGCCGTTTGTTTTTTTAAAAAAATGCAAGCAAATTCCCAACCTTCATGATTAGATATAAACTTGGAAAGACTTAAAACCATGAAAGCAAATGTATCCCCATTATCTTACACTCATAACTTAGGCTCGTTAGTGCATGGGAGGCTCCTGCCATGCTGTAGGTTATGAAACCCAGACTGCCACGTGACTAAATGAAGATACAGCAATCACAGTCAGGGTTTGGGCTAGAGGTGGCAGATTGCTTTCTATGAAGGTTGTGAGATTGTTTTAAATGTGGGAAAGGAAAAGCATACAGTAGTCAAGAAGCAGAACTGATGAAGAGAACAGGGGTTGGAACAAGGTTCCTTTGTGGAGAAGGATGCACAGGGCTTGTCAGTGGATGGAGTACTGACTGGTACAAGTGCAGGGTTGTCCTGTGAGTGTTCCAGCCTCATTCCAGGAAAGGTATTGGTAGAGCAACGAGCATCCCACTGAACACCAAAGGAATGTTTAAATCCTCTGATCACATCTGAAGCATCAGTAGCTGCTTTGTTATTGGAAAGAAGAAAATGAAAACAATACCATTCAAGCTGTAAATTAAAAGCCCACTGCAGATGCAGATTTCATGAGCTAAGTTATTAAGAGCATTAGCATGCGTATTAGAAGTAATTAAAAACAAACAAACAGGAAGAATGCCAGGTGAGAACATATAGGTTGGAGTAGAATTCTCTGTATTCAATTACACAAGTGTAAATGAATATCTTGTAAATAAATCCACACTCATTTCCTTGGATGAAGTTACAGTCATGCTGCTTGTAAGTAGCTTAACGATAAGCACTGAAAACCAAAACAACAGCATGCCATTTATAACAACAAGAAAACAAAAATTAAATGTAAAACAGAACAAACTTGTCTTTCTATTCTCAGTGGTACCCTTGAAATGAGGTTATCCTCTCTGAGGATGCTGATGATTTGCTGGGCTGGGACTGGTCTGATTTCTTCTGACTAATGTCATAATTGGTCAATTGCTTGAAGATACTTGTCTGAGAAACCTCTGATACTGTTACTTGCTTTTGAAATGTTCTTTCTAATTGTTTAGAATTTATACTCATACTATTTTATTCACAAACTTCTTCCCTATTGTGTATAGTTACATAGTTATCCCTATTTTCCTTACATAAATTCCTTATTTGTGAGTATTCTGTAAATAATTCAAATAATAACTTCTCATTTCATGTGACATTTAGAAATCATTTATTCTTTATATTTTATAGTAAAGCTGTAAAATGCATCATTGTACTTGCTCCTGCCCAAAATATGAAAAGCTTTTAAAACCAGGTATAATCAACAACAGTACTCTTTGGATTAAAGTAAGTCAAGGGTTTAGAAGTATTTTCAAGATGTATTTTAATATCTGAAAGTTGTCAGACTAGCCAAATAAAAGATGACTCATAGATCCCCCTCAGAAAGAAACTATCCTTCTTGTTTGCTCAAATGCCAACCAATCTTAATCCTCTTCAGATTAGTTTACATGTGTGAAATTGATATTTCAAGGTTCTTACAGTACTTCCCAGAGCACATAAGTTGCTAACCAAGCCGCGCTCTATAGATGCATTCCATCAGGTGTCACAAGGAGCCTCGGCTGGTCTGTCTGGGGAATTAAGGGCAGGTGAAATGCCATGCTCCTTAGCTCATCTGCTGCACAGAACAGGTCTGCAGTGTGCCTGCTCAAGTCTTGTTACAGGAATAAATCTGACATGCCTCACTTACTAGGTCAGAGACAGTCTGCAGTGTCTCAATACGCAGTGTGCCATGATATCAAATGTATCACAGAAGTCAAAAGCATGATTAGGTTGCAAAGGCAAACACTGGAAATTTAAGAAATGCCAGAATTAGGATGCTTACTCAACTGACATTTGTTTCCTGGTGGCAAATGATTTATGATACATTTATCTCTAGCCACACGATCACCCACTGTGTTTTCTTCTGCCCTGGTGCTCAGGATGAGCAGTTTGTTTACTCTGTGATGATTGTGCCCAGCCCTTGGTTACTGTACAGTCCAAGCCCTACTTTGGAAAGAGCTACTTATTTTTACTCGGGATCGTTCATATGATTGTACTGCTGGAGTAGCTCAGCAAAACAGAAGATGTGCAGAGTCCCCAACATTTCCCATCTTCAGATGTTTGATCTGACGATTGCAACAACCCTCCCAAGGGGTGGGAGAGCAGGGAGTGGGGAGGACAAACTGAGGGCAGTTCCCTCAGGTGCTACTGCAGTGAAGCCCACCCAACTCACCAGCAAATTCAAAGCCTCCTGCACAGACCCTCCATCTCCATCCACAATTTCTTGCCCTGATGTACCTCCCCTCCCTCCTCACAGAATTTATCTCACCTATCTTCTATAAATCAGCCCCTATATTTCTCACAATTCTGCATACATTTTCAGCAGCTTCTTCTTTATGGCTACATTCACAGATTGTATTACGAACCTAAAATCACAATTTCCCCTTAGATCTGACATCCAGCCCTTCCTGGACTGGCAGTCTCACCTGTAACTGCAGGTAAGGTTGTGGCCACCTTGGGCTGGAGCATACCCAGGAAATCGGATGTCATGGATTGCATCTTGACTGGTTTTATTGATTTTTTAACTGCCAAGAACATAATTTACCAGATTTCTCTAATTTATCTGTGAAATCACAAAAAAGCAGATCTCTGAAATCACCCTGTCATGACAGACTTCTGAGTACAGAGAAATTAGCCTTCCTCAAAGAAAACATCACCAGGATCTTATTTTAACACACACAAAACTATGTCTTTTCCTCTAGCCTCACAGCTGGACACAGCTGCACTGTTCTGCCTGGAATGTTCCACAGTAATTCAGCAGAAGACAGAGATTCAGAATGAAAATTTTCAGTTCGACAAACTCATAAACAACAGAAAACAAGGCTCCTAATGGGACATGCTGAAGACCTTAATAACAGATGCTTTCAGCAGCTCTGCTAATAATAAGCTGTGGGAATTGATGATGTTCATTTTAAACTCATTTTCACATTTAAATTTTGATGGGACTCATTGGTTAGATGCTGTGTGCGGGGCAGATAAAGCAAATAGTGTTGCTAAGTCATCAGCAGGCCTGCTAGGGGATTTCAGAAAAACTCCCTTTGCATTTAAGAGGAGAATGGGGCTTGTCTCCATCACAGCTGCAGATTTGGGGCATGCAGGTCTGTTCTTCTGCACTACTGTTTTAGTGCCTGGCTCAAAACAGCCCCTGGTGCTGTACCACATGTCACACTCCCCCATGCCCTATACTTGCCCTTTCAGAGACCAGTCCCCACATGGTATATACACTTTGCAGGCTTGGGCTTTTGCCGGATGCTTGGCAGTCAGGTGCTGCTTAGGAAACTCCAGGAGCCCAACTTGGGGTGACTGATGGGAATTTTCAGTTGCCTGCCTGGGCAAAACCAGATTTCTCTTCAGTGTTTAGAAGAAGGTTATAAACTATTAGGAAGTGACCTCGGCTGACAGGTATATCATGTTCTTTCATTCTATTCACTTACAGCATTTACAACATCTCCCCATTATCGTTTAGACTTTTACAACTCTTAATGACCCTTTTATCAGAGCAGCAATAACCAATAAATCCCCTTTGGCATTTATTGCCCTGTCTCTAATACATAAAAGAACCAATTTATAACATCTCATGAATGCTGGAGATTATTTTTCAAACTATTCTTCAAATCTCACTACAAAAATAAGTGCTCTGATAAAGGCCCTGTTTCTGTGGTTTGCTCAGTATTAGCCCCAAATTAAATCCACTAACAATACGCAGTAAACTTTGCGGACCGGATGCTATATGGCAGAGAGGAATGAGAAAGTAGAAATCCAAAATGTCTTCTGTGTTCCTTCCCCATACCATCCCCCGCCAGCATCAGTTTTGTCTTTAGCTGCCAGGAGGAGTTTCAGGCCTGGGCACAAAGAGTAGGAGCTCTGGGGACAGGGGACACTACTTTGTCAACAGGTATCACAGAAAGTACAGGTGGACCTTGTACATCTGTCATGTTGCACTCAGCAGTCAGATAACTGAAATCAGTTCACTGGGCTTTGTCTGAAATGGTGCAGAGAAACAGGCACCACCAGGAGAGGCTCCATCCCATCCTGCAAGAGGTGCCTGGAAGAGATGGCTCCAAGGTACACAGTCCCAGCTGCCCTCCCGTCTACGCCTCTGGCTGGCAACAGAGTCATCTAACGTCAAAATATCTGAAATTAGATGTCACTAATCACTATGCCTTCATTTGCAGTGATTACAAAATAACTTTGAAGCTACCTCTCTGTTATTATCAGCAGAAACAAAACTCCAAATGGACCTTGTTTACTCATTTTTGTAATTTTCCCCCAACATGCAGTAATGTCCTGCACTCCCTGTAGAATATTGCCATTATCACCTTTGAAAGGTGTGTTTTGTCTTGGTTTATCTACAGGTAGAACACATGCAGCCACAGAACTCTACAGAGGGGAGCAGAATCTCTGAAATTCTCCCCTGCATTTCCAAACCCCATCAACCAGAAAACAACAAAGTATTCCTTAGGAATCCTTTCAAACTGAACTGGTAATGAAGGCAACTTAAGGACTCTATGTGTTCCTGGCAATGATTTCAGTTTTGCTAACTCTGTATGTAGACACCAGACTTGGACTTGATTCAAAGCCCAGCATTGGACGGACTTGACATCAGCAGGTTTTGGACAGGGATGTAGCTATTTCTATGGGGTGAATGAAGCGCTGTGAGAACATGGACAGTGCTAAGTGAGCCACTGCCAGGCTGGAGGCCAGTACAGCTGTGCTGGTTAGGCACAGTATCCCAGCTAAGTAGCCTCGATGAGAAACTGCCTATTTTGACCTGGGCAGAGAAGCTCAGTTAGGGCAGCACTTTTACCCCCAACACAAGCTAGCCCAAACACCTCTGTGCCCTGTGGAGACTGTTCAGTGCCATTTCAGCAGGGTCTGTGCCACAAAGACCAGACGTGCTCAGTTCATACTATTTCCCATCTCAGTTGCCCATTCATTGCTCTACTGAGGTCTACTGCCAGGTCCTCCCATTTTTCTCTTTGCTCCTGTTGACTCTCTTCTCCTCTGCAGAACTACAAACCCAACAGCTCCCGAAAGAACTTTTCATTAATATAATTTATTAGCTAAATCGTTCCTCTGACCTATTTCTTGTTCAACTAGCATATCTCCCCATCCACTCAATATAATTGGCACAGCACCTGAACTCTGCTGCCGGGGTTTAAATGGCCTGACATATATCACTGAGTCACAGGATATTAAGAGAAAGGTGAGAGGATTATTGGCTCCCTGCCACTGGGATCAGATTGGATTTCTTGATCAACCACTGAAACATGTGGTTGTATTACACAGGCTTGGTTTAGTCCTTACTCAAAGCGTGACCACTTGAAAACAACATGGGGCTTCCACTAAGGACTGGGGACTTGGCCATGTAAGGAAGCCATACGTTGTCCTGTTGATTTTTGGAAGTGGATGATCTGCATGAGGTTCTGCAGGATGGGGCTGGCCAGGAGTGCTGCAGCGCTGGGGCTCTCTGGAGCTGGAGTTGCATCAACACTCTTCTCCTGCCTGGCTCAAATGGTCCATTGTGAAAGCCATTACCAGCAGCTTGGCTTTGCCTGCCAGTCTGCACATGGTCCCAGGTGCTCCCATTGCTGTGATTTCCTATTTTGCATCGTAGTTCTCTCACCACTCATCCTCTTGCTTCCAAGTTTAAGGAAGTGTTAAACACTGAGCTGTAGGTTTTCACTGGTGATTAATTTTGTTACATAGTCTTCTTCTCCTTTTGAATTATAAGACATCAAAGAGTACAAAACACAGCCACTGTCCTTGCCAAGAGACATCCATTCTCTCTTTTTGTTCTTTTTCCCGGAAAAAAAGGCCTGCTGATGTCATCTGCCTTGCTCAGGATCTTTGTAATTGGCCCCTGTCTTTTTAAGGCTCCTCCTTCCCTCTCCTCATTTCTCATCCCCTACTCCATACTGAGAGGTAACCAGGGAAACCAGGAACCATGGCAACCCAAAGCAGCATAATTTTTCTCTGAGGAAAAAATATAAGCATGCAAAATCCCTTTAATGTTTATACCAGGCAACTGGGTCCGAATCTTCCCTTTCCTTCCTCATTGGAGCGAGGAAGCAGCGAGCCTGCCTCCTCTTGCTGGGGCTGCCCTTGCCATGAGCCCTGGGCAAAGCTCACCTCCAGCCCCTGGCTTCACCCAGCCACAGCCCTTGGCTCCCCATGCCCCAACAAAGCCAGTGTGGCAGCAGAGGCTCAGTTTGTGTGGTCCTGACATACCAAGAGCAATAGGACATGCTAAGATGGTTAGCATGGCTTCAGGATAACCGTGGTCCCCAGGTTACAGGGAGCATCTGGCCCCATCACTAAGTGCTCCTCAGTTTTGAATACATTTCTCAACAGGACACAGGGAAGTGTTTCTATCACTAACTGGAGATGAAGAGCTCAGGCACAGAAGGTTTAAGGTCTGGTTTACTAAGGATGTGCCAACTGGGCACTTCTCAGTAGCTCTGGACATCTTTTCCTTGTCACAAAATGAGGATAGAAGGATGGGAGGATAGAGGGTAGAAAAGTGGGTCTTCCCAGTCCCACTGAATTGTTCACCCTCAGACTCCAAACAGTCTGGATGAGAGACAAGTCTTCTACCCTGCTGGGCAAGGCAAGAACATAGGATTCCAGAACACACAATATGTATTTTATTACTATTTAGTATAATGACAGCATTGGAGTGGTACTATCATTACTGCTTCTCCAAAATGAGGGAAAAGAAGGGCAGCTGTGGAGGGGGGAACATGACTGCTCCTTTCTCTCTCTCCCCTGCTATGATGCTTTCCCTTTTCCCTCAAAACGGGGTACGGGGTGACACTGCCTCACTGCTGCTCAGTGCCCATAAGCAGGATTGTGCACAGGGATAGGAAGCATCACTCTTGGGCAAAGCTCTCAGGCCTCAGTCCCTGCTCCCTGTCCTTCAGCCAGGCTGGTTTCCTCAGGGGATGGTAGTAAGATCCTAGCCCCTTGGAAACCCCAAGGTCACTCCTACAAAGGGCTACTGCAAGTGCTGCTCTTGGTGGTGTACAGGAGGTTTTGGGGTCAGCTGTGGATGCTTCAGGCAGCATGCCCAGCACTGCTCAGGGGCCAAGTCAGCAAAGAAATAACTAGCAAGTTTTGCTACTCTAAAAGTGTACAGGAGACAAACTGCTTGACTTCTAGCTTATTTCCAAAATAGAACGCTGACTGTAAGTTGCCTTCTTTAGGAGAAGAATGATGACAGAAGTAATAAATTGTACGTGTTTATTTTTGAGTTTGTAAATGAGTGAATGTCAAGCAGTGGTTGGGAAGAAAACAAACAAACCCTGGCAAGCAGCTATTTTTACAGAATAGTTTTGTGTTGAAATTTCTCTAAGTTGGCAACAGAGTCATCATGAGACCTTTTATCCAGATAAGACTATGCCAAAATCTTCAGGAAACATCTTGCATGTTTAATTTTTTTATTTACAAAAAAGGGGAAAGGGAGGGAAATGAAGGCTTAGGGGAATGTTTGCAGACATATAGTGTCTGCTCTGTAAAGCACCAAATACTTTTTATTCCGTGAAAGGGACTTTTCCCAAACCTGCCACTTGCTAAGTTCAAATCAGGGGTAGCTCCAAATCAGTCCTTGCAGCAGATTGGCTTGCAGCCTGGGGAGGGAGATGTCACCAGGCCAAGTTCATGAACCATAAGGACCAGTCTGGGATATCTCACCTTTAAGGTCAATGAGGCTGTTGAGAGAAGACTGGCCCTCCAGTCCCCCCAAGCACTGAGACATTGTCAAAACTCTGCTGATTATGTCGTCCCTGCCTCCTGCTTCCCAGTCAGCGCCCAAACAAGGTCTGTTCAGGAGAAGCATTGAGCCAAGAGGACATCTGCTGCATCCATGACTCCAGCTCTAGGCCCAGTCCTCTGGGAAGTAGCTTCTTTATCAATGTTTGCTGTTTGTGTTTGATGTCTCGGAAATGTCTGAACTTTCTTAGACTTCATGCCACGCCATGAAAGCATTGTTGTGCTCATGCATGCGTGTGTCTGTCCTTAAAATCTGTACTCTGAAGAAAATATTTTAGATTTAAATGTTGGCTCATAAAATAAAAATATTTTGTGCCAAAAAATAATCTAGAGCCCTTGACATTGCCCCAGATAATTTCTGTCTAATAAGACATGTCAAAATCCTGTTTATTAGAGTTGTTCTGTTGAAATCTGTCATCTAGTCTGCCTGCAGAGGGAAGGAAAGGGTTACCTACTATGTGAGAATGGAAATCTAAGACGGGAGCTTTGTAACTGGCTCTGTGATGTGAACATTAGATAGCAATGTCTCAAAAGTAAACTATTTAAGCAGGTCCAGTTTCTATGCTAAATTGACTCTAGTGTGTTTGTGACCAAAGGGACAGCTACTTCCTGAAAAGCCTTTCTTAACGCTTATAAGGATTAACTGGTTTTGTGTTGAGATTACTGACATCATCTTGATGCATTTATTTTATTCTTATTTTTTCTCATTTTATTTATTGTCAATAAGTTCAGTTTAGAAGCACCTTTTCCTTGATTTTTCTCCTTTTTTTTAAAACTCCGTTTTCTTTAGTAACTATGATCAGAGGGGGGTCAGAAATGGATGCCATCTAAAAGCTTAACCAACTCTTCCAAACTTGCCTATAGTTCCCTCTCTAAAGATTCATAGGGAATTTTTCACTTTTCACATTTTCATGCACTTGTGCTGTTGCAAGTAGTTGAGCACCAAAGGAAGTTTTCCAAGCAGCGAGTAGCACACAGTAAGTCTCCTGAGCATTTCAGAGGTTTTCTGCAGAGATCATGCCTGGCTTGAGCAGCAGGTTGGTCTCCACTACAGTGCTCTCAAAGGACCCCACATGTTCCCCCAAAAGCATGTGCCTTCTTTACATTCAAGGCATGGCTGCACCATGAGGTTAAATTTAAATCCCTCTTGCATCAGTCCCTATTTAGCTTCCATTGCAAACCCATGGAGCCCACTCCAGGCAGATGAAAGACATATGCCAAGCACTTTGGAGATTGAGGGAGAGGGAGAGAGAATAGAACAAAAGTTGGGGCAAGGTGTAAAGAAGGAATATCATTTATAGCTGTGTCCAGAGTGGGGAGGGGTCAGAAACATAAAGGGAGTTAAAAAGTGTGTCTGAAATGATCAGCAAACAGCAACCACCATAACCCTGCCCAGAGTGAAGGGCCATGGAGAGCAGGTGAAGAAAAAGACAAGGACAAGACAAAGAACCTTAAAAGGGGCCCATGTGTGCCACCAAGGAGCCAAAGAGGGCCCTCCTTGAGCCTAGAGTAGGACTAGGTGCTAGAGACTCTTGCATTACAGTTGCCTTCCAGATGGCAAGGTTCACGTGCGTGGCTCTGGGCTAGCATTCATCCTGTGTCTTTCTTCTCAGGACAAGTCCTTTGGAACATGACTTTCAGCCTTCACAACAGATCTTCAGGTGAGTCTTCATAGCGCTCGTAGAATGACACCAAGAGACAATTTTATTCTGTGACATGGGACTTGGCTCCCTCAGATGGACTTGTGTTTTAGCATAATATGCATCCTCCCAAGTACCTCTGCTTGTTGTCTTCAGAATGTCTGAACTTCTTTCTTTGAGGTTCCATTTTTCTCACAATCTCGTTATTCCATTATATAAGATACCTAATAATTCCTTGGTCTCCTGATAGTCTTGCAACTGGGAATAGTATATCTGCATTCTGTACCTATGTCCGACCGGCTGGGACACATGTCCATCCATTAGCTGATGTGTGTAATCACTGGCTGGGTGTTTCTGCCACATGGAGAAGGTGTGTGTATTTCCCATGCTGAGGGCTCAAGTGCATGCTCCTGATGAAGATGAGAAGAAGGAATTAATCCCCTGATGAGAACCCTTGGACGTTTGATGCTGGAGCTAGAAGGCGTGAGAAACGATAAGACTTTGATTAGGTCTCTGAGTCAGCGGCGGACGCACCCTTGCCACGCTACTGACTGGTCTATTTGCTCTCCCACTTGTTTGTTACCTAACTTATCTTCTTGACTCATCCTAAACCCAGCTGATACCAGAGACAGGCAAATAACACACCACTGCCCCTTCAGCAGCCTGTGGTACACCTTCTGCTGCCCTGTATCTCCCACGAGGATCAACAACTTTTCTTTGCCAAACAGGGAAATAATAAAAGGTAAAAACGGTAAGGAGGAGAGGGGATCCTGGAGACAAAAAGTGAGCTAGGATTGCTGCTGGGAGAGGAAGAGGGTTTTTTAAAAAGAGATAATTCCCTTTTGTGGGATGGAGAGCATTACATTCTGGTAAAAATGTACTATGTTGGCACCAGTCCCATGTTTTCTACAACTGAAGTGACATGGAAATTCTTATGGATAAATATTCAGGACACTATTTAAATAGGCAGCTATATCTTACAGATCATTTGCTTTGCTATGTTGCAAATGCTGCATTTTCTATTGTGTAGTGTGAATTATGGATATGTGTTGCATATAGTCTGGGATAGGCCCATACTTGTCAAGAGATGGCAAGATATAATCAAACTGGACCAGATTCACAGTTCTCCCAGTTCCTCAGCAGGGCTTTGTTCTTTGTGAAAGCAATGTATTTGCACATTATTCCCGATTATGGGGATATCTGACCTTGAAAAAGAAGCACTTAGATGTCTGTAGCACACGCTATTCCTTATCCCTTGCTCAGCTGTGTTGGTAAATTAACCAGATGGATCCAAACTATCCTACAGCCTAGTGTGAAGGAATATTCAAAACTCCAAATCCAGATTCCAATCTGTTAGCAAACAACAAGTTTATGTAGTAAAATGCCAAACTGAACCCTTGCCTTCAAAACACCCTTCCACTCTGATGTTCCAAATCCTGAGCCAAGCTGGGGGCTGAGTGCTGGGACACTGAGCAGAATTGTGGTGTTTCCAGAAGTTGCTTGTGGAAGCTTCCTCCAGCAACTGAACCCACTAGGATGATGCTGGGATCCTCTGTTTGACCAACGCTTGGTGTAAATTCCTGTGTGGTGGGGTGAATTAGGCCCTTAATGGCTACAGAAAGACATTGGAAATAAAAATTTGTATTTACATAGTACATTTCATCCCAAAGGACCCTAAATCACACTGCACAAACTTTACATAAACAGCAGAACCGAAATGCAGCTGCGTCAGGAATGGAGGGTGGCAGCCAGCTGGCATGTGTTAGCAGGACAAAAATAAGCCACTATTTTTGGCCAAGGACATCAGGGCAAACCCCTCTATTGCGAAAGTGCCTTCAAAACTTCAAAGTGCAGTTTTACTCTAAATAGATTGTGGATTTTTTTGTAGTCAATTGACTTGTTCCCAGGCACATCTGGGGAATTCACTCGCTAAAATAAGGATTTGCTACATTTTATGCCAGCTAAGGCTGCAGAACTTCCTCACCCAAGATAGCACATTTCTACTCCAACTCCAATCTCATTTGCAGAATTGAAGGCCTTTCTTACACAGCCCTTACTACTGAGGGTGGGACACAGAAAAAGCTGCTCTGATTTTCTCAGTTGAACTTGCCCTGAACTGGCACACATGGAAATTAACATTTTCAGTTGTTAGTTGGGAAAATTTGTTGATTAGAAAGTCAAATTTTCACCGTGCCTGTCAAGGTAACTTTTCAGAATACAACTGACCTTTAAATATCAGCTTGGTGAGGCCTGGACATTTGAAGATCTTGCCACAAAGCCCCTCACAGAGCAGGCTGTGCAACATCTCTCAGGTCTCTGGGCTATCCAAACACTTCACAACACTGAAAGGCATGGTTTCTTACAGCAATGTCACCTATGAAATGCACAGTATTTTTATAGATACATATTTACTTTGGAGCCAGGAGGGTATGTACACTTACAGAACACACTGCATCTCAGAGGACCCTGAATAACCCTCCAGGATTGGTTGCCCAGTGGCAACCAGTGGTTCCCTATGGGCCTCCTCCCATATCTCCATGTTGTGTTGCAGCTGAATCCTGCACTCTGGCCTCCACCCTTCTGAGCCATTTCACTGCCCTGTCATGCCATTTAATTGTTACTAGGGCACTCTCCAGCATGGTTTTGGTTCCACACTGCAGTCCAGTCCAGTTTGGGGGATATGAAATATACAGGGACCATTCCCCAAGAGACAGGATGGATGAGGAGAGTTTAGCCATGCCACCTGCCCTTTGGCCCAAGGAGGAAGCCCCCAGCCATTGGATTTACTAACGTGGCCTTTGAGAACTGAGCACCACTTTGGCACCACACTGTGCATTGAATGGACAAGGAAGGAAGAAGTTGGCCAGAAGCCTGATGTCTTTCAAGGAGCCTTCCAAGCTGGGACACAACCCTGCTGGACCTCCATCTGGCATAATTTGGGGCTCCAGCCACCCTCTCTGTCTCCCATCCATGGCACTAACACTGGCACCAGTGCAATGACACAATGACTGGGGAGGGGAGCTTGTTTTTCTGGAGACACACAGTGTTAGTTTTCAGCCAGCTCAGCTCCCTACCAGCCCTGGGTGTGCAAGGCCAGTACAGCTGTGGCTGGAGACGAGGATGCACCCCACGGCAGCTCTGTCTGAGATTGGTTTATGGTACTGAGGAACAACTCCACATTACAGCCTCTCTCCCTACAAACATGGAATGCAAGAGGGAGCCTGCATGCCTCAGAGCCAGCCCTTCATCCTCTTCCCTGCCTCTCTCCCTGCACCTCATCACCATACACGATCCTCATAAAGTCCATTTTCCTGCCAGCCAGCATGCCTTGGCCAGTACAAAACCAAGTAAAATTCAAAGAAGCATTTCCTATTGCTAACAATTGTTAAGTGGCATGTCCCAGTAGGACATATACTGCAGAGTCCTGTTAGTAAGGCTTTGATAAGGTTACGTCCACAAGCCTTCAGATTCATCGAAAAGCAGCATTAAAGGCCATTTGGACTCAGAACAGGGCTGCAAGGGAGGTAGGCAGCATTTCTGTGCCCAAAGCACACTGCCTCCTCTGGGATCCCAAATTTACGACTATCTCCTACCAGCTGAGCAGAGCATCAGCCTGTCTTCATAGCAGAGGTACTCTGTTCCTCTGACCATGTTCATGGCCCTCCTCTAGACCCACCCTAACAGGTCCATGTCTTTCTTTACTAAAGCCTCCAGAGCTGGACACTGTACTCCAGGGGCTGACCTCTTGGGGCAGGGTAGAGGGGGAGAACTGCCTCCCTTGATGTGCTGGCCACACCTCTTTTGATGTAGCCCAGGATGCAGTTGGCTTTCTGGCCTGTGACCGCACACTCTTGGCTCATTCCCAGCTTTTCATCCATGAGACTATCCAAGTCCTTTGCTGCAGGACTGATCTCAATGGCTTCTCCCAATCTGTGCTTATATCTGGGATTGCTCTGAACCAGGTGCAGCATTTTGCACTTGGACTTGTTGAACTTCTTGTGGGCCACTTCTCGAGTCCATCCAGGTCCTCCCGGATGGCATCCTGTCCTTCTGTCGTGTCAACTGTACCACTCAGCTTTGGGTCATCTGCAAACATGGTGAAGATGCACTTTATCTCACAGTCTGTGTCACTGATGAAGATGTCAAAGAGCACTGGTCCCAAGACAGGGCCCTGAGGGACACAACTCATTGCTGGTCTCCACCTAGACATAAAGCCTTTGATCACAACTCTCTGGCTGCATTCATTCAGCCAGTTCCTTATCCACGGAATGCTCCATCCGTCAAGTCCATGTCTCTTCAATTTGGAGATAAAGATACCATGTTGGACCATACTGAAAGACTTACAGAAGACTAGGTAACTGATGTCTGGTGGTCTTCTCTTACCAATGGTTGCCATCACTCCATCACAGGCTACCAGATGGGTCAGGCATGATTTGCCTGCAGCAGAGCTGTGCTGGCTGCCCTGGTTCACCTCCTTTTCTTTTATGTGTTTTAGTATATCTTCTAGGAGGATCTGCTCCGTGGTGTTCCCAGGCACAGAAGTGAGGCTCAAATGGTCTGTAGTTCCCTGGATCTTCCTTCTTACCCTTTTTAAAAATTGAAGTGATATCTCCTGTTTCCAGTCACCAAGGACTTTGCCTGACCACCATGGCTTTTCAAATACAATGAAGAGTGGGGTAGCAACAACATTGACCGGATTCCTCAGGACTCTGGGATGCATCTCCTCGGGTCCCATAGACTTGTGGCCATCCAGGTTCATCAAGTGATCCTGAATCTTCTCTTCACATATAGAGGGAGGGGCTTCATTTTCCCCACACCCACCCAGAGGATCAGAGACTTGAGAGAAGTGGGAAGCCTGACTGCCAATGCAAATTGAGACAAAGTACTCACTGACTACCTCAGCCTTCTCCATATCACTGTCACCTTTCTTTCTTGTCACAGGGGCTACATTCTCCTTGGCCTTTTCTTTTCTGACCTATGTCATTATAGAATCCCTTCTGGTAATTCTTCACATCTCTTGCCAAGTGCTGTTCCAGCTTTGCCTTGGCTTTCGTGACCCCATTCCTAGACATATGAACAGTACTTGCCCCGGGTCACCTGTCTCTGCTTCCACTAGCTATGCATTTCTTTCTTACTTCTCAGTTTGAGGAGCAAATCCATGTCAGATTCTGGCCTGCCTTGTTTGACTTCCTACATACTGAAGAGCACTCTTACACTCTATGAAAAAGGGCCTTAAAGAGCTGCCAGGGCCGGTCATCACCTCTGTCCTTAAGGACAGTTTCCCAGTGGATCTTATTCACCAACTCCTTAAAGAGCTGGAAGTTTGCTCTTGCAAAGTTCAGGGTCTTGACTTTGCTCCTTGCCAGGCTCAGGCTCCTTGAGATCACAGATCTCAGGCCTGAGAGGACCTGAGAGCAAAGAAAGGGAAAAACAAAGAAGGAAATGTTTGGTTACCTTATTTGAGCCCTGGGAAATGTGGAAATGTGCAGGACAGGGGCGTGATGCTCTGGAAGGAGCAGAGGCCAGGGAATGCAAGACAGGTCTCTTCCTTATCAAAGAGCCAGTACAAAAATGGTTAATGGAGGCGGATCCACCTTTGATGTTGTGAGCAGATTACAGAGCCATGTCACACCAGTTCCCAAGATTCCTGGATAGGAAAGCTGGTCACACACACTGGAAGACTCTCCACAGCATGCTAAGAGCACTCAGCTCTGTATACCAGAATCTCCTTTGTCCTTTACTAAGCCCCTTGACTTTGCTCTGTTTGCATAGCATTAAAGTGCTGCACTTTCCAGGGAGAAAAAGCTTTTGTCTAATATTTGTAATTTTAAAGTTGAATTTTACTTTTTTTTAATACACCAGGATTATCCAGCACATAGGCCAATATATAAAATTGATCATGACCTAGAAAAGAACCTAAGCTTTTGGAATGATGCTGCAGGCAGGGAGAGAGGCCCCACAGACCAGCACTCCGACACTCAAACTGGTTATGCACAAGTTGCATAGTTTTATACACTCATAAGTGTTCTCAGGGACTTTGAAAATCTCACTGAGCAATAACAGAGAGCCTCCCCCTCTTCTCCACTCCCTGCCTGCCAACACCAGACCCTGCAGGGAAACGCACTGTATGCAACTACTATTTCCCCAAGCAGACTTGCATCCATGGCAGTATGAAAAATTAATAAAGGAGTACAGAATGCATTAACAAATGCTGACATATTTCCCACAGTTAATTGACATCCCCCATTTTATTTAAAATTAATGAAAGCATGCCAAGCATGCAGAACTTGCACATGATAGCAAAGGAGATGTCTCACACAGCTCATCGGGTCGTGTCACTGTATCAGTGATACTGCATACCATAAATCATGACAAATATTCCTAGTATTATGTCAGGCCTGTATCCAAGGTGTTGCTCTCAGTATCAGTGTAGGAGGGCTGTCTGACATATGCTCTGGAAATTGCCATTCTGATGGATGAACAACACAGGCTACTAAGCCAGACTTGTAGCATCAAAACCCTGGTCTCTAGCTGAGGCTAGTCCCCTCCTCTCTCTGGTGCAGTGAGGGGACTGATCACCCTGAGCTCCTGGAGCCTGGCTGGTGCCTCCACACAGCTTGTGGTGGTGGGGAACTGCACTGTGCTGCTGGCCTGTCACTGCTCCTGCAGTCATTAAATGGATTTTCCTAATGTCCAGATGTCCCACCTGTATCTTACTGAGCCACACATAGAGGGTGCTCACAGAATCTTCTAGAAACTAAAGAGGAAACCCTGGCAGTTCTAATAACACACCTAAGTGGGATGACAGTCCTCTTTATTTTTTCAGCAGTGGAGGCAGGTGACAATCTGGTGAATTGTAAAGCTAAGACCTCTGCAAGGATTTCGGAAGGCCTGAAGTAGAGCAGACCACTCCTAGATGAAGTTTTACTGGAAAACTATGGGGCTCGAGGTACCATCAGTGGCATAGCCCAAGATGGGACTGGTCCAGGTAGGCAGGAGTGATCCTGTTCTTGCGTGGTCTGCCCCATCAAGGCCAGGGCTGCACCCAGTTACCCGTACCTGGCTGTATTCGTTAAGCGCAAGCCTTGGCTCAGGAATAACAACAGTTAGTTGTGCCAAGCCAGTGAAATAAGGGGCTCTAACAATAATAATAATAATGATAATAATAATAAGGGACTAATAACGGTCCAAGACCTGGGGACTTCCACATGCTGCCCTGACAACACCTTTCTGGATGGTGATAACTGTCTCCTTTTGAGGATGCAGTCTGATGCAATGGCTCTCAGGTAATTACATGTGGAAAAGTGCCTTTTCACACCTTGAAGCATGTTCTGTGGGACAGTGGTGGCCCTCAGCATACTTCTCTCCACTCTCCCAAGCTCATGACAAGGAGCATGCAGTTCTACCAGAAGAGCACCATATTGAGCTCCTTCTGCTTCTCCTCTGCATCCTTGTACTTGTGGCACTGCTGCTGGTGAGGAAGATGAAGCTGGGAAAATGGCAGCCAAAATTACATGGAAGAGTTGTGCCCAGCTGGAAAACTTGCAGCTGTCTGTATGCCAAGTATCCCCACACTGATGGCCACCTATGCTCAGTTACCAGCCCAGTTACTTTGGGGGAGAGCTGGTTTGTTCAAAGTGATTTGTTGGTAATTTGAACAATGAAACCACCCAAAAGGTGAATCACAGAGATTTGATGGTATGAACATCTAGGTGGAAATTTGTGACTCCCGGCTATGCTCTGTCACCTGCCCCACTGGGTGTCACTGGAGCCATCCCACAGCCTAGCAATTCCAAGAGGTATCCTGGTGTCCAGCTCACCATATGGACTGAAGCATCCTTGCTTTTTTTCTCCAAGCAGAAACAATTACTTGGGAAGTAGAAGCCCTGTGCTCATTTGGAGACTGCTCCTGCATACTAGTTTATATGAAGCAATTACATTGCGGCACCATATATTTCAAAGTAAACTCCTTTGTGTAGCCAGCTCTGAAAAGAGAAAAGAGCTTCTCACATCTCAGCTGAGAATTGTACCTGCACTTCTGTGGGAGCTACTAATGCTTTTCATTTAGGCTGTGGTGAATTGGCTCCTTTAAAAAGGTACCAAGCCGCAGTTTGATTTTCAGTTTCTAATCTCTACAGAGGGGCTGAATCAAAGTAACTTAAACTGTGGCTTTGATTCCCGTTCCCAGAACTGGCTTAAGATGTATTTTCATGGCTTCCTGCTATTTGTTATCATCTGCTTGCTGCAGATTCCTACCTGCCCGGCAGAGCTGGTGGACCTGGATGCGTATGTGTGTGTGTCTCTGGGCTTTGATGTTCACAGCTTCCCAAGGCTGAATTGAAACACAAGCACTTCTGATCAAGAACAATGGTGAGAGCTGATGAATTAACATATGCCTTGAAGTGCTCCCATTCTGTTCTCCAGGATAACATGCTCAGTATTCTGGTTTAGCAGTGTTTACCTGCACCCTGTTTACCTGCCTCATACTTGGTAATTACCTTGATGGGGCTTTTTTTGGTTGTTTCTTGCAGTGATATAATCTTTGCTTGTGCCGCTTGCCTACATAGTCTGCTGTACTGAAGGGTTTTGGAGTACTTCCTCTGGTGATTTTATTTCACTGACTCTTTAGAAAAAGCTGCAGCTCTTTTCTCATCTAGCTGTGCCCAGAACTTTTGTCTCAGGGAAGAATATGAGCACAGCTGACTTCCTCCCATTATAACAGCCTCTCGTTGTACAACTGGTGTTGAGAGAGATTAATTCAATATACACTTGCTACATAATCGGCTGGATCTTCAGCTGTGCTCGTGCACTACTTAGTCTGAAAAAATGAGGGGACACAAGTTTAAACAAACCTTTAGGCCCCTCTTCAGCTATCATATTTCCTAGAGGTCTTGGGGGGTTTTATCATAGCCCATGTGATGTCTCATCAGTTTAACCAAAGATGCCAGTTCGGTTTGGGATGGATAAACTGGTGTGTCTCGAAGCATGAATATGTCCCATCCCATTCCTCCAGGGTGTATGGGGGAAAGTGCATTCAGGTAAGGCCCCTTGTGCATGATCTAGGTGGTGGAAGGGGGCCTAGGTAGGGATAGGACAGGTTTGATGCCTGGATAGGGGCTAGGAGGAAGATGCAAGCATTTAACTATGGTCTGTCTCTGCCAGAGGAGTTCGCAGTTGGAGGCACTGTGAAGTAAGTCTGTTACTGGAAAGAGTCTAAGGTAACATTTGTTTCCAGTTCTGTCATTTGCTTGCCAGATGGCCTTCTTCATCAGACCAACCACCTACTCAATGCTACTGGTGCAGGGTCTATGCAGTGGGTTTAAAACTATCTACCTCCAAAACCCCTTTGAGATCCACCAGTGGGAAGTGGTACCTAAAGCCTCACTTTGCCTCTCCTGCCTGAATCGTGATTGCTTTCTTTCAGCAGTTAAAAAGTCATGGCATGAGACAGAGAGGGCTCCCTTCCTCTCCAGCTTCCCACAGTCATGCGGCTTGGGCATAATGCTGGGGTGTGGGAGAGGAAAGGTTTGAAGTTCCTGGGGCTGTGGAGCAGCTGTGCTGACTGATGAAGTCTGGCAGCCCTCGCTGCTTCGTTGGAAAAGTCCCCTCCTCAGGTGTTTACTCAGCACTTGTGCTGATCATCATCATCTTGCTATGAGCTGGCAGAAACAAGCCTCCCTGTGCCCCAGTTCCTCTAGGGCAAAAGTCCAGTGTCCTCCCACAAGTGGCTGATGAAGACGGGTGTGTGGGAAGGTGTGTGGGTATTTTTGCACAAAACCAGCTGAGATGAGCACCCAGGGCAAGGGCCACCAGCTCTGCTGGGAGAGACAGACCTCCGGCAGGGGGATGGGAATAGAGACCTAGGAACCTGTGAAACCACATCTTGAACTGGCTCTGGGAGTGCAATCCAAAGCCATGATATAAGTTAAATTGGTGCAGCTTCTGTATTCAGCTGAGCCCTTTAATCTTTGAATTGCCAAAAGCCTTGAGGGATCATTATGCTAGGTAAAGCCTACCAAACTGCAGGTTGCTCCAGCCTCTCCTTCTCCTCAGCAGGTGTGGAGAAACTACAGGGAGGGGTGGGGGGAATATGGTAGCAGGGATGTCTCTTCTTCTCTTTTCAGAGGGGTGCTTTCAGACAAACCGTAGAGGCAGCCTTCTGACTCTTTTCTTTCATCAAAACGGCACAGAGGAGCTCCATGGGAACCAAGAGCTCACCTGGGCTTTTTTTTTTTTTTGCTTTCAGAAGGATTAACATAGATTTATGTTTGAGAAAGCAGGCTAGTTCCAATCTAAAGTGCAGGACAATTCCCCCCAGTTCCCAGAAGGGTAACATCATAATACATTATTAGCTGTGCCAGTTACAGTTATTTCCTTCCCACATTTCCTTTCAGGTGTCAGACTAGAATGCCATTGCTTTTCTTGCTCTTTCTAAGAGCACTATTTTTAAATCTGAAGAATTGAATGTTATTAATATAGTAGGTGTTGTACTGTGCAGCCCATTCTATAATGGGGTGTTTATAGCACCAATGCTCTTACCCAGTCCATTTGTAATCAGAAGTAATAGCACCACTTCACCACTTGCTCCGCTTGAAGATGCTGCAATAAATTCCAATGAGCCATAGCTTGGCTGCAGCTGGTGACTGATGTAGAAGCTTTGTGCATTTTTACTTCTTTAATGTTTATAGCTCTTTTACATTATATGAATATTGCCAGTCCTGAGGATTCAGCTGTCATGAATCAAGCCTCAAAAACTAATGAGATTTTACAAAATGCATTCATTTGAAGTGTGTTTTATGGGCCTTCAAATGTTTCAGGCTTTGTGCCATGCTGTCAGGCTTCCCTTACTTTCCTGCCACAAGCTTGCTTTAAGAAAGGAAAAAGAAAGATGGGATTAACATATGATCATCAGATTCCAATAGCTGGCCCCTACCAACATCACCTGATACACAAAACTCAAGATAATGCTGTAAAGAACCATCAAACACACCCTCATCTCTGTGATGGGCCGACACAATCCAGGTAAAACAATGTCACCTCGAGCTTATACACCCCTTGTTTTCTGTGGGAATACAAACTTTCAACTCCTGCTGCTGTGAACTCCCCATGTGGAAGGAGGAAGGAAGGGCTCATTTTGGAGCAGTGGCAGCAGAAGCCACCAGCCAGCACGGCATGGGCTGAGCAGGACAGAGCACATGCAGATGCCACCCTTGTCCTTTTGGCAAGGAATGCTCAGCAGCACAAATCCCCCAACCACCATTGGCTGCTCCGCCCATGCAAGTGTCTGTGAGGCTGCAGCATCAGGTGGGCAAGGGAATTGGTCCAGGTTAAAAATTACCTCCCCCTCTCCCAATCTCCTCCCAATTTTAGAGTATTATTTTACACCTGGATCAGTTTCCTATTCCCCCTTGGTGGCTGGCACCACAGCAGTGGTGATGACACCTCTGAAGGGGTAGTGGGGATACAGAGTGATCCAAGAAGGAGGCATCACTCTGAGTACCACAGAGCTTTCTTAGGACTGATTACAGACCAAAAGGTGCATGTGGATAGGAAATGGAAAGAAAGGAGAAAAATCAGAGGAGGGATGGTGTGTCATTTCTAGTGGAAGTAAGGAAGAAACTAAGATTTGGGAGTGGTGTTTGCTGATAGGACAGGCCTGTCTTTCTTGTACTGCTCAGGGAGAAATTACTTTGGAGAGCTATTTAGTAAATGAGGAAAACTGCACCTAAGAAATGCCTGTCCCTGGCATCAGTTCCTCTTAAAACTCAAACATAGATCCAGATTTGGTTTGGGTCTTCCCTGAAATAAAGGACTACTGCAAATGGATTTACTCTGTATTTTTCTTAGCTCAGGGTTGCAGGACTGCTTGGATCAAGATGGGTGGTCTTAGGAGCAACTACTTTAAGAACAGACTTAACAAAACAGTGCTGCTGATGAGAAGCAGTGTGGGAGAGGGTGACATCCTCTTCTGTCCTTGCTCAGATAGTGTCCCTGTCTCAGTTGTCACCAGCTTCTTTCTGATGCTCATGAAGCCAACACTGATATGTGTTTAAAATTCTGGCTATTTTTCATTCTTTTCCTAAACTACCAGTGGCAATTGTTCCTGCTTTACACTGTACTTCTCCTGACTCTGTACTCTGTAATCTCCCCATGCTAATGTTCTCAAATGATAAGCCTTTCCATTCCTATTGCACTCATCGTCTTTCTTTCTGTTCCTTCTTTATTCCCATCTCCTTATTTTCTTATCCCCTTACCTATTAGCCCTTTCCCTCCTTCTCATTTCTATTCTGTTGAGAATTTTCTGATTCAAAAACTGGATTTCTAAACAAAACACAACCAAACAGGAAAGCCAAGATTAACAATTCTGCTACAAGTGTATTTTTCTGGGTGACATCTATAAGCATGTGCAAGAACTCTCATCATTACCTTGGTACATATTTGTAAGACAAAGTATTACCTTCCCCCAGGCTCCATCTCTTTTATCTTTTAAAAATGTTTCCTGGTGACAGAGACTATATTGCCCTATCAGTTTGTACAATTTCTAGCACATCTGATCACTCCTGCAATATAAATGCCATATAATCATCAAAATAATACACAAAGCACTCGTTGCCTGCAGTCTTAGAATGTCTGGAGCTGTGTTCTTCCTGAGCATCTCTCCCTGTGATCGCCCACACACCTAGCCCTAGGGAGCTTGGAAGATCCTCCAGAGCTGACAAGGTGCACTTACACTCACACCAAACAAGTAACAGTGATGTGCCACAGGACACATGACATCTCCCTACAGACATGAGAACCAATATCTGCTGAACCCTTGTGCTGTGCTTTGATGTTTGGTCCCCTTCTTTCCACACAGTGTTGGGAAGCAGGATGTAACTTCGGTGGAAGCAAAGGCTCTGGGGGCCAGATGAGTCCCTGTGAACGCAGTCATGGAACTTGGTGGACTGTAAAGGGGAAAATGAGAAGGGAATAATACAAAGTCCAACTCTGTTTGCTGACATTCTTTATCTCTTTTTAAAATAATGGTCTGATTCATTGTTTCCCAGGGGATGTCTGGAGGGATTTGCCATCTCCACATGGACTCATGTAGGAAAGGAAGCTGGTCCCTGATATTTATTGCTGTACATCAGCTTGGAAACCTTGGTTGAAACACTGCACAAACCCGGATTTCTCTGGGTTATTTTCATACTCCCTCATTTTGTTCAATTAAATAATTGATACTTGAAGGAAAAAAAAAATCCTCTGGGAGTTCATTTCACTGAGGACAGGGAGCGCTGGAGCATAACTGGAGGTAAGATTGAAATGCTGTTGGACACAGGTTTATTCCTGTTCTTATTTTAGCTGAACCAGTTCACCCTTCCCAACAAAGAGGTGATAAGGCAGAGTGTTTATAGCGAGTATCCCATGTGGCACAGCTGAACTATGGATTAGGTAACGTTACTGACTCACTGCAGAGTTATTGGGCCACCTCATTCCTTCCTTTCTCAGGGCAATAGACTTCACCATGCACACTTTGCACATACTAATCAAGCCTCAGAGCTTTTCTGTTAGGTTAGGCATAATTGTAGGCATTTTTCAGATAAAGGGACTGCAAAACAAGTCTTCCTGCCAGAGACATCAAATTGTTTCTGCTGAATTTTTTCTAGGGGTGCTTGAAAGATCCTTTCAAAGAGCCAAGCCCTCACAGGTTCATGCAGGAATTATCATTTGGTATCTCCACACCTAGGGCGTTCCTGGCCAACACTTTGATACTTGCACTGGACAGTGGGCACCTAGATTCAAACCAAGTAAAAAATAAATGAGGTCTTAGTAATCCTGCTGTAGACAAGAGCTACACACCTAAAAGGCTCATTGCATTAACACTCACGTGTTGGACTTCCTTTGATGGATTTGGAGAGCTGTTCTTCATTCTGGATTAATGCAAGAGGCTATTTAATGGAGGTACTGACCTACCCAGATGGTCAAGTCCATGATGGCTTTTAGGGACCCAGCATGGGACTTTCTCTGCACAACTGCTAAAACAACACGATCACAGAGTGTGTGGCCAAGCACGGGGAAGAAGTGGACTGGATATTCTCCTTCAGTGGACATGTCCCAGGCATTAGGTGCTTTTTTTCCCCAGCCTGTGTTCTCAGATGAGCTAGATGCATAGAAGCCTCTATCAGCCATAGATTTTTTCACCTGTGGTCCAGATTGAAGGAACTTGCTTTCATATTATTTTACATCATTACAGACAGCAACAGAGAGCATAGTGAATATTTCAGGAAATGGGATAAAAATCTAAAAGTTACTACCCAAATGGTCGTTTAGTACCCACTCCAAATGCCCTCAGATCGGACCTTCATAGATGGTATCAAAACTCAGGTGAGTTTTTTAGTCTAAATGCAAATAATTGAAATCATGGGGGAAAGAATTGCTCTCTGATTTCTGTCTTAACAGGATTTGGGGTTGGAATAGGGGGACTAAGTGTTGTTCACTGAAGCCACTGGGAAGGACTGTAAATAACTTGAGCCCCTGGTTTGGCTTCTGGTCTCTCTACTGCTTTGCAGCTGGCTGTAGCAGTTGCTGCTTACCCTGTCCCCATCAGCTGATCACTCCTGTCTCCCTACAGCCTTCTGAGTTGCACCAGCCCGACTGTTTGTGTAACCATGCAGTAAACTGCCTTAGGAAATAGCCCAGTGCAGGGATGTTCCCCAGCACAGCTCACTGCCTGGCTGCACAAACAGCTGTGCCAGCCCACAGACAGGTGGCACAGGGACCAGGACAAGGAAGAAGAAACAACTGCTCAACACTGCTACCAACAAAACGTCCCCCTTGGAAGATGCTCCCAGGTTGGTGATGCAAAGGGATTGAGCTACATCAGCTGGTGCTGTCAAGAGGGTCTTTGCTTCAGCCATTTCACTTGTGTTGGCTCTAGCATTTGGAGGCTTCACCAGAGTAACTGAACTCACTAACCTGGCACAAACTAGGCAGGCTGGGTAAAAAAGAGGCTAGTTTTCTATTGGGCTGTTAGATGGTTTTGTTGTCTCGTATGATGTCAGCCCCAGCGATCAGATCCTTGATGCTTTTCTCTTGCACAAGGACACACGGTCATATCCACGGTTCTCCCAATGCTTGATGAAAACAATCCATGTTTACAATGGAAATATCAGAGAGCACAAGTCAAGAATGTTGTGACTAATCATATTCCTTCAGCATTACTATATTGGTATTTTGTTTATTGAGCTCTTCCATTCTAGTTCAAGATTCAACACAGCATAAAAGGCAGATGGCCTTTTTCAGGACATCTGCTTCATGGAGAACATCTGCAGAGATGGGTTTGTATATCCTCCACTTGTTAATCCAAAGATTTTATTGAGATGGGCATACCCATCCCATGCAATACTCCCAGCAGTTTCACTCTTATACCATTCAAAAGCAGACTAGTCAGGGGTATGGCTTTTTCCCGAGTTTCTCCCTTTAAATTCCAAGTTTCAGTCTGAAAAAATATTTACAGCTGTGTTATATAAACTAATGAAAAACAATGTTTGAAATGAAAGTGCTGGCATGACTTTATGGAGAACAGCAGTGGAAATGGCTATGTAGTAATAAACAGGCTACCTGATATGGTTTATTGTTTAACTCCTTGCTTACTTTTAGAAACTTAAGCTAATGTTCTCAAATGCCTGAGTCCTCTGAGACGTGTACATGTGTTGGGTTAATTACCAAACCTGGGTCCGGATTCCCCTGTGAATACAGAGCCCAGGAGTAGATCAGTGAGTAAGGAGCCTTCTCAAGCAGGGACTGCCTGCATTCCCATGTGCTTCACAGCACAGAACACGCCATAAACAAAGCCTCAATTTCTAAGGTAAACAAGAAGAAATTCTGATTTTTAAAAAACGGCAAGAAAAAGTCTGGACATTAGCACGTTTTTCTTCTTGCAACCATCCACTGTGAAAACAAAAGAGAGTGAGAGATTTTGTTCCTGCAGTGCCGCCTTTCTCCTGAGTAGCCATGATATTTTCCTAGCCTGTGATTGTAATGGCATGATGAGATATTTATAACATGCTAGGAAAAATGTTTCCTTTTTAAAGCCCATCACAGTAGCATAATAACAAGCCTTGAAATCTGTCTTTCCTATATTCCCAAATCACTTGATGGAAATTATTTTTATGTGCTGACTGTTGGTGTGCATATTAAAGCCATTTCTAAGGAAAAGCTGTAAAACATACAACCGTACACTGCTCTCTGCACACATGACTGCACAACCAGATTAGGCCACATGGCAGTAAAAGTGCCCCTGCCTGGTGGAACAAGAGCTCCTGCAATTGTTACCACAAGTGAAGCCATGCTGGTACTGGAGCAAGGGTGGGAACAGCTCAAGTGCAGATAAGCCTTTACAGTAAATCAGCTATAACATGGTTTGGCTCCAGGCCCAAGTAATAACTAACCGGTTTTATGTTAATTATTTGCTATCCTTCTACATATAGCAGTAGTTACAAGCTTTACTAAGCATAAATGACTGCAGTGTGTAGTTTGCTTTCATAAACTCTCTACTTTTTTGACATACTGCATCACTTTCTAACTGACAGTTGTGAATTATTCCAGTTTTTCCTCTTGCTCTGGCTTCTTTCTTGCAGCCTCTCGTGAAGTAATATTTTAGAGTGTTTGTAAGGATGAACAGAGGCAGTCATACATTTGGATATTTCACTTTGTAATTCCTGTGCATGTTATATGGTAACTTACACACTGACTGTAAAACACTCATTCTCTCTTGAGCACCCCAGTAAATCTGCTTCTGTCAAAATACGTTCCCATATCTGAAATATGAACTACCAAGAAGATGGGCTACAAAACCACAGAGCCCCTCTCTATCATCCTCTATCCACAAGTCTTCAGTCCCCAAATCACAATGCAATGCTCCATTGGGGAATCCAATCCAGCTCTTTGTGGAAGTGATTGAAAAACTGGTCCATATTTGAAAAGTTAGTACATTATTTTCCCCCAGGGTTGCTTTTTTAAGCTGATACAGCAAAGGGCCAGCCTGGAGCAGCACTGGCAGGGGCAGAGACAAATGTCAGAGAAGCAAATACCTGCAGTTATTAGTGTCTCGATGATTCCCTTAGTGGAATTGTGATCTGAGACCTGTTTCCACCACAAAAAGATCACAGTAGGAACCCACTGGCTATGACGTATGGTCACTCCCACACAATTCCACCATGGGACTCTCTGTCCCCTTCAAAATCTCAACCACAAAAGTCCTTTACAGAGACCTAAGTGTGTAAACTTCTCTGAAGCGCTGTGACAGTGTTGCTCTAGGTCTTAGCAGCTTGGCCTCCACTGGTAAGAACTTTGGTTCTCCATCGAGACTTGTCTGTTCCTTCAGGGCTGGTGTACATCTGGAAGGGTCACTGGCATAGTGACACCAGTCACTCCTGCAAGTGGGACACACCAAAAGACAGCTTTGGCCAGAAGTATTGCTGGCATGACTTTGGGGTCACTGTAGGTTTTTGTGGATGAAGGTGAAGTGCTACTGAATCCCAAATATATACTCCTCCTAAGAGTGGATATACACCTTGCAGAAGGATGAATGGCTAACAAGAAACCAAGATGGAAGAGAATTAGACCAAGGGACATAAGTTTTATTAAATGTGCAGCCTCCACTAGGAAGCAATTTGTGCAGCCACTAAATAAAGCAAACACTATTGGAATTTTACAAATAAACAATAGGAGGAACCATTCTCCCTTACCTGAGTGCAACGCACATTCCTTCAATGATATTGCTACAGTGCAGGGAGATGGAAAAAAAATCAAGTTTTAATTAAAATGTTATAAATGGAAGGCAAAGGAATCACGAAGTTTCTTCCAGATTTCTCCACAAAGTTCTGCTCTTGATAATGATGGTCAGAGTTCATTGTGGAAAAGTGGAGTTGGGCAATTCAGAGGACATAAAGATAAAAATTGAATGGAAATCACTTTGAGTCAGGCTGACAGCTTGGTTAATAACATTATGTGCTAACAAATACTAGCACATATGTGGGCCCACATGGTTGTTGAAGAGTTTGGATTGTGGAGTGATGGTTGACAACTTTGCTGCTGCCACGATGTACCTAGTTCCCTGTGAGTCTGGGCTTCTCATTAACAGCAGACACTGCTGTAGTATTAGAACATCAGCAAAACAGGAACAGAACAGGACTTCAGAGAAATTATTCTACAATAAACTTTGATTGTTTCTCTTTGGAAAAACATGGAGCAGTGGTGAATGCTCCAAGTTCTTACAAGTTTCAATGATAGAGCAGCTCTCAGTCTATGAAAATGAATCCCCTGGTGCACAAATGGCAGATGACCACTGAGGCACACCAAATACACTTGAAAAATTTCTGTGTCCTGACCCCACCAACCATGTTGTAATGAACTTTAACAACTACATACTGGAGCCTTTCAGCAAACTACATCACAAGAAGAAATAGGACAGAGAATCAAGCACATGTTGTGCTGTGGAAAGGGCAGTGCCAAGATGTAGAACTTGTATTACACTACCAATGAAATGAAGACTTTGTGAAAAAAAATAGGAAGACCGTTTGGAAAGAGCCCAGTTCTTGCAGGCCTCATTTTTCTGAATGTTTTCATTTGCTTTATTCTATTTACAGCCTCTAGTTCTCAAGTGTGTCCAGTAATGTTTTACCTTAGAGCTTCCCAGCTCTCAAATGCTGGAGCCAGGCACTGGCTGCTTCCCAGCTGGCCTCTGCCCTAGTTACACTCAGTAATGCAGCAAGGGCTGTAGTATCAGTACTTTTCAGGGCTAAACTGTGCCACGGACTTTTGATCATTAAAGGAAATGAACTTGGGAGGACATTAAAAAAGTAAATAAGACTTGTGTACAAGGACATTAAGATTACAAAGCAGTCAAAGGTTGGAAGACACAGAGCGCAGAGCCGCTGATTCAGTGATGTTCTTTGGCAGGAGTTTAAATGACAACAAGAGGTGTGAGGCAATGAAGAATAAGATCCTGAGTATTCGGCTTTCAAGGAAATTTGCAAAAAACTGGTCTCAACAGCCAGGATTTACACGCATCTTCTGAGAAAGAATGACTTTTTTATGAGAAAGTAATTGCCCCCTGCACTGCTGAGCTAATGATGTATAAAATAAGTCCAACAAACCCAAGTCCCACAGTGACACTAGACAACAGACAGGAAAAAAGGGAATCCAAACAAACAACTGGTGACCAGAAAACAACTCGAAGCAGATCACAAGCAATAAATCGTAACGTGACATTGAAGCCAGGCTCATCTTACAAAGAGCAAAGAGTAGAGAGAGAATTGCTAAGGGCAGATGGCAGTGCCTTTCTTGGTGATATAAACACAGATGAATGCATATCATTTCTGAGTACTGTATATGGCTCTGCCTATCTCAACAGCATAAATAACTGGAAAGAACTTTAACACATTTCTGGAGATCAAGTTCTAATTTTTCTGTGGTTTACAACCATTGGTTGCATCTAATTCTGTTTAACATGGCTATGGCTTCAAATATTCCACATTATAGAAATTATGAAGTTCAACTGGAAGTGTTTTACCTGCCAAGATCTGAATTTCATGTTATCCTGCAGTAGCTGGTGGCAAAACAAACCTACTGCAGCGTAACAGGAGGTTACGTCCTTTACACGGTTATATTTAATCTCTCCCGATGCTTATCTGAGCTGTAGCCAAGTACAAGGAAAAACAGATTCTACATTCAAATTCTTGTAAATACAAAGTGTAATGGCAACAGCCATAAGCATAATGCATAGCTCTTGCATCTGTCTGTCCAAGGAACCAAGGGTTTTTTTATATTTTTCATGTAGTCCATCCTTCGTTCAAATATTTTCCACAAAGGTTGTGTGGGGAAATCCATGAAAATCGGGAAATCTGCCTCTATATAAGAAATACTGGAAGAAATGTTAGCTTGATCATACTGAACATATGATCACATACATAAAATTAACAAGATGAAAAATACAATATATATTCTTTCTCTTATACAATTTCCTTACAATTCTGTTTGGGATATCTGTAGCAATAATATCTAAAAAAAATTTCAGACAGTAAAGTGACTTGCCAAAAAGGTACGTCCACACCATTATGCATGAATAAAACTTTCATTTTTCTATACTATTTATGGCTACATTTGTTTGTAAACCTTTTAAAATGTTCTTTCCACTTCTTGAGATTTACTTACACCATTTCATACTTCTGTTGCACAAAGCTGACATCTCCAGATGGCAAATATAAACATCAAAAGATGGACTGCCACTCAAAGACACGTGGGAAACATTTGCCAAAGCTAAATATGGTCTTAAAAGAATTTCAATATTAGTGTAAGAGTTCTTCTGAATATGCCATTAATAGTTGTGCAATAGATCTGACTGACATATTGGAGGTGGTGAGCTGCACTCAAATACTTTGCTGCCCACAAAATGGCACTTACTTCAGGATTGTTCCATACTCAGGAAATAATACAGTAAATCAAAGTAACAAATTACACAAACTATGCTATAAAAAGCAGTACGCACTAAATAACATACAAGAAACATGCACATGTGCATGGTGAAGGAAGAGTCTACAGGATTCAGCTTTTTCGCTGAATAAATACTTGGGAGTTTTACAGTTCTTCAGCATTTCTTTTTATGTAACCAGATAACTGCAACTACAAATTCAACCTGAGGACTGACATTTTTACATTACAATGGCATCTTAGCTGCTGCGAACAGTGATATATATACAACAAATCTGTTCAGAGGGAAAATGCTTTCCATCATACTTGGCTTTGCCTTATTATCAGAATGAGAAACTATGTGCATGAAGTTCTTAATATTTTTTTTTACAAGCAGTATTAGCCTCCTTTACATATTGGCAGGGGTGAGAGGGGATTTGCTAAAATCCATTACACATTTTGTCCTAGCTCTAATAAGAGAAGGTGTCCACTGTGAGCTGGGCAATTCAAACAGCCAAGTACAAAGAGTTCGCTCAAAATAATGGACAATAAGTTTGAACTTTTTGACACACTTTCCAAGCAGAAAATGTATTATAAGTAAAATCTTTTACAATGTTTTCTCAGACAGAGAAGTCCAGAAAGTTTACTCATCCCTTACACCAGCTACAACAGAGATAGCTCTTTATGGTGACTGGTTCTTGCCTCTGACATCACTTCTGCAAGTCATGTGGTTGAATATAGAATCACACTTTTTTTGGAGACTTGACTGCATGGAAACTCCCAGTGGAACACCTAGAGTGCCCATGAAGATGCCTTCAGGCATTAAGTCTAAAGAACTTCAAGAACTTCAGGTTCAAGTCTAAATACAGGCACTCTTATGGTGTTTCTATCCCCAACATAACCTACAGTTTGTTGCCAGCATGGAAGAAATTGGATTTCTTTTTATTCCTTATTAATGGTAAAAGCAATGGGTTTTGAAGGTCTGTAACATGAGCTAATGAGTCTATATTGGGCAGATCTGTGTGGCTGCATTTTGCAAAGGAGATCTGTGGCACCAGTAAACCCTAGTAACTGCACTGCTCTTGTAATAGTGTCCTCTCTGCCATGCCTGTCCACGCCGCAAGACTGAATTATGTATAACCATCATGTCATACACAAGCCCACAATGCCAAGCCATAATTGCTATGTGTTAATTTGTTCCCCCAGCAGATTGTTTTCTGTGGAAAACACTCAATCCACTACTCTAGCTGCCACACAGAGCATCTTCTTTAATTAAAAAGCACAGAGGAATTGCATGTGCTGATAAATTCAAGGAATGTGATCCACTGAGACCACTCCAAATGTAGTTGCATGAGAGACTGGCTCCAGCAACCACATGGGTAAAGTTCCTGCCCTATGACCTCCAGCTACTCACTCCTGGTGTTACATCACAGCACATCACCCCTGCTGTTGCATCAGAAGCTATGTACCTTGAGCCACAGCCCAGTTTATAGTGTAGCTCTACAGAGAGTGATTTCACAGACCCACCTGAGGAGATGATGAATTTCAGCACAAAGGCAGGAGCAGTCAGCCAGCCCTGGAGCATGGCAGGCACTGTTGGAAAGAGCTTCACTGCCAAAGTCAGTGTACCGGGGAGACTTCACCTGCAGGCTTATGATTCAGTTAAACCAGACTTAATAGCTGAAAGAAGAAGTCCCACTCCCTCTCCTGCCTGCCAGCCATGCTTCCTGCAAGCTGTTTGCTAGGGATGTACATCAAACCATAAATAATCCAGTGCAGAACGCTAAACTGATACATAACTCAATGCCTTTTTGCAGGCCTAGTTTTCTGCTGTCTGGACCCTCTGATCTGGCTGCCTGTGGCTCCAAAGAGCACCAGGGACAGCACAAAGGATGTGTTACAAACACTGAAAGGCGAGCAGGTCAGGAAGGACCTTCAAAGGCAACTTGGTATTAGGTTGGCTTAGTCAGGTTTGGTCATTATCAAATGCCATCTCCACGATGAGGTGCCATCCAGACTACCCACAAGTTACACAAGTCACCTTACAACACCCCTGTGAAAGCCAGGATACCTCAGCACAGGAAACATTCGTGTGGTCACTCCTTTCTGCTTGTCGTTTTCGAGGGGTTTCTTATCGACCAACGCAACCAACTTCCTCTTTTTGGTATCTTAGAGGAGTTTTCTTTCGAGATTTTGGGACTGCACCATTCTTTCAGCATTATTTTGTGAAGGAAGAGGAATTTAGATTCACATTCTCTATAAGACATTATTTCTGTTTAATATCCTACCGACTTCAGTTGCAAAGCCTTCAATGAATACAGCACAGAGAGTGAATGATGGCAGCGGTGATAATGAGTGCATATGGGAATCCCAGGAAAACTTTAATCATCATCATTAACATTTTATTTTCTGCAGTGCAACTCCTACTTCGATGTACCACAGTTTGCTGTAGCAGACTGCAATGCCCAGTGCTGATAAGAATCTGCATAAATGTGAAGAGTAGGAAAGCCATGAGGAAGAAAATAATCACTAAGAACTGCCATGGGTGTTTTCTGTTTTGATATTTTTAATTTTTTTTCTGCTGTGCAGATGTCTTTCAGGTCAGGTATGATTTTGAATTAGAAGAAAGGTAGACTCAAGCATGTAGACAGATGATATCTAGTTTCCCTTGTTCCTGGATTTGTTGCTCATTTATAAGTTTGTGTCTCCACAATCCATGTCGCAACTTCTGGTTTTAGTACTGTTTTGCCCAATTTACTATCTTATTCAAATGAACGTTAAAGGAAAGTAATAAAACCCACCAGGCTGCAACACCAACGAATTTTGGTAAATGTGGTGGAGAGGTTTCTTATTGCAGCTTGACATTCAGTAAGAAACACAAAGCAGGGACCATTTTGAAATGGATCATGAAGGTAAATTTGTGAAAACAGTAAAGGAGGGAACTTCTAAAATATATGAACTCATAATGCCAATACATAATATGAGTGATGACTTCCTAGCTGAAGATGTATTTTATAGGAAAGTTATAATGAAGGCTAATAATATTAAGTTATTTATAAAGTGGTTCATTAACTGAAAAGAGGTTTCTTTTTTGGACAATTGCCTTAGAAATGTTGAGGGGTTCTGTCTTCCTTGCTAAAACAGAATTGTGCAAACAGAACTACTTTATACAGTTTAAAATCAATTTTGCAATCAAGGAATCTGTTTATAAGCTCTTTGGGCTCAATTTCACTGCAAAGTTACCCAAGTCGTAAATTATTCCAGGCATAATTGGAATCATTTATACACAAAAAGATATGAAATCCAAGATATGTGGTTGTTTTTGATTTGAGGCAGCCAGTTTAACAGGAGGATAAAGGCTGATATTGAAGTGTTTGTCTCGTCAGCTGCTTTGTACTATGAGGACGTTTTCACACAATTTGAATTATATTACTCTTCCAATTCCTTCCCATTCCTCCTTCTTTATTGACAGAGGGCTCCTGCTCATGCCTGCAACAAAATGAATAGCACCACTAGCTTGTGGTACTGCTGAGAACCTTTGAGGTTGGCAGAAAACCTGGGGCATGGTTTTATGGTGTGAAGTTTTTTATGGGTAAAACCTACTTTTAGTGTTCCCATTTCAACATCCTTCCTCAGTCCTGTCCTCCTCTGCCCCTGCATTGCTCATTTCTCCTGATCCAATATATTTAGAGTCCTAAAAAAATACATTTACAAGGAACAGCTCAGTGGCTCCTGGTGTGGCACGACACAACTCTCGTAGCGCAAGGAGGGCTGCAACATGGGTGTGACAGTGGGCATGAAGGGTCAGAAAACCTAAAGCAATATTGTTACTAAACATGTGACTTCTGCAGGAGGCACAAGGGAAGGTATAAAGACATGCCCTGGGGGGCAGAAGCCTCAAATGTCCCTTCATAAATTAGCAAGAGCCTTGAGACAGCTACTGCGAGAGCATATAGAACACTTCTACATTCCCAAAAAATTAAGTCAGTACTCAGGGAATATTGGGGAGGGCTAGTCATAATTTTCCTGACAAAAAAAACCCCACTTGAATCCCCACGAACTCACTTCTTTGAAATACAGTCACATCTTTCTGTAAAGAGGATGTAATGCAGGAATCAAAACATCCAGTGGCAATGATAGTTGTCTCGTAACAGGCAGTGTGGGGAAGAGGAAACACAGAATGAGACAGGAAAGTTACTGCTATTTGGCTCTAAAGTGTAGAAAAACTTCCTTAATAATTGGCAGGAATTTTGGTTTGCTGCTTTTACCTTAAGAGATGCTATACAGAAGAAAGAGAGGGAATTATCCCAAACTGTTGGATGTTTTCAAAGGTAGAAGAGAGCACATTCATCTGTAACAACAGTGGGAGTCCAATAAGAACAATTTAGATCATGCAAAAAAGCAGTGGCTCCCCTAAGGCTTTACCTGTAAATCTTCATCCCACAGGTCTCCACTCCAAGCACAGCCCTCCAACCCCAAGCGGGAAGGCAAAGCTCTCACTGAGATGGGTGAAAGAGCTTCTCCCCACCACTTCTGCACTGCCCAGTTTTCCTGCTTTGGGGGCAGCTCAGTCTGCTCCTCTACAGCTACACAACTGTCACAAATCCAAGCCTTGCTGTAAAGGAAAATTAAAATTTGGCTTAACTGTGTGCTTCTGAGTCTGCTCAAAACTACAAGACACAGTTCTTCAGGTACATAAATAACTATCAGAAAGAGAGAGAAAATACTGTCCTACTGATAAGAGAGGTGAATTTGTCACTGACAATGCTGAAAAGGCAGAGGTTATAAACACTTCCTTCACCTCTGTCTGCACCAGCACTGCTGGGGCCCCAGCCATGGGGACAAAAATCCAGGCTAATGCATCCACAGAGGCATCACCAGCAGAGATCAAGAAGTCATTATCCCATTCTACACAGCACTTGTCAGGGCACACTGGAATGCTGTGTTCAGTTTTGGTCCCTGCAGTGCAGAAAAGATGTGGACAGGCTGGAGAAGGTCCAGAGAAGAGCCACAAAGATGGATCTTCAAAGATTATCCAAGAACTAGGAAGCCTGTCCCAGGGGCAAAGGCTAAGAGAACGTTTTTTTAGCCTTAAGAAGAAGGCTTAGGGGAGACCTCATCACCATGTTCCACTATTTGATGGGTGGCTACAAGAAGATGGAGACACTCTTATTACAAGGTGTCACATGAAAAAGACCTGGGTAATGGGTACAAGTTCCAAATGCTCACACAAGGAAAGTTTTTCACAACGAGAAGAATCAGCCATTGGAATAATCTCCCAAGGGAGGTGGTGGATTCCCCAATACAGTACATTCCTGCAATTTGGCTGCCAGTGTGCTGGGACATCTTGTCTAGACTGTGTTTTTACCAAGAAATGTTGGATGAAATGTTCCTTGAGGTCAGTCAACCTGTATTCTATGATTCTGTTATTTAAAACCATGGCCAGTTTATGTGTGTGCCCTTGGCTGTGAACTGTGGTAGTTCAGCAAGACCCTGGAGAGAGGAAAATTGAATGAGGCAGGAATGTTCTCCATGTATTGTACCTCCATGTATCTTATTGTGAGCCAAAGACCTCTTTTATACAGAAGTCTTGAGAGACCTACACCAGCAGGAGGTTAAGTGACATGACCTGTGATACTTACTCTAAATAATGCATGTATAATAGCACCCAAAAATATAATGAAATCTATTAAGATGAACATTATGTGCTGAAAGGTTTGGAACATAAAGGGCTGTTTTTCACTATCCACTGAGGGTGAAGTTAGCTCTTAAACAAAATATAGAAGAAAACACAGTTGTTAATATGATGGCAATTATTACTGTGTAATAATTTATGGATGTTGTTTGTTGACTTCGCTATTGGAAATTCACTGTCTAAATATATAGGCTTGATTTTAGAAAGGGAAAATCAAGCTAACCTAATAGATGGTTGGAAGATAAAATAAGCAGATAGAGTAACAAAAAACCCCAAACCCCTCAAAATAAGTCGCTTCTTCACACTCTGACCAGCAGATCAAGGAGTGACCTCTACTCCACTCCCGTGAGACCCCACCTGGAGTACAGCATCCAGCTCTGGGTCCCCCAACACAATAAAGATGTACACCTGTTGAAGCGAGTCCAGAGGAAGGTCACAAAGAGGACTGGAAGGCTGGAGTACCTCTCTTGTGAGGACAGGCTGAAAGAGTTGCCTTCCAGTACCCCAAAGAGGCCTACAAGAAGGTTGGAGAAGGACTTTTGACCAGGGTGTGTCAAAGGGGATATGGGAACAAGGGGGAATGGCTTTAAACTGAAAGAGCATAGGCTTAAATTAGGTAGAAGGTAGAAGTTCTTTACTGTGAGGGTGGTGAGGGACTGGCACAAGCTGCCCAGAGAAATTCTGGATGCCCCATCCCTGGAAGTGTTCAAAGCCTGGATGNAGGACTGGAAGGCTGGAGTACCTCTCTTGTGAGGACAGGCTGAAAGAGTTGCCTTCCAGTACCCCAAAGAGGCCTACAAGAAGGTTGGAGAAGGACTTTTGACCAGGGTGTGTCAAAGGGGATATGGGAACAAGGGGGAATGGCTTTAAACTGAAAGAGCACAGGCTTAAATTAGATAGAAGGTAGAAGTTCTTTACTGTGAGGGTGGTGAGGGACTGGCACAAGCTGCCCAGAGAAATTCTGGATGCCCCATCCCTGGAAGTGTTCAAAGCCTGGATGGATGGAACTCTGAGCACCCAGGTCTAGTGGAAGGTGTTCCTGCCCACAGCAGGGGGTTTGGAATTCGATGATCTTTAAGGTCCATTCCAACCCAAACCATTACACGATTCTATGAAATGCGTTTGGAGATTTAGAAGTTACTGGAGGAAAAAAAAAAAAGAAAAAAAATGACTGTGACCAGATCAAAAGGACTGTTTCAGGTGAAAATAAAAGGGGCATGTGCAGTGGAATCAGGCTGTCATGGACATAATGTTTTTAAAGAGAAGAAGGAAAGGTGTTTCAAGAAGCTAGATCTGTCTTGTTCTGAGGGGCTGATAAGACTTGAGAAGAATGAATATGAAGCTTGTTGGTTTTAAAATCTTTTCCTAATCTCTCTCACAGAGAAAAATGGCAGAGATTAAATATCATACTGAGTACCACAGGTGAACATCACAGTGCTCTGGAGGTTTAGATTAAGAAGGAAAACTGAGGAATTCACAATGAGATGAGTAATACCACAAAGAAAAAAAAAAAAAAAAGGTGAGCTGCGGTCAGGGAGCAAAAGAAAGAAACATGACCACATCTATAACCACAACAGCTGCTCTGAGAGGTTTCTTACCTGAAGGGTGACCATCCTTCCGTGAGGAGCAAATCCAAGGCCTAAACTGCGCAAACAGCACTGTTCAGACTCGAAACAGAAGGAGCTGTCAAATTTCAGGTAGTGCCTGGTTTTCATTTTTCTTTTTAAGTAAAAGTCATCTTTTTCGAATGGCTGAATGTCAAAAGTATGCTTGAAGGAGGAATTTCAATGAGGAAAGCTGGCAGTTCTGCCCAGGTTCCATTGATTCAGTGGAATTGGCTGCAGTCCTTGTGGGACAAGTGCTCCCTTAATTTTAGACAAGTCTACTTCAAATACAATTAGACAGGAAGCTTTTTTTTTCGTTTTTGCCCTAGATGCTGAGTGAGACACATTACTTGTAATCATTATATACTAGTTTATTGATCATGGCTTTTCAGTATTCACTGTAGATAGGCTTTTTTTAACAGAACTGTCAAGAGATGTCTGGTTAACAAACAATTGCCAATTGAAGGTATAGCAACAAGCACAGGGATTTTTTTCAGGACATACAGAAATGTGCAGGGTATTTTGACAAAAGGTAAAAGGGCTTTTCTCTTGAATCTGATATTTTTTAAGAGATGTTCCTAAAGTCCATTTAATGACATTTTAGGAGTGGTTCAATATATTGTTTTCATCTCTGCCTCCTATATTTCAATATTTGAAAAGATTGAACAAATGGAAATTATTCTCAGGAATTGCATATATGGGAAACCTGTAAGAGCCCACATGACAGATTACACTGGCTCATTACTTATAATAAAGGTTACCATTAAAATGTATTCCAGTTATTAGGAAAGCTGGAAGTGAGTCAATTATTTGAATAAACAAACAAAGACTTGGTTGCCCTGTAGTTTAGTGCATCCCTGAGACGTCTGTAGGCTCCTTTCCCACACCTCCTGTCTCATTCCTAAACTAGCAGGGGCAGTTGTGCAAGGCAACCTGGCAGCTCCTAATGACCAGGTAACTCAATGAGCTCCTTGGAAACAATTACTGCACACTGGTCACTTCTGCACATTTGCAGCAGGCACAGGGCATTGACTGCATCTTGTGTGTATCAGAGGAGGAAGACGAGGTTTTGAAATTTAGGGAAAGAGAAGGAACAGCTAATCAGGCCAAAGGAATGTTACTGTGGTCCCTCCAAAGGGGCCATATGTTCGGATTGCTTGGACAAGCTGAAATACAGCAGTTTGGTGTGTCAGAGACTAGAAGAAGGTGAGAAGACAGAGGAAGGTGCCAGCCTTTTGCTTTCCCCAAAAGACTGGAGTGAGCATTTTGTGTCTAAAAGATATAAGAAACAGTGGTAGCTTCAGCAAAAAGAAGTAATTCAGCCTCATGACTTAACAGTGTGGTTCCCAGCCTTGTCAGGAAGCAGAATCCCTAAATGCAAATTCTTAGGTAATTGAATGAGGATAAACAGAAACAATACATGAAAGAAACCAAATCCCAAACATCCTTTGGGACAAAGTATGCATATTTCAATTCCTTAAGAGTGAAAGTCTATATTTTATAAAGCAACTAATGTTTCCTGTTTCCATTAATGTCTCAGACTGGCATCCAAAACCCTCTAAAGGGTTGTTGGCCAACAGGTTGACCAAGGGTTGTTGTTGGCCAACAGGTTTATATTTACCCTTGGACTCAAGGTACGATACATGACACTGCTGTTTATTAAATCTCTTGTTTTAATGTGCTTGGCTCTTGCCAGTTATGGCATAGTAAATACATTTGTCTCACTTAGCAACCTCAGCTGTTTCTAGAGGAATGTCTTTTGTTCTTGGAAATCTATTATAAATGCAGATTACAAAACAATTATTGGGGAATCTAAACTTGTCTTATTTGGATGGTGTTCTGGCCTTTCCCCATTCTGCATTTGAAGTGTGCACAGGAAATTAATTTTGCACGAACATCCTTCATTGACACTATTGTTTTGAAGAGAAGCTCTGCGTATTTAACAAATATGACAGAAGTTTCTGTAGAAAATAAAGGACATGAGAAACGCCTGGAGAAAGAAAGGACTGGAAAGGACCTCCTAGTCACTGGGTTCATCTGGTTCAAAGCCATCTTACTGTTTTGTAAACAACACTATAAATAACTTTAACATTGTGATGCAACACTACATAGTCTCTATCATGAATTTATCAACCTGATTCATTTCTACACACACCAAAGTCTGAGATCACGGATCACACAGCTCCGGCAAAAGGCTTTGAAATGTAAACACCTGCACAAATTAAATATTATTTATAATTTTCACATTGACTGGGTTACAGGGTCTCCATAACAGATTAGAACATGTGCATGATCCTAAACACATACATGTAGTTGAAGGACTGAGATAACACTGGATTGCAGGCTTCAAAGGTTTTAAGGGTTTTCCTTCTTTTTCTTTAATAGGTTTAAAGCTCAGAATTCCCATCCAGTTTTCCACATTGTCAGGATTGGTACCAAAGGTAAGATATATAAATTGACGTTTATATTCTGATATTAAAATGTATCCTCAGGAAACACAATAAAATTATGTCAAAATTTTATAGATGGACACATTATTAATATAATTAGTACTTGTTTATGAAACTCAGATTTTGTCCTCTGCTAAGAATATCTGAAAGACAAGTACTACTAAAAACATCTTAATACTGCTTTCTAAATATTTGAATAGGTAAAGTGAGAGTGCAAGTGAACAATAAACACAAACAGGGACCAATTGCTCTTCTCAACTGTAATGTCTTGCTAATTGAATGACTTAGACAATAAATTGCCATGAGAATGTTGTCAGTCCCAGAAGAGAAAGAGACCGTACAGAAATGCATCTGGAAAAAAAAAAAAAAAAAGAATAGCAGCAATGGTTGTCAAATTTCTGCTCAGAAAAATACTGTCAAAGGCCAGAAAAATTTTGTCAACAGTTTTGCAACTCCTTTTATACTTTTATTTTTAAAAGAACCTCCCCCAATCTTTAATGTTCTGGGCTTTGGGGTTTTGAGGATTTTTTAAAATTACAATTACTGTGGCAAACTGTTAAAGTAAAAGCAGTACTGCAGAACTCAGCAGCAGCACTAGAAGACTGAGTATGATAACCAGGCTGTGATTCTCCCAGTTCAAATGAAAATACAGTGAGTAAGATGTAGCTTACTCAGGACTTGGCCAAAGGACTTTATGGTTACAACTGACGACGCCCCAGCTTCTTTGGGACTGACCTGGCAGCCAACTGTGTCACTTAGGCTCACAAACTCTGCATCAGGGCACCAATGACAGCCCCTTTATTGCAAAACCCACTGTTGAAGTTGTTCTCATTTCTATGGAGAGGCACTAGCAACTTCTTTAGTATTTCTGGCAGGAACATCTGATAATGGCTGCAGACAGTTTAGACCTGCCCCTAGCACAGATTGGGGTTTAATCCCAGAAAGGTCTCTGGCTGCTGACATACTCAGATCCATACTAGAGATATGATTATGATGTAAATTTATATTGAGCCTTCTTTGGTACAGTTTTCCCACATAAACAAATCTTTGAGAGAGAACCTCAGATATAGCATATACTATCTTCTCCAGCATTTGAGCTGTTCTCTCATCTAGTGAAAAGAGCAGATAATACCAAAGTAATGGCTGAGGTTCCCAATTCATCTAGGAGAACATAATCTGAAACACCCTTCTCCTGAAGATCCACAAACCTCACTTTGTTCAGCTGGTAAATCTATTAATACTGATCAATAGCATTCAGTGCAAACATTTCCAGTGTGTTTAGTCCTAAAATCTTCAGCACATACTCAGTCCATTGTCCACCACTAAAATTCTGCATTTAAAAAGATCTGAGGACATCAGGATTCTGCTAATGACTGCGCTCTGAGCTCCCTATCTGTGGCACTGATCTGCACTATCCTGCAAGCTTTTCCCAGCCCTGCCGTTGGTTAGGGTTGCAGTGAAGCACGATTTGCGATTATCATTGCTGGGCTCATGAAAGCCCCAGGTGTAGATGTAATCACAAGCAGCACTGAGCTTTTGCTGGTATAGCTTATTTTGCCATTGTGGGAGAAGAAAAGGCTGGAATAAGCTGTACTGGTTTATTGCAGTTTTGCTTGTATAGAATACCAGATTACCTACTCAGAAGTGATCTGAATATAGATGTCCCTTGGAGTTGAAGTAGATCCATCCACTGCATCTATGTAGGCCTGCTTCTATTTATTTTGAATAGATACAGCATAAATAAGGAATAAAGGTGGAAGCATTTTCTTTAAAATATTGGGGGGGGTGTGCAACAAAATCTCACTTTTTCATCATCTGTAGATGTAGAATAATGCAATCTGAGTTTTAATTGCCAGTTTCCAAAAAGGTGCTGAAAATAAGAAAGTATTGGTACCTTAAGCACGCACATTAATACATAATATGCAATTAGATGGCATGATTTATGTCCAGTTCATATAAATCCAGGTAGGGGATGTAACAACGGGCTTGGACACCTAGGCTTGAGTGATCAGTAAGATGTGCAGATAGCAAGCATGATCACAAATATGGGTCTCTTGCTTTATAGAGCAAGTGGAAGTAGCTCAGGAGAATATGGACAAACGGACCAAAGGACATGCCTTCTCCTTTGCCAACTGCTTACTGATTAATCAAGGGCACAGTCGTGATAGCAGTTATTTGTATGAGCAACTCACACTTCACAGGCTGTTCCCAGCGGAGCCGACAGCATGCCCTGTCACGTGAATGAACGTGTTCTGGACTATGTTCCCAGAGTTCCAACACCCAGAAAACCTTATTTAAGGCTCATCATAGAAACTTCAGCACCTGCTTACATGATGCAGTGACGGAAACAAGGGAAAGAATAGGACCGGGACATGAAGAGATAGGGCAGAGCCTTGGTGCAGGTGATGAAGTAAACCCCCGGCTAAGAGAAATCCCGACAGAACACCTGCACAGAGTTGCTTCACGTCTGCTAATTCTAGCGGCGATAAGTAACACTCCAAAGGCATTTCTGTATCAAGGAATTAAGCCCCAAACCAATGCGCCGCTAGGTGCGGGCACACAGCAGGCATAGCATCAGGGCAAAGACGACCGCGGAGCGAAAACCAAGCGGTCAGGCCGGGCGCTGCGGTACGAACGCGCCGCGATCCCAGCACGGAACCTTGCGGGAAACTACGCTGGGTAATGGGGATCTCAACGCCGCGGCCGCTCCCGAAGAGGCCGGTGCGGGCCGGTCGCGCTCGGCTGGGAAGCTCCAGCTCCCGCTTCCAGGCGCGCGGTGCTGCGGGAGAGCCGCACGCGCGCAACCGCCGGGCGCTC
>VZTN01012975.1:158461-183944 GCA_013400515.1 Erpornis zantholeuca
CGCGCACGCCGCCCGCCCCGAGCTGTTGTTGTGCCCCCCTCCCTCCTTTGCCTTTCCCGGGAGCTCCTCCTTCTCCTCCCCCCGCCGGGGCAGCCCGGCCGGGGCCGCGGACCCCCCCGCCGCCGGTCCCCCTTCGCCGCGGAGCTCCTCCGTCTCCCAGGAGCCATTTGCAATAATCCTCGCTGACCCCGGCGGGAGGTGTTTCCTTTCCCCTCCCGGGCTGGTTTGGTTTTTTGTTGGGGGTTTATTTGTTGTTATTTTAACGTTTATTGTTATTATTTCTCGTTGTGACTGTATGAAGCAGTTTTTAAAAATGTGAATATCAAAGCTGGAAGGCAGCTGGGCTTAACAAATGAGTGAATGGAGCCTGAGATGCATTGTTCACATAAGGTAGCCGAAACAAGTTTTTTCTACCAAAAAGAAAAACCCTGAATCCACCCTTCCCCGACAAACTCAATGGCTCAAGTACAAGATGCAGCTGTTGATTTTAAATATATGCACTTCGTACCGGAGCGTTTGAAATGTGTTCCTGATTTACAGGACTTACTGTCTTAATTAACCTGTCTGTATTGAATAAACGTGGTCTTGTTTTTATTTTTGGGTCTGTGTCTCATTGTTAAGAGGAAATGAATTCTGATTCGTGGGAACAAAACTGTGTGCATGATGCCCCGGTAGGCACGTACCCCCTTGATCTTCTTTCAGTTGTAAGATATCCATTTTGCAAGCAAAAAAAAAAAAAATCCCCACAACAATCCGCATAGTCTGATGCAGTGGGACACCGGTTATTAATGCACGGAGATGCAACTGAGCCCCTTTGTTTGCCAGCAGCGTTCATTCATAAGCCGTGAGACGCCCCTTCGAGCAGCCGAGAGAGTGTGGCTGTTGGAATTTAGAAGTCAAATCATGCTGAAACGAAAATTAGGTATTTTGTACTGGGGAAGGAACAGGGCTTGTGTTGGTCACTTGTTTGGGTTGTTTCGGGTTTTTTTCTTTCTCTGAGGATAGAGGGGAAAAAATACTCTAGAAAGGACACAAGATGTCTAGGCAGCAATCAAAAAGAATTTTAAAATTCTGTAAACCAGAATTAGATAATTTGATGCTGGTCATTAAGTTCCAATACCTTTTTTGAATAGTTTCCTTTGTAAAATCCTATGTTGGATTTTTAGGAGTCATGGAGCTTCCAGATCAGAACTGAACATATCAGACAGACTGGAGCTTAACAGTCTCCCAACCCCCACTCAATTTGAGGTAAAAGCTTCTCCTTTGAAGAAGGTAGCAATCCCACATGAAAGAAAATGGAAGATGTTTCCCTTTGTCCAAAAGAGCAATTTGAGCAGCTACGTTTACTTGTGTGATTAGTTCTTTCGTGAATACATTAAATCCACAAAATATTTTAGATTTCTTTCTCTGCCACAGCTACTACTAGAAACTGCTGCTGAAGGTTTTTATGATGTCTGACTGAATTCTTCGTGCACTAGGACCCGTATGTGATGTTATTATTAGCTTTATCTTGACTAATTTATAAGTATAATGCAGGTTTTCCATATCAAAGCATTTAAAATGCAAAAAAAGAAGTTCAGCGCATTTTAGAACCTCCTTAATTACTAACATCTGAAGTCCTTTTTCTAATAACTTGGGCTGCCTTTGTGGCATTTTGCACAACTTGGAAAAGATTCAGATCTGCCACTAGTTCTTACCCTCTGGTACAATGACATAGTGTGTAGGTTTTATCCTTCAAATGAATATTTATCTGCAATTTTCTTGTTTCTTTCTTTCTCCAGGAAAAAAAGTTCAATAGCAGATACAAAGAATATAACCGCTAGCCACAACTGAAAAACTAATTATTCTTGTATTTGACCTTTAGATGCCCAGGGAGGTAGGTATTTGCTGTGCAGATGCTGGATTTGAACCCTGGGATGAGTAGTTTAATTACTGAAAAAACTGGAGGAAATTAGCTAGAATCTTGGCATAGCCAGTGGAGCCTGAATAGTTAAAAGTATATGGGTGGGGGTCAGCTACAATTCTGAAAGCTGGTGAGTTTGACTTGAACTTTTTGCCACTGATAATTGTGCATCAATTTTGCATCTCCTTTCCCTCCCCCACTTCCTCCTCCCCAAATCCTAGCCCCTGTATACTAATGAGAACAGCTAACTTTACAAGTGTCCTTTGTAGTCACTGAAAGCCTCGAGACATTCCTTTTAAGGATTTTACTAGAATAACACTTTTCAATAAAGTGGCAGTTGAAGTGAGGCGTAGAAAAGATGCTAATAAATTTCACTGTGACTGGCTGGTTTTTAAGCTTCCTAAATTACTTCTAAAATAGCTTTTACCTTCTTTGTGCAAGGCTGGGAGATGTATATAAGAAAAGGGTTATAGAAAGCTAAGCGTTATGCAGAGTGTGCTGATTTGGTAAAAGGAATTTTGGCACTTGTTTCAGATGACATGCATAACTCACCGACACATCTTCGTCACTATAATGTGAACATCCTAAGCTCATGCCAGCAGCCTTTTTCATCACATCTTCCATCTAAGTCTTTATCTTCTTCAAAATATAGAACATGTCACTTTTTCATATGGGAACATGGCTCTTTTTGGTTTTAGAAGACACATTTAAAAAAATGTTGGACCAATTGAAGTATTGCCAGAAGGTTTCTCTTGATTTGTTGCAAGTCCTCTTTTTCTTTGCCTTGTGCTATGTTATGCAAGCATACAAACTGTGATATAAAATTCATCATCTACTTTGTTTCCCAAACAAGATAGAAAGTGTTGACCTGGGAAATAAAATTTTTTCTAAGTTTTCTATATCTGTGTTTTCTGAGCGAGGGTTTCTTTAGTATATTAAGTCTGTGCCAGTCTTCAAACACCAGCTGTTGGTTTCTAGAGAAGCAAAACGGAAATACATTTGGCCTTCACAATATGCTTAAACTTTCTTCATTCGTAAGTGAAAATATAGTTTACTTACAGGTTTAAATTTGGACTAACATTGTATTTTCATGATAGGCTTTAAGCTAGGTTTTAGCTCTTTTTTTCCATATTGTGAAGAAAAAAAAATTGTTCAAAACACACAGATTTTGCAGTGGATGACATGAGCTGTAGAACCAAAAGTAAACCATTTAGATTTTTTTTAACAAGTGACATTTCAGTGCATTGGGGAAGAAATTTAATTTCATTATATCTAGCGGGGGGGCTATATTTTGAGGTTAAACTTGATTTTAAATAATGTAAACAAATGCACTGAGGACTTAGAACCTCATCTTTCAGTGTTCCTCTCTGGTGTTGCACAGGCATAGTACTGGGCTGACACAGTTTCTTCATTTGTAGTCTGCATTGCTCTTAACCCCTCCTGAGTTTTCTCTATATGACTGGACAACTGTTTTCCTGACTCTTTGCCCAAAATTCAGCTTTGCATCATAGTTATATCTTGCTCTTTGTACTCCCATGTTCCCTGAGCTCTTAAAAGTAACTCAATTTAGCCAGGAGTCTGGCAGGTAGAATGATTTTTGTCTGCTATTTCCCTAGTGTGGCCTGTCTCCCTTGTAGCTCACTATTGTGTATTATACCAGCACTTAGAATCTGCTGTAAGAATTATGTTGGCATGGTACTTGGCATGATAAACATGATGGGAAAGTAGGGACTCCACCCTAAGTCCTTAAAATGAGGTTTGAAAGAAGCCTTTCAAGCAAATAGCAAGCACATCTCATGGAAGGCATAAGGGAGAAGAAGGATGTGTGCTGGTTAATCCACAGCTTAAGCTCTGGTCAGCTGGGGCCAGTCTCAGTGTCGGTGACTTCTCCTACATCTCCATCTAAAAACCGTTTCTTATTCCCTCCTACTCCCTGGCCTCATGCTTTTCCTTTCTTCACCCTGCATTCCCTGCCTTACACAGGACATTTCTTTCAGCTTGTGGTTGAAGTATTTCACTTTTACATGTCTTCTGTCCATGTCATATTATTCTTCCCAAATATTAAGTAGCTTTTTTTCTCTTCAGTTGCTTTTTGATGGGTACTTTTGATATGCTTGTTCACTTGATTTTCAAGTATTGTAGCTCAGTGACTTCTTGGTGGCCACGATCTGGTTAACTCCTTATAAACCTTGCACTGTGAGTTGGAGGGCAAGTTAATATGGTCCTTCATCTTCAGCTTGTACAACATAGGGCAAAAATCAGAGGAGAAATCCTACCTGCAGTGAAATAAACAGATGAAGCTAACAGAAAAATTATTTTCAACTTCTATGGGAATTTCCTCCTGTTTTTTGGGGGGGTTTTGTTGTTGTTGTTGTTTGGGGTTTTTTTTTAATTGTAGTTTGGTTTGGTTTCTTGTTTTTGTATTTTTTAGAAGTAGCTGGGAAATACCACTTAAAGTGGTACAATGACTACATAAATGTCTTTGGGGGAACACAAAAATTACATCAGCAAACTCATTTCCTGAGTCAACGAGTTTGGTTCACTTTTTCTCTTCCAAAAATTATGTTTTAGCTGTGTAACTAACCTCAGTCACCTTTGTTAAAGCTGCAGAACTGCCATTATGCAATTTCCTTGGCAAAAGGCAGCTGCTGGAAAAGAATTGGTGCCCATAGAGAGAGGAAGGCTGCAGTGTGCCCAAGCCGCATTAGTAAACACTGTAAACTCCACAACAGAGGAAGCTACAGGAAATCAAGCACCATAAATTCAGAGGCGTGCAGCATTAGCTGTTCCTTATGCAATATCCTGCATCTGAATTGTATTATTTTTGCTTCCCATTATGTAATATGATGGTGTCTGGTAGAGTAATACAGCCAGCTAAGGGTGCTCTTCATCACTGCAGGCATTAGGTAGGACATGAGCAATCAAAAGAAATTGTAAAAAAGTCTTGTCTCTGCATCCTCCTTGTCATTACTAACTTGGCAGGACTTCATTCCTGAAGAGGTGCTAAGGATAGGCTCTAAGCTCCTGAGCTATATGAAGAAGTTTAAAATGTTCAGTTCCAATCCCAAGTACATATTTTATAGCAGCAGCAATTTTAAAGCCAGGGGGAAAAAACATCTTGGTGGAACTTTGAGCTTGGAAGCCAAGTGGTAAATTTGAAAATAAATGGACCTGCTGTCATTTTTCTCCCATGTAGATACTTCAGTCCTCATCCACAGAACTTCACTGCTCCCTGGCACACTATGGGGCTTGTATCATGAGCTGCCCCTCAGGAGGTGATCTCTGATTGATTTTACAGTCCAGCGAAGTTGTAGTCTTCCAGCTCAATGGGATCACTTTCAGAAGCAGCCCTGACTTAAATACATTTTTTGATTGGTGGTAAGGGATGAAACAGCACCAGGATGAAAATGTTTTAATTAGAGGAAATGGATCCTGGCTGGCCTAATAGTAAGTATTTACTGCTCTAAGCATTTTACCATAAGAGATTGGGGCTTATTCTACCTGCATCACAACAATTGTCCTAGTTTCATGACTTAAATCTACAGAAGCATGGGCTCGCAGGTAAAGTGCAAATTTGGGTTATTAGTGTTCTTAAATCCATAATGCAATGCCTTTTCTTGTTTACAAGACTAACTTGGTGTTCCAGAGGAAACCACACAGGGCTGAAGCAGGTAAGTGAATGCGTGTACAGACATCCCCAGATTCTCCTGAAGAATGGAAGATGAGTGGGATACTTAATCCTCTCCTGTTGGTAGCAGGCAGCATTGGCAGTTGCTATTCTGGCAATACCTGTCTGTCAGTGCATGGGTATGTGCCACTGGTGAGATATCTCATCTCTACATTGTTTTGGGAGGTAAAAAAACAGACATTTATGTTTTCCATCTTGTTGTTCTGCTCTGTTGTTCGCTTTCACCAGACTGCTTTGACAGCTGCTTTCCTCCAATGCCTCTGATGCAAACTTCCTCAACTGCTGTCAGCTCTGACCTGAACTGTGGCTGGATTCTGAATCACGGGACACAGAAAACTTATTGCTATAAAAAAGGGGTAAGTCAGCCTAGAGTGTGCCAGACTGGTAGCAGGATGGAAATAAGAGACATAAATTGCCACATCTGCATCTGTATAGATCTCTTCTATTCTCCTCCCACCTTTTTAATTTTTTCCTGTTAAGAGAGGCCACAGATGTCAAGAATCTCTGGAAATCAAACTGCCTACCTTTGTAGGGGTTTAGAAGTGATCCACAGCCCCAATGTTCACTTTTCCCCTTCTTTTCCTGGAGAGCCTTTCATGGCACATTTGGTTTGTGCTGATCCTGTTCTCCAATCTGCAGTGAAAGAGATGCTTTGAGGCAAAAGAGCAAACGTGCTCAGCCTGGGTCCTGTCCATGTGCACACACAAGCAGGGATCAGATGTGACTTGCTGAAACACTACTTGTGTTCAGGGTCAAATGTACAGAGGTTTTATTTACACTAAAAATAAATATAGACTTATACAAAGGACATGTGCTATTAGTTAGATTTAAAATTAAATTTTCATAGTAAAAACTATGTAAGAATATGGTTTTGCTTTCTGTCTTCTTGTAAAAGTTAAGGCAAATGTGTCTTTGGTGCAATACTGCCTATGTCCTGTGTGTGCATTGCCTTGATAGCTGTTCTTGAACAGGCCTTATCTTAGAAAAAGCAGATCAGAACCCACCAGAACTACCAAATTATTGTAAGAAATAGAATTTCAAATGGGTTTTGGTTTACCTGCTTCATCCTAAACAAAACAAAAATCCTTATTGTAAGGTATATATCAGTGCTGAATAACTCTGAAGGATGTCTTCATGCAGGAGTGACTTGAAGTTTGCATCCAGAATAATACAGATCTGCCATATTATTGCAATGGCTTTAGCTTATCTGTTATTGGAAGTCTCAATTATTTTGGCTTCAGTAATTTTAAACATGGTTACAGACACATAGAAGCTGAAATTGTGTTATCCAGGAGGCACTATTTTTAAATTCATAAACTTTCTAAAGTTTTAAATTGGAGAGGTGAAGTTAGCTTGAATAGTAAAACTAGACAGAGCACTGATTTTCCATGGGTGATTTCAACTTTACAAGTAGTTCAGTCCAATTTATTTGAATTCTTGTGAATCAGCAGAGGAGATTAATAGATTGACACCAAATGTGACCTTTTATAAGTGATAGTCATAGAATCACAAGATCAAACCGTTCCAACTCCCCTGCTATGGGCAGGGACACCTTTCGCTAAAGCAGACTGCTCAAAGCCCCATCCAACCTGGCCTTGAACACTTCTAGGCATGGGGCATCCACAACCTCCCTGGGTAACCTGTTCCAGTGCCTCATCATCCTCACAGCAAAGAAAAGGCCATTTCCCCTTGTCCTGTCATTACACACCCTTGTCAAAAGCCGCTCTGCAGCCTTCTTGTAGGCCCCCTTTAGTACTCCAGGTCTCAGGAGAGCAGAGTAGAGGGGGAGGATCACCTCCCACATAACTAAACCTTTAAATCTGAAGGGACTGTCCTACTGGGTAATACCTGAGCTCTGGGCAGCTCAATATCTTGGATGCCAGTCAGCTACTTCATATCAGCTGCTGTATGGTAGAATAGCCCCCAGCAGTTCTTGTCCTGTCTGGAAGTTTGACTCCTTCTTAGTCACAGTCCCTTCCATGCTGGGTTTTGGAGCTTTAGTCATGGTTACAGCTGATTTTCCTGATAGCTCTGCACGATGTTATGGGTGTTCCAGTGCTTTCTGAGCCAGGAGAGCTGCCCTGCTGTATGGCCTGTGTCTGTTCAGATTCAAAGCTGCCCTCTGTGGAGGGTGGTGGGAGGGTGATCAGCATGCTCAGGGAGAAAGGTTCTCCCTGTGACAAGCAGAGATGCTGGCCAGCCCATCAAACCTGACTCTCTTGACTGCTGCATTTAATGCTGAGGGTTGACGATCAGTGGATTCTACAGGAATGGATGTTTCCTGTAGAAGCTGCCTCCGGAGAGGGATGTGGTACTGCAAGTCAGGCCCTACGCAAAGAGACTCCTCAGAACACGTTGCAGCTGACCAAAAAGAGAAACAGAAGATGAGAAAACACTGCACAGAGGTGAGATTTGAACAAACACAAGCATGGGAACAAGTCTGGGGAAAAATGGTTTTAGACACTCTAAATCAAGGGATCTACACTGAAACCCAAAAGGATACATAAGCCTCAATTCCCTCTACTAACTCCTAGAGAAAGAGGTTGCTAGAGCTTTGAGAGCATATTATGGAGCCCCATCATGACAGGAAAGATTCTTAGAGACCCATCTGGACAACTGTAGGTAGAAACAAACTTCCTGATGACAGTAGCATGGCAAACAGTAGCATGGCAGAGAAAACTGACAGGCCTGAGTAGCTATCCCTGACTACATACGAAAGTGTTGAAATATGGACACTGACTGTGGGTTGCACTGACTGTTTCTTCTGTTCTGGTGTGCTGTTGGCCTGGGTCTTGCTGGGGTTTTATCCTTTTCCTGTCACTGATTGAGTCTGGGATTGTGGGTTTGCAGGAACGATGGCAGGACAGACATTGTTTGGGGGCTTGTCCTGCATCAGTACTCCTCAACACCCCAGCACTTGAGATCTGAACCTTTTGTCTAATGCTCCACTTAGAAGCCTCAGCCTCTATGGGGAAGTGGGAGAAGTACAACACTGCCCAAGTCTGATTTCCATAGTTGTGGCTATAAAACAGAACCTGCATGGTTATTGACTCCTTGGTTGTTGCAAAGTGTTTTTAACTGGAGTTGTAGCAGTTACACCTTCCTCTTCAAGTTGCCTTTTTCTTTTTTTCTTTGTTTAAGTCAGCTAGTTGCTACTGCACCTCAGCCCACATCACAGTGAATGAAATTAGGTATGAATAGCATCTATTGGTTTGCTGCTCTTTTGACTGTACATTCAGCAACGATGACAAAATTTTGCCAGTTCCAAAGACTTCAGCACTCACATTGTCATTTGTAGCTCACAGCTGAAATTCATGGCCCTGGGTGTTCCTGGCATCAACAGCTTCCCTTGAATAACTGCTGTTACTCTGTTGTTAACACTCACACTGTATTTGGTGATGTCTCTGAGGCATGGCAATGCTGATTACGTAATTTACCGTGGCCTTATGTCCTGGATATAAGGATAAACTTCTTCCACATGAAGACAGCCAGATATTGGAACAGGTTGCTCAGAGACTGTAGTCTCTATCCTTGGTGCGTTTGATCAGACTGAATAAAACGCTGAGTAACATGGTCTGACTTCAGAGCTGTCCCTGCTTCAAACAGGTTTATGGACTGGAGATTCCTTGAGAGATCCTTTTGACCCTCATTATCCTGTGATCTCACAAAGCAGGCACATTTGCTTGCAGCAAAAATACTGCCCTCCAATGCATTGCATGGGATTCACCCAGTGTTTCCCTAAATCCCAACTAGGAATAAGGAATCCAGGCTATGCAAATGAAGTCCTTAGCAAGCATGATGTTTCAAGGCTTTTTCCTGCCATTTATTGACCCTGATTCACCTTAAGTACTACTCTTATTTAAGGTCCTGTGGTTGAAAAGACCATTCTCAGTTTTCTTCTCAGTCTAGATTCTGGTATTTGTCACTGAAATTTGTGAGGCTTAAAAAGTAAAAGCATCCACCAGGCACCGATTGCTCATCTAGGACAAGGAGGACATCCACTGTTCAGCTGATACTGCTCAGGAAGACACATGCACTTTCTTCTCCAGCAGTAGAAAAGACAGATGAAAAGGACAGAAAGGATGGCAGATGTCATCTTCGTGGTTTGGGCATTCTTTCCTCCATGGCTCCCATCTAGATAATTTGGATCATACCTTTGGACTCAAGAGGAAACAAACCAGTGCAATGTTCATGTGTGCCCAAGGGCAAGGGTTATTCCTAAGTCCAAGAAAAAAGACCTTTCCTGGATTTGAAGGAGCCCAATCCCCTGTGCTCTTAGGATTGTGTCCGTAGATGCAGCTCTTGTCTCAATAAAACACAAAAAGCCTTGGGGCTTGACAAGAGCTGACAACATCTTCTCTATCAGGAAGCAGTTTCCTGTGAACCAGTGATTTCTCAGAAATTGTTCTAGGCTGGTGCCTGTGTGGGTGTTTCTGATCACTGTGCCTGCACAACAAAACCCCTCCAATTTTGGTTGTTAAAGATAAAAATTGAATGTCTGTTTGGTACATAATTAAATCCACATTGTTTGCTTCAGATAAGACATGAGCCTAAGGCCACCTCTCAGATATATCTGTGTGCCCTGTATGTCTCTGCTCCCCACCATATACCCTCCTATTCTTCTTTTGGCAAGGGCACTGGGAAATTCAGAAGAAAGCCCACATGTATGATCTTAACAGGGCATGGCCAGCCTAGGCAGTTCAGCTGTCCAGATCTCCTGAAGCTCTCACTTTAATCTCTGAGAGCATGGCCAAGTTGTTCAGGTTTTCTGAATGACAGTGTCTCTGAACCTCACCTGGAATATTAGTTGGCTAGGTTCCACAGGGATGGCTTCTTCAGAGTAAAACCATACTCCCCCAAGGTTTAAGTTAGATAAGGTCAAATATTAAGAAAAAAAAAGGGAGGGGAGAATGTGTGGAGTTTTCTATAGTGGCAGAACACTGTGGTATTTCTTAGCAGAGTCAGACATTTGTAACAGATGCACATACACTCCCAGAGCAGAGTGTATATGGCCAACACATCTCCAAGAGCCAAGTCTGAGGAACTAACCATTCTTTCCCTGTTAAATATCAAAAATGGGGAATGATGGAGAGTTTAATCAGGCCCCTTTCCATAATTTACTCTGGGGTAGACCATTCACATTTTTTTCCAAAAGTGTCTTGGCACAAGGGCTTTTCTCGATCCTTCATTCTTCTCCTCTCTCTTATCGGAAATGCCATTATTCTCTGTTGCTGTCTGTGGCAGGCGTGACTAGAGCCCCACATGGCAGTGCAGGCAGAAGCACTGCTGCCTGCTCTGAACCACCACAGTCCTATCCTTGTCTCCATCCCTGCTTTTCAGAAATTAGAAAAGCTTGTTTGGTTTTTTAACAAAACTGCTGAACTGTCTCCTGTAATACCCTATTATGCTACCCGGCTGCAATGTACTGCTTTTGATTCTTTTCTTGGCTGGTTTGCTAGCAAACCCCTTTTGCATGTATATGTACTGCACTGGCGTGCCAAGAGGCGAGCAGAGATATGTCTATCCTGCTACGTGTTTGGCAAAAACAAACCAATCCTTTTATCACCAAATGAGATGTCACTATAGCCACCCTCTGGCCTCTCCCTCAGCAAAATGAGGCTATAAAAAAAGGCAGGTCTCCGGCCCGTCCTATTAGAGTTAATGAGGAAAACTCAGTGAAAGTCAGCGGCGCAGGAGCCTTTCCGCACGAGCAGGGCTGCTGCGGTGAGTCAGCAGCGGGGCCGAGCCGCGCCGCCGGCAGCGAGCGCTCCGCGTCTCGCACCGCTCCGGCTGCGCTGTGTCACCGCTCGGCAGGGATTCACACCTCGCCTAGGCTGGGGACTTCCTTGCGCGGTTATCCTCGCACCTCCCTCGAGTGCGAAGTAGAGGGAGAGCGCTTACAAACTCCGTCTTTGAGTGGGGGGATTCGGGATCTGTGCCAGCCGCTCGTGTCGGCTTTGAGCCTCCGTTTTCCTGTGTCGTGGGGCTCTGACAGGGCAGATGAGTGCTTCCCATTAGATACTCACAGACACCAAAAATAGACGCTCCATTACTGCAGCATGCTAGCTGACAGTAATGATAGGGCTCTGCTTACTAGTTCGGTTACATACTGGCAATCTGGCCTCTTTGCATGCTTTATTCATCAGGTATTAATTGCGACTTCCACTTATCACCCCCAGCCTAAATCACTGCATTGTCTGTTGCAGTGGTCAGACATTTAGTTATTTTTGCTTTTATTATTAACATGAGAAAACTCAATTACAGGCGAGCAGGCATGCATACACAAACACACAGTAGTAGGTCTGTGCTGATGTTCTTAAAGATACACATCTGCTGATACTAAAAATAGGTCCTTGTCAGCAGCTTGGTAATTTTAGGCTCAATGAGAATTCATCCCCATGGTAACTGTACAGTTGTTGAATCATTTATTATTTGAGCTTCAAAATCACAACAGTGCAGGCAATTTTCATCCTCTGAACATTTTTAAGGACCTTTTGCAGTGTTGCAATACTCTTTGCTCCACACTATCAATATTTGTCAAGCAAACAGCTCCAGCCCTTGAACTGACTACCTGCTTCTCCTTGGACATAGCAGGGCTGGGATACTCGATAGCAGGATGACAGTTTAAATAGGTTTCACTTTTGTGATAACAGCAGCCCTGCGATGTGGCTGTTTGGCCAGGGATGGTACACACGAAGCCCTGCAAACTCCCGATTGGCAAAATGAAGCTTTAAAGTGTTGACCTAAGTGTCTCGGTCTTTGTCTTGAGAGCCAGAAAACAAGATATCTCAGGTCTTTGTGTTGCAATAGGTTTTGTAGATAAGAGGCTGGTAGTTTTTAACCTCTGAGGCAGATGCTGTTGACCCCAAGCCGGTGGGGGGACACGCTGCCTGGCTTTGTGGAGATAAAAGCTGTTTGCGCTTTCCCTCGCTTACAGATAATGCTCATTAGCCATCTTGTGCTAAACCCAAGAGAAGTCAGACCACAGGCTAGCAAAGAGTCAGGTGAAACTCGCGTCCCCTGAGACCAGGGGTTGCTCAGACTCTGCTGTCGTAGAGTCTCCAGGCAGTGGGACCAGGGTAAGCTCTGCAGGGTGAGACGGGGGGGACAGAGTGAGCACTGTCAGCTCTGAAACATCAAAAATCAATCAGCAGCAGAAACACTTCCATAGCACACAACTTGCAGTGAAATGGGGTGCCAGAGACTGATTTCAGGACAGACTAAGTCGCAGACACCAGCTCGCTCAGCAGCTGCACGGGTGACTTCTGTTGCACTGTTGCTGGCCACTAGATTTACTGGAGTGCACAGTACAGACAGAGCTGTTACATTTTAGGTAGAAGAGGTTTGGTCCCTTTTAGTCTGACAAACTGGGATCTGAAAGACTGACCCAGAAACACAGATGCTATTCCCAGGTGCCAGCAGTTGTAAAGTGATACACTTAACAGAGCTGATTCTCCTGGGTTAAAACATTATAGTTATTATACACTGGCATGACCGATGCCATATTTTTAGATCAAATGCACTTTAATTGTGTGAGCTTTTAAGAAGCTCTTGGACAAGATAATCTGCAAGGTGTTTTGAAATTGCCTTTCATCTTATTAGTTCAGTTGAGTTGAACACAACAAAATAAGAATATGCTGGCACATTTTACAGCTGCTGTGCAGCTCCCTCCTACCTTAAGCAGCTTTCTGCAAATCTGTCAGTACCCAAAGTGTGTTGTGCATCACCCACGTGGGATTTGTCAGGTGTGGGGAGAGCCAGCGTCTGCCATTGAAGAGACCTCAGTTTCCCCTCCAGTGCAAGTGTATGATCACCACTGAAATCAGTTCAAGTCACCTACATGATAAGAGACAATACAGTGGTTTTCTCAGGGACAGGAGCAAGAGAAAGTGGCCCATCCACAAACCAGCCCCCAGCTCTGAAGTTGTCTCCTGGACAAGTGGCAGTTTATTCTTTATTCTTTATTCTTGCATCTGGTTGCTCATTTAATTAAACCAGAAATGTCCTTCCTTCCAGTTGGTTCAGCTGCTATACATTTGTCCCAGAGCACATACAGAGACAGATTTGGAAGATACTGCCTTTTTGTTTTTCTACCTACTAGGCTCCATCTTCTTGGGCTGGGAAGTTCTCTCTGTGGCCACAGCCTCAGCTGGCGGAGGCGATTCCAGGTCTCGCTGTGCCACAGACAGACATGTCAACAGCAGAATGACTTGCTTGTAGCATCAAAAAAGCTGGTCATGGCTCATAGGTTATTATAATGATTTGGGAAGGGGAGAAAATCACCTGCACAGTAGGTCAGAAGTGGAATTTATTCTCAAACCCTTTGTGGCCAAAAGCTTGGTTTCAAGCAGTTTTTCCCACTTGCCACACAGTGCTGGGTGAGTGGTTTGATTCTGCCCGGCAGCGTCCTGCCCATGAAAACGGGGTGGCTGTGCCAGAGGCTCCCAGCTTTTCCCAAACATTGTTTTCCTCTCTTTTCCTGAATAAGGATGAAGATCTGAGTAATGACCTCAAATATGCTGTTACTGTCCTGAGGCATCCAGCTAAGCACAGCACCCAGTTTTACATTGTCACTATTTATTTATTTTTACCTTGTTACACCTTTTTGAACCTGCTTGGAGAGCAGTGGGGGGAAGAACATCCACAGTGATGTTGTGTGATGCTCCAACAGAATTACAGACCAAGGGCCCCCACAGCCCTTAGCTCGCCAGGTGGTTGCAGCCCTGGGTACCTGCATGACCACCACCCAAGGTACCTGCACAGTCAGAACCCTCCACCAGGCCCCAGCGAGGGTGTTACTGAACCTGCACAGCAGCTGCAATTGGTGACCATGCATGGAAAGGGGACCCAGCCTGCCTGAGACTTGGAGATCAGACTGGGTTTGAAACTTTGGGTGCAGTCTCCTTGAACATGGGCTGCTTTTTAACCTGAAGTCAGAAAGACATAATGAACATGTCGTGCCACTCCATACTATTTTTGCAGCTGCTATCTGAAAAAAGGATGAAGTGTTAAAGCTTGTGTCTCAACTCTGTCTTACTAGTTTTTCTCATCTGGTTGTGACTGTATTTCAGAGATGGCTCACAAGCAGTGGGGTGCTCTAGTAATGTCACTCTGTCACTTTGTGCTTACTTTGTGACAGCTTATAAGTGACATTTTTTCCATGTAACATCCCTTCCCACTTCACCTGAAGGCAGACTTGCATGGGCTGAAACTTTTTAATAAATGGGCTGCTTTGTTCTGTATTTGGCCTGAATCTTGCACTCCAAGTTACACATCAGTCTCCTAAAAATGCAGGTGAAACGCCGCTGTGCCTTTTCATGTGGTGAGCACGTGCCAGACGCTGCTGCTGCTTGTGGAAAGCTGGTACTGCTGGGGAGCTGGCAGCAGACACCTTCCTCTGTAACCTCATGCTAGTTTTGATGTAGGGGCTGAGACTAGAAGCTAAGCAAAGCCATGGGTGATCCCTTTTTTCCTGGCAGTCAGAGGAGCAGGTGGAGGGACACACAGACAGTACAGAGCCAGCAGCCTCTGGATTGCAGCAGCCCATGCAACTGCCCATGTGCATGGATGGACACAAGACATGGGATTTGGTGCTGGAGATTTCAGAGCAAGCACTCACAGAATCCCATTCTGCTGCTGATGCTTCTTTATACAATGATGGATAGGTTCTCTCTGCAGGCACCAATGTGTAGCAGCTCTCTTCAAAGCAAACCAGGCTTGCTGATTAATGTAGGCCATCTTTAATTTTCTCTGTACTCATTTCTGTACATTCCCATTTAATTCCTGTGCTATTATGGTGGGCTCTCACTGCTAAGTGTGCTTAAATGTGCCTGCAGCCATGTGAGAGAGGACCCTCCTCCCTCTCATTCTCCCTCTGTCCTCCCCCATGAAGGATCTGGCTGCACCACAGCTCACACAGCCTCAGCTCCTGCCCAAACCCCCAAACACCAGCAGCAATTCACAGCAGGGCCTCAGCACTCCCCCTCCAGGCTCCCTGGGTGTGGTGAGCCCAGGTCCATTCTTTTATCACCAGTCAGGCTCACAAATAAGCATGAGATTAGTTACTAATTGCTTGGGCAGACAAGGCTTGTAGCTTTCGAGGTCCAAACCACTCCTGCATTTGATTTCTCTTATGTGGTGCAAGAAGACTGGGTGGGATAAGCTTCTTCCCTCCATTTGCCCATCACAGGAAGTCTTCACTAAGCGTGGGATGATTTCATGTGCTGCTGCTATCACCAGGGTGAGAGCCTCCAGCTGCCCTGCCCTAAATTTCCCCTGGGTCCTTTCAGGCTGTTTCGTTACCTGGGATCCTGTGATGCTCTAGTGACAGACCTGTGTTGTTGATGGTTCTCCTTTGTTCGGCACTGCCCATTCCTGGCACTGGGGCTCCCTGGTGTGCGTGGCCACCACGGTTGATCGAACTCCAAACTGTGTTCAGTAATAGCCAGGATAATTAAAGATCTCTGTTGCTTCTCTACGCCCAAGGATGCCCTCGGACCCTGAGATGCCCAAGACTCAAGGTGGCATGTGGTTGCACAGGGCTGGCTGCAAACATGGCTGGTGAGGAGGAAGGGATCTTCAAACAGGATTGCTCTTGTACTGTGAAATCATGGCCTCAGGATATGAACAGAGGCGTAACTTGTAGGCAGAAGTGATATCTTTCATTAACTGAAGAGATAAAGTTGAAAAAAAGCCCTAAAGTTTGGGTATGAGATGGTATGATATTTCTGCATTTCAGACAGTTTCTCACAGGCAGTGAGGGCCAGTCAGGGTAGGGCTTACTGGAATTCATGTGGGCTCCTTGCTCAGCTATGGTCACTCAATTAGTCATCTCCCTCAAGCCCAACCAGGCTGATGTGTGGAGCCACATTTCTCACATGAGTAAATGAAGAAGTGGGGTATTTAATAGCTTTTCTAAGTGCAGCCACAGTGCTTTTTCAGCTGTTTTCCAGCTTGGTTCTGTAGGCAGTGCTTTGGCTGTATATCCTTTCAGCAGGGTTTGCTGTGACCCTGTTACTGCAGGGTCTTATTGCAGGAGCTCCCAGAGCAGACCTGGGACTGCTACATTCCCTGGGGAGATGTAGGTAGTACATCAAGGAACTGCCACGCGACATGCAAGAGCCACAGGAGCTTTTCTGGCCACGCTCCATTTACACCATGAAAACAAATTTTTTCCTTTGTTTCCTTTAGCACAGCATGACCTTCCATCAGCTTTTCAAACCAAGCAGGGCAGAGGTGGCAAAAGTGGGTGAAAGCAAGCTCGTCTTGCTTACCCTCGCTCTAACTGCCCACACTTGTTTGCCAAGTAGCCCATCTGGGACTTGTGGTGTGTAAAAGGAGCACTTGGCTCCTTTCTGGGTGAGGATACAAGAAAGCACAGTTGTTTACATCTCCATTCAACTGATTAATGATTAAACAACAACAAAACAAGCTGTGTGGCTCCAGGAGCTGACCATGCCTGCCTGAGCACAGCTGAAATAACCAGTTGTTTTGAGGAGGTGGCAAGCCCAGCAAACACAAGCTCCTTCCCTGAGCACAGCACCAGAAAGGCCAGGGTCTGGATGGGAGATGCTGGGGAGTGAACTATGCCTGCCCTTTGTTGTCCTCTCTCCTAGGGCAGCACTTCGACATTCCCACAGGATGCTTGGTGCTTTGGGTCTCCTCTCACCCCCTTCTTCCCCAGTGAGGGGCACAGCCCAAGTCTACCCTATTCCCAGCTCCAGAGGGGCCAAGGAGGTGACTCGGAAAAGCAGAACAGGACAGAGGTGGGAGCATAGAAAAAAACAAAGAAAAACTCTCCATGTAACACAGTAAATTTAAATACAGTCTTTATGAAAGTATAATATATTATTTTCACATAGTTTTCTCAGATTAATTGCAGTTGCCTTCATATTACAAATTCTTCACACATTCAAACACATGAGCGATAGATGCACATCTCAAATTCAATCAATACTCTTTAACTTCAAGAAAGTTACATTGTGGAATTGGACTTTCATCTTTACTGATGGAGCCTCAGGCTTTCCTGCTTAAATAAATAAAATTGCCTCTAGCTGAGAACCTGCCTAACTGAGATAATGGAGATATTAAGGGATAGCAAAGCTGTGAGATTCACCAACTAATTTCGCAAAAGGAAAACAGAACATACATATTTCCCCCTTTTGTAGGAAACATCTCATTTCTAGTTTATTTTTTTTCTAAAGCCTACACACATTATAATGGGGGAATAATATTCTATTCAGCTTTAGATTAAATGATATTTAACATTGTAATAAATTTAGACAGAGAGACATATTGAAAAGGAATATAAAGGATTAGTTCTGAAAAAATACAATCCAAAGATTCCCAGACATGAGAGCGCTTGCCCAGAATAGCAAAATATACATGATCTGAGTTGGGGGCTAAGATGTACAGCTAACTTTATGACAGCTGAGGTCAGGGTCCTAAGAAAAAAGCAGTATCATCACAAAGATGAATATCTGAAGAGGACATCTTGTCCACATCGTGCCTGACAGTCGACCAGTTATACCAGGGCCACCTCTGACGAGTGCTTGGCCAACCAGTCCCAAAAGATTACCATGGTGGAGATTGCACAGCCTCCCCAGGCAGTTCAGATCAGTATTTAACTACTACTGGTAGGAGAAGGTTTGTTCTGAACCCTGAACCTCTACCTGCAACTCCATCCCTCTCTTCCAGTCCCATGCACAATGGGAAGAATTTATTCCCTCTCTCTTCATAGCCATGTTTTTTAATATACTGTTCTCATACTTCTCCCCAGCCTCCTTTCACCAGGCTAAGCAATGCCCATTCCTTCAGCAGGCCTCTGGGAGCTGTTTTCACATGCTCTCTGTCACTCTGCAGTTTTTGAGCAAATTGTTGGTCATAAGTTTTTGCTGAAGTTTTACAGTTACACTCTAGAGAACACTTAGAAAAATACAAAGGCATCCCAAACAAGAATCTTATTTGTGCAACCCAACATTAAGTTTGTTTTTGCAAAAGCATTTAATTATTTTTGCATTCAGTTTGTGATTAGTATTTCCAGACCTTTTCTGGCCTGCTGCTTCCCATCCACTCATTGTCTATCCCTATTTGCACACTTGGGATATACCTGTACAATTAATAGGCGAAGGTTCTATTCCCCCATCATTTCCCTAGTGGCTTATATAGGCTAATTTTTCTTATGCATAACTACTAATTTATAATTGTGCTAAAGAATTTAAGGCAGAACCATCTTCTCAGAAGGAAAAGTTGGAAATACCATTTAAAAATATTTTGCATTAATTGTGTTCAATGTACTCATGTTTACAGAACAGTGATTTTTAAAAAGCCCCTGTAAAATACTTTAGACTGTAACAGTATGAAGCTTTCCAGGATAAAATGTAAATCTAGATTACTATGTTTCTAATGAGTGGGGAAGGGTCGCACCCAGGACAGAGAAGAGCAAAAGAGGAGGAATAAAAGGGGGAGAAGGTTGAGGTTTTTTAATTAGATACTAGAAATAAGATTATTGCTTGCCTTGGCTGGAAGACTTTTTCTACATTGTCATCCCACCACACCCCCCCTTTTGTTCTTTCTTCCCTTATACTTTCTTTCAGGGATACTAAGGCACTGTTGTGGATTTGGGCTCATGATAATTGAATACTCCTACAGCACCACCTACCTAAAGTGCTTGTATTCCCCAGTTCTGCAATATTTATTTTGAATGTGCCAAAGAACCTGTGCAATTTGCAACTTTAAGCTTCACACATCTCTAATTCAGGGTTTCCTTCCCCCTTTCTTCAGTACAAATGATGACTGTAATTGCCTTGGAAAGGAGTAGTGACCTACTCCTGTGCCTGAAGCCCAGTCCCAGGGCAGGCAGGGAGACCGGGGCTGCTAGAAGACCTCAGTTATTTAAGAACACATGCATCATCTGTTTCTCTGGTAAGAGTGACAATTGTGGTGCTGGGTTACTTGCTCTAGTCCAGAGAGACCAAGGTCAAAGCACCAGCCCTGACTGACCCTCCCTTAAAAGCAGATAAGGCACTGGGTCTTAATTACAGGTTACAATTACAAACAGCTAGAAGAGGGGGGAGAGCACGAAGTGGAAATATAAAAGTAGTACTGCAGGAGAGAGGTTAACTGCATTTCTCATTTTCTGAGTAAGCAGTGTGATCAAAGTCTGAAAATGCCTACTCTTGTAAGCCTTTTAAAATTTAAATACCTGACTGCATAGGAAAAGCATACAAAATAAGAATCAGAGACAAAGCATTTAACATCCCACACATATTTTTACAAAGTTACAGCACTTTTTTATCAGATAAGCCATTGTACACTCCTAATTACTTCTAAACTGTGTAAAATATGCCTGCATATAAAGTTTACATGGGCTTCTTTTGCAGAGATTTGACAAATATATACAAAAGTTTTTTTTATTAAAATGTCAAATGCAAAATTAGAGGTTGTAAAACACTTTAATTAAAAAGAACAATTTTAAACTGTGTGCAAAATTATGTAAAAGAAACTTTTTTTGCTATTTCAAACAATGAAAGATCAGACTGTAGGTTCAGGCTAAACTGTTTTTGTGTTAAGAGCAGCTTAATACATTTTTTATCAAGCAGAAACTCTCAAGGACTTGCATGATTTCAGCACCTGTGCTCTCAGTGAAGGGCTTAGTGGTCTGTGTGTGCATGTCTGAAAATTGTGCATGAACTTTAAAACAGTAAGAGATCGATCTGGTAATTTCCAGAGCTCTGGTGGTTTTTCTCTTGAGCACAATTGCCTTGAGAAGTGGTAAAGCTGGAAACATAATCAAAGTCTCCATCTAGGCTCACTGTGTTTGTTCAAAACATCAGAAAGGGTGGAGGAATCTGCATGAAAGAGTTGTGCAGGTCACTGAACACCATGATAAAAGCAAATATTAATTTCTTGACTTCCTATATATAAAATCTTACAGAACCAAAAGCTTTAATTTGCACCTTACACACACAAAATTTCAATGACATTTTCTATTAAGAGTGCTTTACTAAGAGTATACCAGAATTTATTCACTATTACATGACTTTTTACCTTTGGAGGTAAAGTTTTACACAATCAAGTCCAGCATCACAATGCCATTAATATCTCTCAGTGCCTGCTTTGGCCACTTCTACCTTCCCATCTCTGGGCCAACACAGGTATTCACACTGGTAAGCTGCAAACTGGCTGAAAACAGACTGAAAGAGAAACCCTACGAGTTTTTCCAGCTGGATCAGCTTTCTGACTGTATGGCAGCACCACAGATGGATGGGAAGTGATGTAGCATAGTTTAGCCCAGTAGTCTACCAAACATCTAATTATGGCTCAGACTGTCAGTGCAGGGATGGGATTTAGCTTTATCAATCCAGTCAAAGGCCAACTTGTTAGCCAATGAGCTGAGATGGTCACTTTTACATGGGCAAAAGTAGCACACTTGGAGCAGATAGCAGTGAGGTGATGCTGCAGGTAAAGGTTTTACCCAGAAGTAGATTACACCCTGGGCTAAGCTGTTTGTGTTAAAAGCAGAAGAAAGTAGAAAAAGTGGATAGTTTTGCTGCCATTTTTCAGAAGGAAAGCTGAAAAAAGGAATAGAAGAAAGAAAAGGGCATGCAAGAAATCTTATCACTTCTTTGACTGTATTTTTCAAAGACTAGAGATTACAGAAGCATTTTTTGCAAATATATTTCTATATCTTCTTCTGAGACTATGACATGAAAAGTCACACAGTCTGGCCATCAACACATTGCTTTGCAGTTCATTTTTCAGCACAAATGCTTTCTGGGTGACTTCAGCCTTTGACTGTTCCTATACAGAACATCAAGTAACCCAAACCTGAAAGGCTGAAGTGACCTGATCAGAAAGCTCACAAAAGCAAGAGTAGCTGCCATTATACAAACTATTTCATTACTGCAACTTCACATCAGTGTGAAGCTTAGACATTAGATTCTGTAGTTACCTAAGAAAGTGGCTCATTCTGTCTAACCAACACCTCACCCTAGTGCATTTCTAGGAGAGTAACATCATCTCCACAATTTGCTCCACTGAGAAAACTGACTCTGAGAAGCTTTCTGCAGGCTCTCAGTTATTAAAGCTTGAAGAAGCATGCATTTGAAGCCCTGGGAAACATGCAAAGCACCAGCCCTTAAGATGACTAGAGTAGTCAAAATCTTTTAAATTATGGCTTTATTAGGGTTTTATACATCGCAGTGTGACATTCTGGACATAGCAAAGAGCCACATTCCCAGGGCAACAAATGACAAATTATGTTGAGTATGGTGGTTATCTGAATCAAACACTATGATATCCTCAAACCCCATCTCCTGGGGTTTGTTATCCTTACCTTCTCTAAGGAAATCTAACTGCTGGGCCCTTTAAATGCAAATCCATTCTTTGGACACTCTCCTGGCCGCATCATTTGTGTGTACAAGCCCATCTGCTGCTGCATACTACACACATAAGTTAAGACAGAAGCAATCAGAAGCCAAACTAAGGATGAGAGCCAGAAGAGAGCCAGCAGCTGGCTATGCAACCTTAACCTGTCTTAAATTGCTGGGCAGATATCAAAGCTCAGGCTGCATAACTGGACCCTCATAATGCTCCCATCACTGTGGCATTAAGAGCAATTCAACAACAGAAACTACACTGGGGTAATCAGCTTTCCCTAACAGCACAACACATGGGTACACAGACGATATTGTTGAAGACCACTGTCTCCGGACTCTGGCAGCCCTGACTGATCTCAAGAGAGTGTCCCTGGAGACAAACAGCTCCTGCACAGCCACATGCTCCCGAAGCCTCTAAAGGAAAAGTTAACAATTCACTACTAGATAGAGTTGCATAGACCACTCACCCCTAAAGTTGTCCTAACACTGAAGGACATCACTGGCTTCTCCTACTTATTATATAATTTTACGAAAGTAAAAGAAAAATTAAGAACTCATATCACCAAGAGCTCATACTTCTTGCTCAAAGCTACCCTAATAATTTTGCTTTATCTCCTGAGCATGGCATCAACCACCTACCCATTTCCATCACCATTTCAATGCTATTCCTTAGACCTGGGATAACCTCTCCAAACCACACCAGAGGTAGCTCCCAGACCACCTCCACTTCTGTTCTCCCAGCTCAAGGCTATGAAAATATAGTGAGAAAAATTCTGCTGGGCTCTATCAGCCTTCCCTTTGCATCCTTAGATAGGTGTTTCAGTCCTTAGCTAAACTGGTATTCATCAAGACCAGGCTTAGCCCAAAGGCTACTGTCCCAAGATGCCTTGTGGAAGAGTCCTGCCTCCACGAATCCTACAGTGTTAGCCTATGTTCCATCTCTCTAAATTAAAGCTCATCTTCTTGAGTGCCTCTGTAGCTTCCAAGTCCAGTAGGTGCATTTGCCCCCAAGCATATGTTCTCAGCAGTTTTCAGTGTTGCCCTTACTGCGTTGGCATTATTTGCAAAGCCCCAAGCCATCTTTACTCAGCACAGTAGCAAAGGGGATAGTTTCATCACAGCAGATAACAAGCAAATCCAGCAGACAAGCCATTCCTGGACATGACATATCAATGATTATAGCCTCTCTTCAGAGAACTCTCTTCAAGGTGTTTCAGGAGGTAAATGAAATTGACTGAGGTTTAACACTGCTGCTTCTACAGTGAACAGCTGTCCATGTCTAGAAAGAGAGCTGCTTTTCCTTTTTTCATAGGAACTGCTTATAATGCTTGTTTATCCCCACAACTGCATTCCTGGGTACATTTAGTGACAACATCTTCACTGTTGGCTCCACTAGAGAGCACAGATAGGCTGGTGCCAAGGACAACACTTATAATTGTTTTTGTCAATTTTGAGCCTATTGTCAGAAAAACAGCTGTAGGAAGATAAGACTTTGTGCTGTAGAGTAGCATCTTCATACACACTTATCATAACACTTCCCACTAATAATTTCCTGCATGCCTTTTCTGTTATATTAATAATCATAATAATCCCTAAAAAACTACTACCACAGTCAATACACCTTTGTACTAACTCAGATTCTCAAATGTAAGATCCAGGGGTCAGTTTACGACACTAATGAAACTGAAAATAAGCCTTCCCCCACCAGTGCGCCCTTCAGCTTTAGAACTTACAGCCATCACATTCACATGCTGTCTCCAACCTTTTTTATTTTTAATGTACCTATAGAATAAGGATATGAATCCATGGCAGAGATGCCCATCCACAGTTTGAATGCAAGCTTCAGGTCAGTATCTGCCAAATACATCTGGGAATGGAACTCTCCACAGCTGCCAGCAAGGCAGTATTTGCTTCCATTTACTTGTTTCATGGGCTGTTTAGACACAGCATCTTTCGTGGTCAATGGCAACTGCCAGATATTAAAGGTTAGTGCCACGATGGGACAGGCTTGTCTTGCTTTAAAGCAATATTAATGCCACAATAATAAAATTTATTCAGTAGTAATAAAGAAAAATATTTTCTCATGCCAAAAATATTCAATCTGTAGATGTTAGAAGCTAGAAGCTTTGATATTATTTTTCAGATCTTTCAGCCTTTCACTCAAAGGCTAAGGGTGCTACTCACTCTGACTCCCAAAGAGAAAATAACATATGGACTGTTCCCAGCCAATTCTATGGTTACCCAGTCTGAGGGGTGACAACCTCCTAGAGGAACAGTAGCAAGTAACTCAGAGTGGTCATGTCTCCAGATGGAAAAGAAGTTAGTAGAAGACACATGAAAACATAGTGAAAAGTGTCCAGGCAGGCAAACAATACAAGTATTTCAGCCTATATTCCCAAATCAAACAAACCTCAGGAACAAATACTTGCATATTTTACATCAGGCCAGACAGAATTTGTACAGCTGTTCTTAGTAAGTGTATATCACTATATAATGATGGAGTGCAAGAGCTTAAACACTTTTTATATCCATCTAGTTCTTGAAATCAAATATGATATGCAGCATTTCCCAATGCAAACCTTTTTTCCTTATGAATTGATCCTTCTTCTTCTTGGATCCAATCAACACGCAGATTGGATTTTTTCCAATCAATATTTCTGAGATTGTTGTGTTCTCCAAAGAATCACAAAATAAAACACAATTAAATTTCAGAAATCAGTTTTGGATGCGAGAACAAGTTTCCACATGTTCTAAAAGTTGATATTGGCATTCAAGCAGTTATACACCTCAAGGGATCCCAAACATTCATCACTAAAGTATTATGTAGAAACATTGAGGATTACTGTCTCTGATTTCCTAACAAATTTTTCCATTATACATTTGCTTAACAGATACCAATATCCAGAAGGAAGCTGTGGTTTATATTACATGTGGGTGTGAGTTGGGAGCAGTCAGCATACATAACCAAGCAGGTTTTCAGATCTCTGCCAAGTATCCTGCAGGTCAATCAAGAGAACCACAAACATACCTAGCACTATTTGCACTGCGGAAAAAATCCGTGCATATACACCATCTAGAGGTTTCAGTTCTCTCCCTGCAGATTTTATATCCCTATTTTTCCTAGGACTTTTAAAATATGTAGCCCTTAAAGTTTTCTGTTTGTGAAGTATTAACTATTTTCTGCTTTGTGATAACAGATACTGACAATATCCTTTAATCAAGCTACAGATTAACAGCTTCTATTAATTTCAGGACTGTAAGACAGGTCCTGATTACAGGTTAGTCTTACTTAATATCCCTTACTCCAATACTCAGAGGAGCAGTAGCAGTGAAAGAGAACATGTCAGACTCATCCACTAGTGTTTCAAGATTAAGTTATGCCCCTCTTTGCTAGGTCTAGGAAGCTCAGCAGAGCCTCTCTGCAGCACCCCAAAGTCATATCCTCTGACTGAAGCCAGCAGGAGGAACAGGAAAAGTAAAGGGTGCACATTACCAAGTAACCTTCAGAAAAAC
>VZTN01012975.1:184015-198791 GCA_013400515.1 Erpornis zantholeuca
AGCCAGAATAATTTTCCTGTTCCAAGATTGGAATGTTTATCCCCATTTAAAGAAAGGCTGCATAACTTGACAAATAGCAGAAGTAGGAGCACTAAACCATCAGGTCACCTGTTAATCAAACAGGAACATTTAGATCCCTATGACTATTAAATCACAGAGGACTATCACAGATGGTGTTCTCACTGAGGAAGACTTTAAAAAAAAAAAAAAAATTCAGCTCTAAGAAGCCTTATTCCAAGACCAACTCAGCTCTATCTCTGGAAACACCAAAAGCTCCTTCAGTACAGATGCCTTTCCCACATTCAACCAGATAACCTGCTGCCTGCTCTGTCTGCCTACTAAAATCCACTTCCCAACTGTATAAGGTCATGGTAGCACAACAGTAATCAGGGGGAATGGATCCAGAAGGACTTTCTGCCACAGAAGACTGCAATAACCTGCCCCAGGTAGTGCTGCGACTTTCAACACACCCCTGGTATAAGGCTGTTTCTGAGTAAAGTGAAGCATCCAGGAATGTATCTCAATGCCCTGAAAAACCTGAGATCATTGCAAATGTTTAAAAAAGCCACCTGCATGGATGACACACACACCTTCAGGCACAACAGGCGGATCTCTCCCACCACTGAACTGTGTTGTAAATAGGCAAAAGGAAAACTACACTCAAACTGATCTCTGCTCCAAGCTTACACAATGTTGTAGAAATAATTAATCCCTCATCCAAATGTTTCACTCGTTAGCAGAGGAATAGTCAGAAGATGACAGTAAGAGCTGCTACCTGAAAATCAAGTACATTGAGTTTACTAAGGAAACAAATGGAAGAAGTCTCCGCCAGCCTCCATGGCAGCATTTTGTATGGTGAGCTGAGTAAAACTTGGACACTGCTACCAGCAACAACATTGTAACAGGCTTATCAGCTTTGAAGAAAGGTGGGGTTTGTTTGGTTTGGTTTTTTAATTTAAATAATTTTACTATCCTGGTATCCAGATAGCTGTTGATCAGAGCATTATCATTCTGCTGCTTTTCAGACACCATAGCAGTTTTACTAATTAAAACCTACAAATGAAGGGATAATGACAGCCTATGGAGGCATGCAACAATTAGTCTTCCCTGCTAATGTACTCCTCCTCCAATGAAATATAGTAGTAGTTAAAGGCATCCCTGCTGTTCTAATCCTTGGGAAGCTACATTTATTTAGAAAAATGAATCATTAAGTGTCCCCCCAAACAATCATTCTGGTGAGAAGTTCGTGACATTAACTAAAGAGTTGAGATTATTTTGACAAATTCATGATGGAGAGCAGCTCGACAGAGCAAGGACAGGTAATGAAGAATCCCAAATTCTGATACTTGATTTAAAACATTTGAACTCCATTTGCTGGACAGCAACTAAAAGCCACCAGTAGGCTTTTATATCCAGTGAGCCCATTACTGCAGATGTGATTTCATGCAATCCAAGCCAACAAACTTATTACAAAAATAATAATAAAAACAAAATTACAAGACTTTAAGAGCTGTGGTCCAGAGTGTTGATATGACGCTGTGAGCACAACTAAAAGAGGTTTTGTTTCTAGCTGCTGCTGTTCTCCATCTGTGACAGAGCTCCCAGGCTAAATACACATATGGTTGTTTCCTAACCCAGTTCTGTCAAGTGATGCTGGTTAGCCAGACACAGAGATATGTAAACAAAGCTGCTAGCAGCAGCTCTGAATGCTATCACTCCTAAACCACCCCACTTGTTCCTAAATTTGCCAGTTTTAAACTCCCTGCAACTTAATCATGCTTCAATAAGATCCTCATTGCTTAACCTGAGCAATAATCAAGGTCAGATAAATAATCAAGGTTAGATAAAAGTCACTTGTTTTACATGATGGTCATTACAGAGAATCTGATTCATCACAGAGAACAAGTGAGACTTTTTTCTAACCTTATTGCTCAGATTGGTCATTTTACTTTTATACATACATACTTTTGCATATATGCATACATTAATATTAATGCTATACATATGTTGCACATTCAGTTACTTCTACAAGTTGATTATTGATTAATGAGAAAACCCATGCCTAATCCATAGCAGGAAGAGACATAAGGAGACAGATGGGAACACTAAGACATTATCCTGTATTTCCATGTGCAGCGTGTGTCAGAATCATACCTTTATCACATAAAAAGACCTTTTAACTCAAACCACTCCAACAGAGAGAACTGTACACATTGGCACAACAGGGAGATAACCCCAACCTAGCCACTATCAGACACACACTGGATCAGACTCACACTCTCAAGCAGTACCTGTATCTCTCAGGACAAGTCTGGCAAAGGTGCAAAGAAACAAGTTTACCTACCCACCTTGGTTCAACAGCACAAGAATTTACCATAGGACACAGAACACAAGAACACTCTGTCAGTTATTTTGAGTTCAAGGACTTCCTGAGCCAGGTGTGGTTTCTGTGTATTCACTAACTCACAATGAATTTCCTGCCATGGAATTTATCCAGTTTGTTTGAACCTACATCAGTTTTCAGTTTCCATACCATGTTGAGCCTATGAGTCCTACAATTAAGAAGCTCCTCTTTCCACTCTGCTATTTAAAATATTTTTTTTTAAGTAAAATGCATAAATGTATTACCCCATGTATGGATTTTGACAGATACTTTTGAGGCTTTAAAAGCACTGCTTGAAAGAGATAAAAATGGCATTAGAACTCAATAAATACAATAAGATTCAATTTTGTTTTAAAATTTTACCCTGTAGCAATTGCCAAGTAGTGCAGTTATTATTCCCAATGTACATACAGCACCTAGTACACCTAGGATTAGATAAAGGAAAACCCCTCCCTCCCATGAATCCCATTGTTCTTTCTTAAAAGCCTGGGACTAAACAGAGAGCAAGACCACTGATTTGCTATCAGAACATGTTGCCAGATATAATTACAAGCTGAACAGAGATATCAAAGACTGACAGATCCTGAATAACTTGCTCTCCCCTCCTTTTCATTAGGAGCTCACTAAAGCTATTTTAATAGCTTAGAAGGCATCCATTCCTTTACATCATTGGTTTCATCACCAAAGCCATAAGAGCATTAAGACAAGTCTGAGAGTTTCAAGATTTGTGATAAATACTGAAGACCAAAACAATGTCTCCTTCCCTTTCCACCATCTAAATTGATTACAGTGTGGAAAATGGAGCTGGACTATTACAATGCAATTTGACCTTGCAAAACACAAGCAGTAGAAGATTTTGGCAGCAGCTCAAAGAAACTTTCCTTATTTCCATAACTATTCACTAGTTAGATTTATGAACCATTGTCTGATCATTACTTACCAGCTCTATATTGCTTTTTCATGGACATGCTTCTAAATGCAATGCTTAGTACAGAGGATACCCCATTCTTTCCTGGTGCACATATTTAATTTTTGAATTCAACTTCAGAACTGGAAGACCACATTTATGACAGTTCTGATCGCTACTTCAAATGGACCCGATTATTTTTTGCAGAGCACAGGAACTTGCCTGAAAAGCAGTAAGAATTTTTTAGGGAAAAAAAAAAAGCACCCAAAATGTCAGCTACTACATCTATTGGAGTATATACAAATTGTCTGGAGATCAAACATTTCCTCTGGATGGAAAAGCAATATCTAAAGACCAAATCTCACAACAAAGAAAGAAGCCAGGATTTTTTCCTTATTTTTTTTTAAAGGGCAGTACTTGTAATTGGCAGAGCAGCTATGCAATAATGGTTTCCTAAGAACAGTGAACAACTGCCAGTCAGACAAAAATAAAGAATAAAAAGAATATTTGGGACTTGGGATTGATCAATCTGTGACCAACATACATGCCCACAGCCCAAGCAGCCAGTGATGGGACTCGTGGGATCTCATTCAGTGAGAAACCTCTAGGGCCTGACACTTAGACTGCAGTGGCTAGTCTATGTTTATTTTAAGAAGTAAAACATGTCAGTCACTACAGACCATTACTGCTACTATGTTTTCATTAAATATAGAACTGTTATTGAGAAACTTGTTTTATATTGCCAGTGCAAGTTTGGAATTTTATTTCTCTTAATCTTACATTAACAAGTCTGAGTTTGGTAATATTATCATAACCATAAAACAGATATTGAAGGCATTATAGAAAATAACTCACAAGTGAATGAAACATTTTAATAAAAATCTACAGCAGGCAGTTCACAGACATACAGGCAAAGTAATAAGATAATAATAATAATTTGTTATCTTACAAGTACTGAGGAGTTCATATTGCTTAACGACTTTCTAAGTAGCTATCTGGCCCCTGCTGCAGAGACAAAAAACTTGAGTTGTTTAGCAGATTTCTTAACAGATGAGAAGTGTTTTATGACTTAAAGGGAACATGGCTATTTCCAAAGCCTCATGACTGCAGAGGGCAACAGGTATCCAGAGATTTTGTTCTGTAGAAGATAGCTAATATATCCAGAAGAACCTAACACCTTTCGTGAGAGATGTTTGTGAGGACAGGAAGAATATATGCCTCCATATGCTTTAGATATGCATTCAGTACAATATTTATTTATAAAAGTAAACAGTTTTCACCATAAAGGTCAAAAGTTACTTTGTTTTTGTAACAAAGAGGCAGTATTTCAAAAGCTGTTAAGGCAGACCCCAGTCCACCCATTCTAAAGATGGGCCAAGGGCTTCTCTATGGACATGGGAAGGGGAACTGCACACATCAATTCCCACTGAGGGCATAACAAAGCAAACTAATAAGTTTAAGAGGAATGTTAAGTGGAACAAAAATAATAAAAAATCTCCCACTTAAATGTGTGTCCTAGGTTACAAAAAAAAAACAAACCACCAACCAAAAAACAAACAAAAAACCCCCAACCAAAACCAAACAACAACAACAAAAAAAACCCCACCAACAAACCCCACCAAACACACTAACCAACCCCTCTGCCCCCCAAACATTGCTACCTGCAATACTCTAAAACTTGGAAAATCCCTAGTTATCCTGAAATTGTTTCCCTGAACAAGATACTGAACAAGCTGTTCATGGTATCACAAGTCCTTGGCAGAGCAGACAATGTTCTTTTGTGAGCTTTGTGCATGTGCTGGAGACAATAAAAAAAAAAAAAAGAAAAAAAAGACTTCTTTGTTGGTGCTTGGGTTCTCCTCTGCTTTACCTGGGGTAATATGCTGTGTAGTTCATGAAGAGCTGAGCCCCAGCAGGGTAGTAGGCTGTGGAAGGCTGGAGTGTTCGTGGGTTCAGAAGCATGGATGGCTGATAGAGAGCAGCTTCTGTCGGCACAACTGCAGCAGGAGCCGGAAAGGAGTAGGCAGGGGGTGAAAGGCCTACAGGGGGAAAATGGAAATAGATTAGGACCTCTGAAACTCCAGAGCTAATGAAGACCACACATACAGAACTCTGCAGTACATCAAGAACCTTCACAAGCTTCTTATCCTTGCTCACTACAGAAAATAAATCTGAGCCACCAATGTGAGTTTGACTGCAAAGTGTCGTGCCCAGCCGCCAGTCAAAGGTAAAGTCAAAAAACCACAAAAATCCACCTCTTGCTCTAAAAATAGGGTCTCCTCCTGAGACATAGGTCAGTTTTGCTTGTCTAGGCTCAGATTATAATGAAGTCTGCATTCAAGAATTATGAGACTTCTCCTCAGTAAGAAGAAAGCTTCCTTGATAAAGATCTAACATTCAACAAAAGACAGGATACTTTCATCCTGGTATTCCTTATCCCTTAATTAATCAACAGCAGAGTGAGAAAAGTCATGGCTTTGCAGCTTGAAGTGTTAACATTAAATTTTAAAAAAAAAACACAACAAAAAAACCAAAACCAAAAGAGCACTTTGTGCTGTTTTAACAAGATGTTAGGCCTTAAGTGAATTTCTCACTGATGAGAGTTCATCTTCCTCCTTTGCCATTTTCTTTCTTTGCTTTCCTCTTATCCTCTCCAGTGCCATAGAAGTGAACATAAAGCTTTTGATAAAGTAAGCCTTTAATTTTGCTATTCAGAGTTACACTCAGCATCTCACTGTACTGTAAAATGGGGCAATGACAGGGCCAAAAGGCCTTGTCTGAGGAATACATCACAAGCATTTGTAGTTGGAAATGGGAACATTGACACCTGTGTGTTTCCAAAGTTTGTGACTCCACCCAAGAGCCTGTCCTAGGTGCTCTCAGAACACTCCAAACCATCTGGAACAGCTATCACACACAGGACTATCTACTCCTGACCCCTGCTCAAGATACTTTCATTGAAAGAAAAAATACTCTCCCAAGGATTAGCTGAAGGTCTACTTGCACTCAAAAGAAACTACTCCCAGGAATTTTGCTGTTGTATTGGCAGCCCTGACTAGCACATAGAGGACATTTCTTAAAAAGTCCACCACCAAAAAATACACTTGCACAGAGAGGCAGAGAGAAAGCTACTACTTGACTACCTTGCCATTTATGATTTTGGAAGCAAAGTATTTTTCCCATAGGTTCAGATTTACATGGCACATATGCTTAGTAAGTTAGCCCTTAAGCTCTTAAAGCATTTCTCCCAAAAGTTTGCATAGAAGTCAGTGTTCATCCTAATAGCTCTGAGAATCCAAATTTAAAAGGAAATACAGATTCCACAATTCTCTGGGGCAGAAGCCACATCTATTTCACTTCCACAAAGGCAACCCCAATTCCGTATGAACAACAAAAAACAAAGGAAGAGTTCAGTCAGTTGCAGTTCAAAAGGCAGAACAAGTGTTTGGGAGCATTACCTATGGTTTCTCAAACTAAGTTTTGGAAGTGAAAAAGAAAGGTCTTTTACTCGACATGTTCACTATGATGAAAAAATATAAGTACAGATCAGATTAAATGCAAAACAGTTCCTTAAGGTCTGGGCAGGGCTTAGAAGTCACTTTTTAGAATCCTCACTTACACCAATCAATTAAAGTTTCAGGGAAGGAAAGGAAAATTTGCCACTGGAAAAGCCAAAGTAGTTCTTCAGTCATAATAATGCACAACCAATGGGAAAAATAATGATTGCAAGCTGGTGATAAGATAAAAAAGACCTTATTTTAACACCTCTATCCAACAATGCTTTCCAAGAACCAGGATCCGAGTCAACAAAGCAGCTCCAATACCTACCCGCACACAGTGTAGAGTGTAGTGGCAAGACCCAAGCAAAACTTACATGGTAACTTACATGGTGGTGGGGACAAGCCATTTCGATTTAAAGTGCCCCCCATTAATACAAAGTTCATCTCTTCAGCAGAACATTGAAAGACTTCAACATATCTGTCCTTCATAGTCTTCTTATGACACTTCTGTGCAGCCAGGAAAGCTCGATCTGCAGATTTCATCTGAATGAAAGCGTCTCCCGATGGACGTCCCTACAAACAAGGCAAACGTAAGAGAAATGTTTCTGTAGGTTCCACGAAGGAGCAGCACAGCAATAATTTGTGCTGTTATAAGCAGTCTCTTCAGTCATAAATACATTCATCACCAAAGTCAAGTTCAGTCAGTCATCCTGAGCACTCATCAGCATGTTTAAGCTTTCCTCTCCAAAGATTTTCCCCACTTGTGTTAACTTGATTGTATTTATTCACCCATTTTGATTAAGCTACACTGTAACTTGTTACTTCTATATCTAAAAAAAGATAACACCTATGGGAGAGACTAATTCAGGAGTACTTTGGTGCCCAAAAACCTGCTCTTACAAATTTACTACAAATGCAGAATTGGAAGATCTGGTCCCCATTTATTACCTGTGATTTCTAAAATTCGAGGATAAATACAGTCAAGTGCTCATTGTTAAACAATTTGTTTTAAATTTTATTTTCTGAAGACCAACATGGTCTGGGATGTTTTAGTAGGGCACTAACAAGCCTAATGCTTGGTATGAGCTTGCAGAGGTAAAAAAAAACCAAAAAAAACCCCAAAAAACAAACAAACAAACCCCCCATCTTTTTATCTGTAAATGAGCAGAATACATCACTGGGAAGAGTTATTTTAGCCACATGCAGCTGCCAAAACTAGTTTTGAAGTAGCCAAAACTAGAGAGAGATCTGAAGCCAGCTCTAACTCAAGCTCTGGGCCAGTTCTTCTCGTTTTGGAGGGGACAACTTTATCAGCATCCTTTACACAGTCGTTCATGACTAGAGGGTTGGAACCTGAGAACATGGAGAAAGATAAAAATCTAGCAGTCAGGAAAAAGCAGTGTTTGAGGAGAAAAAAAAAAAGTCTGATAGCTTTGAGCAGGGCAAGGGTGGCAGACAGCCCTTAGGGTTATATGCACACACCAATTTCTTCATCCAGGATCTTTCATTAGTTCTGTCAAGGGCTGATACTACTGTAAATCATTACTTGTGTTTTAATATCTGCACCTTTTCTTAGCCTCTTCCAGCACTGCACGTTTATTACAGTTTTATAGCCTTGGCTAGGTCAAGTCCTCACAGACACAGGAATGTCTTTAGATTGACAGGTACTAAAATTACTACAGTCCCTTCTCCATCCCCATAGTCCTGAAACACAGAAGTCCTACTTCGGGATTAGTAAGTATTTTTTAGTTTTGGTTGACACTAAGCCTAAGCTGAAACAATTTTAGAACCATCATTTTTATACAGCAATAATCAGTTTGTTCAGCTGAACCACTCAGAGCATCTCCATTGAGTTAAAGGACTCCTCCCCCTGAAGTCACAAGAATACAAAGATAAAGATCACAAGAATGCACAATCCTTTGTCTAAAGGTTTTTGTCGAAGCTGCTTCCAGAAAACAATGGCAAAGATGTGACCCTTCATACACATCAATGAGCTGTTAATCTTGGTGCTTAGCTGTGACTGTTTAAAGAAAGGAACAACACAGAAAACTCAAAGCTTCAGTTTCTGACTTTTGACATAGGAATTCCTGTCTCTAGAAGGCTGCAGTTACAATATACTTGCGGCGCATTGTTCAGCAAGGCAGGGACAAACCACTCCTTTAAGAACTAACATTGCCCACACTTGTGTTTTGAAGGCACTCCTCACCTGGTACAAAAGGAATCTTGCATGCTGTTGAGCAAGAATCTTCAGCTCAAGCCTCCTACAGGTCAGGATCATTGGCTGCTGCTCTGGGAGCACCAACCCCCCCAAGACTATGGCTTAGCTTTCAGCACATGGGTCTCAGTGAAAGAAACCACTCTACAGCAAATGCAGCAGCTGACACAGCAGGGTTCAAGTCATCTATTGCCAGCACAATTTAGAAGAGAGCTGGAGGCCCATTAAGACCATTAGTGCTAATTCCAAAGGTGCTTCCCTATGGATATCATCATCAGGACTGTATTCATATACACAAGCATTTGGCAGAGCAGCTAGAAATGTGTGGCCTACCAACCTGGTGATTTAGTACCATGTGAACTCCATGGGTCCGAATATCCGTAGAAAACTCTCCCAGGAAATCCAGAATGTCCTCTATAGTAGCAGCATAGGGAAGACCACGCAAACGTATGCAGTCTCTGATGTTAGTGGGAGGCACAAATTGCTGAGGTAATACTGGAAGAATTGGAGGTGTTGGGAGAGGAATGAGAGGTGCAGAAGAGTACCTGTTCAGCACCTGTGCAAAACAAATTACAGAAGCCTTCTTACTCATTCTTCCACTTAGAAGGAGTAGATGAAACCTCAATGCCACCTGTTTTCACTCTGGGCATATTTTAAGGAACATATGAACTGGATCCAAATATTAACTTTAAAACATCTGAATTCTAAGCACTGTGTTGTGGTTTAAGCTCAGAATCTAGCACACTTTTATAGTCATTCTATGATAAATAGTAATCCTATTGTTTTAAAAAATCTTTGGATCGTTTTCTTCTTGGAAAACATTTTTGTTTGGGGAAATTTACTTGAACAGATAATGCAACACTTGATAGAGATCTTAGAACATGAAACCTGTATATCTACAGTATTTTTATTGTGAAGCTATTCTAAAACACTCTACCATCTACAGAGTCATGATGACACTTCTACCCAAAAATATCTCCTTTGCAAAACTTTAGGAGAGTTTGGGAACTAGAAGCACATTTCACTACCACACATGCCTAACCATGCCTGCCACAGTCCATTCAAGAAACATTAGTAGCATTACTGTGTCACAGTACCTGTGACAGTTACATTTCGAGATTTCTTGTTAATAATTTTAACAGCAAAAACTCTGTCTGGCAAAAAGTTCCCTGAATATTCAATCACTACTGAACTTTCTCTGAGAAAGACTAAGATTTATTTGCATTTATACAGCTATCAGAAGGTTTTACTAAACAAAGAAACATACAAGAGTACTTGAGAAGAATGCAATGACAAGAGTGAGCACTGCAGCTCTGCCTTCTCATCATTAGTGTCACCTTTAAAACAAGGCACTGAAACCTCTACATATTGGGGAGAACAGAGCATCATTTCTTGGTTACAATGACATGGCTATGATTTGCATCATAGATGATACCTTTTAGAATCATGTATAGAAGGTATTTACCTCAACTGAAGCTATGCAAATCTTTTCTGGAGACAGAAAGAGTCCTCTCAGCTCTACTTCCTTTCCCTGACAGCTTAGCTGCAATTAATGGTCCACCAAGCCCTGTTAAGCCAGACTCCTCAGGTCTAGTTTCAAAGCCCTGCTACGTAGCCTGTGCTTGCAGAGGTCTGCCCTTAAAGATAATTGGCAGAATTCTTCAGATACCTTCCACTGGAGAGGACAACTACATTAAAAGGCTTTGCTTTTTTGCATCAATGACTAAAGATAAATCTTTTAGATAAGATTTGCTGCTAAATATTCCTTCTGAATATATCTTCATTGGACTTAGTCAAATTCAGACTACACAGTGTAAAGCACTAGACCCACATCAACATTTTACAAAGCTACTGGAAGCCAAAACCCCAACAGTTTGTATATGGTTGGGAACATCCCTATACCACAAGATCTTACATTTCAAGGGAGCAAAGTCTCATGGAAATTCAGACATTACTCATTCCAGCAAGAGTCAAGAGTGAGAAAAGCTAGAAGAAACTTTCAAGTCATGGCCAAGCATTATTTGCTTCCTCTACTGCCAGCACAGAAGTTTGGACTACAAGAAGCCAATGTTTGAAAGGTTTGCACTTACCTGCTGAACTTCCGCTGCAGTGCTCCGGAAGAGTTCAATGTACCTTTTCCCCAGCAACTCCTTGTGCTTTTTCAGTGCGTTTTGTGCATATTCCTCACAAGCAAACAAGACAAAGGCATCCCCTGTTGGCCTGTTGTCAGGGTAAGTGACAAAGAGGACTCCCTCCTTTCCTCCTGTTACAGGGCAGTGCTGGCCAAAGAAAGTCAGCACTTCTTCTGTCGTTACATTGAAAGGAAGACCTCGCATCCTGACAATCACTTGGTTTTCTTTTGACAAGAACTGTGCAACCTCATTGGAAGTACCTTTAACAAGAAAAAGTACAGAAGCACTTCAGTCTGGGCAACCACGTGAAATCAGGAGCATAGATACATCCTCTCCACAAGCAGTTTTTGAGCAGGTAGAACAATATTTGCCTCTAAAGTCAGGAAAGACAACCCTCTGATACAGTAGATGTATTGTGTAGGATACATGCCATTAAAGTATAATATTGTTACCCCATCATTTAGAGGAGATTAATCTTTATTCAAATGAAAAACAGGAAGTACTTGCAACATTCAAAGCCCAAGGAAAGCACAGTCTATGAATCTCTTGTGTGAGCAGTACCTGTGCCACCATGCCCCTTGTCTTTCTAACTTTGGAATACCTTTGCCATGCTCTGGAGCCATAATACATGGCAACCAAGCACTCAGATCATTGTGCTGGGAAAGAAAGTTGGAAGGGCATATTGAAGACAGCTCAGGGATTTCATCCTACCCCCACAGAACTGTCAAAATCTGCCAATTCTACTTTCAGTACTTTCAGAAGACCAAAGACAATCGTAACACTACCTTATTCAAAGGCAGCTGCTAAGCAAATTAATATCTTAATGCAGTCCTTTCCCTTAGAGCTCTCTAAGGTTTGTTTGTACCAGACCCATACCATTCTTCACAAATGTCCCTGTGCACTGTCTTTACTTTGAATGGTATAACTACCACCAAGCCTGTCAGTTAGCTATGTAGTTGACAGCTTAACAGTCTCTCCCACTCTGAAGCCTCAAGCTCAGATATCCAGTTAGTCACTTACAAACCCCGGCCTAAATCTCTGCCAGGAAGAAACAAGGACCTTTAAGTAGTATTGCAGATAAAACAGCTTATTGATTCTTAATTCAAACTTTGTATGCTTGCAGACATAAAGGGGAGGAAAAGAGATCAAGAGAGTTTGAAGAGCAAATTTTACTTTCAAAAAACCTTTCAATTATCAGCAAATATTTCAAGATTCCCCTTAAATAAGCATTTCCCCTAAATCCCCCCCATTAAGTCTGAGGCAAAGATTTGATTTGAAGAAAATCAGTTCCATAAATCCCTTGTATTTACATTGTGATATGTTCATTTTTATGTGCAGGCCTCCACAGAAACAGTAGTGACATTGTTTTGAAAAACAACTCTGGTTTCATTTTTTCAGCAATGAATAACATTGAGATTCCCACTATTATGAAGATGACCTAACAAATTAAGTTCATATAGAAGATCACTTTGTCCAATCAAATCCTGATTGACAGGGTGCTTGAAAATGGCAAGAATGTGGAAAAGAGAGGTGGACAGATAAACCATGGAACATCTTGGACTGCTGCTAGCAGAATACATAGTAATCAGTATACCAGCCAACTACTTGTTCAAAGACAGAAAAAAGGGCCACATTCAACAGGAGCAGTTTGCAGCTAAAAGTTAGAGATGCTGATGGAACAAACCATCCCTTTTCATCCCCTGAAAATTACCTCCTGCAATTTTAAGGAAGTCTTCCCCCGTTGCCTTGTATACCTAAAGGAAAAAAAGGAACACATGATTGGCATGTAATTTGCATTCCTTTCAAGAAGAGGATTTCAAAGCCCATCATGTCACACACCTCTATGTATCGATTTCCCATGTGATGCTTGTGCCTTTGTAGCGCTAGATCTCTTTGCTCTTCGCTTACAAATCTCACAAGAGCCTCCCCATTCCTCCTGCCTTGGGCATTGAGACAGAGTGCAGCACCTCCTCTGCAAGATTTAAATCAAGAGATGAAACTCCATGACCAAGGCAGCTGAAGAGCTACAAATGCACAAGTACATTCTTAGCTACTAACTTGGCAATATTTAGACCTTTGAAGAATCTTGCTATGTCCTGGTCAGATGACTGCCATGGCAATCCTCTTGCTCGAATAACAGCATTGTCATCCACAAGTTCCATCTTGCTGCTGCAGGCACAAAAAGAGGAAGTAATGCAGAGACATCTGCCTTTACTATATGCCACACACTACCCCATCTGCTTGTCATTTGTACTCCAGGAACAGGCTTCTGTCCATGCTCCGTGTCTGCTGGATGGCACTGCTAAGGCAGTGAGGCCCAAGCACCATCACCATCCAAAGACACAGAGCAATTGAAAGCCACTGTACAAGTCTCTCCAAGGGAAAGTTTGCTTTGTTAAGCTGCTCCTTTCCAAGTTCCCCTTTCCTGCTTTACCACATTTGCTCTTTGAGGGTCATCTCTTTAATCATATTCCAAATTTACTTCCCTCTCCTGACATAATTTGTGCTTCTCCATTATCTGAAGAGAGTTAGTGGTATAAAAATCAAGTACTTGCTGTTCTAATCTAGCTAGGTAGAAGCAGAACAATTAGATGTAACAGAGATTCATGCTTATTTCTACTGTGACAGTGTGTAAGAACCAGTCACAAGCCAAGACCAAATCTGTTCAGGGCTGTACTCAGCACACACAGGACCCTGGCCTGAAGAGTCCAGCCTTAACATTGCTGGTTCAAGCCATCACTGTGCTACTAGAGAGTAATATAGCTAAAGGCTACATTGGCTGCTTAGCATGGGAATAGCTTAGCCACAGAAAGCCAGGTTTAATTGGTCATTACTGCAGTCTCTTTTGTTCTCTTACTTCTTGAAAGTGCCAAGTACAACAAAACACTCACAGCTACCCAAGCCTGCCTTTCTGGCTATTGCAAGAACAGCTTCTTTTTTTTTGCACGGAAGAGCTTATGCGATTGATTAAGTAGATGAAGTGTTGTTCAGCAGTAGAGGACTCCCTCATACAAAAGGGCTATGGTATGCCTGGAGGGTCATGTTTCTCACTCACATTTTAATTTCTCAGGTGGCCTTTCTGTAGCTGTCTGTCTCAAACTATTCCCCCTTGCCTCCTAGCTCTGTACTTCTCATTATCTCAAATATAATGTGAATCTTCCATCTCATCCTAGAATTTTGTTAGTGAAAAGAAAGAATCTTAGAACAATGCAGAACACAGCCCCTGAGCTAACCTCTCTGAATACTTTCTGCCAATGTTACATTTTTTTCTTACTTCTTTTATACTTCAAAGGTATAAGCATTATCTACCATTATGACAGATCCTTAATCTGAAAGAGGGAAGTAAGTGTTTGTGCAAGATGGGAATATAAATAAGGTCAGTTTAACACTATTATCTTGTGGTATTGCAGAGGGATCATCAAGAAAACCACTGAGAAAAACCTGAGAAAATTTATACATAGAAGAAGCACAGTTAAATAAAAAACCCCTAACAACTAAGCAGGCATGAAAAGCAGATAAAGCATTATGTTCAAAAATGTATGCAGGAATAAGAATCACCACAGTTTAAACAACTGAGTGGTAGCACAGTATTTCTGGCACAATATCTTTATGAAAGTGTTTCTTCCCTATTAAAAAAAA
>VZTN01012975.1:203339-233443 GCA_013400515.1 Erpornis zantholeuca
TCTGCTGGAACATGATCACTTCTCTCAAGTTCTGTTACTCAAAATTTCTCACAATTGTCCTGCTGTCATTACACTTACACAATTCTGACAAAGTCTGCCAGAAAACTGTCTCATACACAAGAACTGTTTTGACACCATGAGTTAGGCAGCAGTAGCACTTAGACAATTACAACTAGTCTCAGTTCTGCCTTGGTCCCTTGAATTTCATAGCATTTTAATATTACTTTACCTTGATCTAAAAGAAATCAGTGGCTATTTTGTACATGAAATGTATAACTTCTTGGGGGGGTTGGGAGTAAAGATTTGTAGGGCTTTCACCTGAGCTCTTGGGTTTGGCATGATTTCATTGCTGTACACAAATTTCAAGTAGCCTCCTGAGAGAGTAAGTCCACAAGTACTTTCTAAAGGAAGACTAATCCAGCCAGTTATTCAGTCTATTATCTCTGCACTCTTTTTCAAGATTGTGCTTGCCTTGTCTGCAAGAAATACATAGCCAAGCACCAACAATCCAGCGTGCTGTATACTGGAATAGGTATCTACAATTGACTCTGCAGTAGGAAGTTATCTCCACTGACAGCTGGGAGCAGTAATGTACATTCACCATTTGCCTGTAATTTGTTGTTTAATCAAAAGTGACCCATCAAAACAAAAGCTTTTGAAGACTTCAGTAACATAAAGGACTGTAGACGAATACCCAGCTTTCTCCTAACTATTTCATATCACAAAAGTTTCCTGTTACTCATCACAACCAGCTTACACAGAGATAAATGGAGATGTAAGTACATGAAGGGATGTGCCCAAAAATCATTCTACTCCTGCTTCTACCAGTCCGTAAATGCAGGTCTCTTGAAGATGTAATCAGCACCTTAGCTCCATACTAAAACCTTCTCACCAAATGCTAATGTAACTGGCACAGTATAGCTTCTGTGGCAGAAATCAGGGAAGATTCCCCTCATACACCCTCTTTTCTAGACCCTCATGAGGTCTAGAAGCTGCACTTTGTACAAGAATAAAAAGTTTCATCAGATTCTATGAGCTAACCTGCAGCTTCATTTCAACCTACTGCACTTATTTCTGATTTGTTTTTGTGTCCCCCAACCCAGCATATCCATACATGAAGGAAGGAAAACTAAGTAACTCTGCACACAACTTCTGGAAATAATCTTTAGACTCAGCACCCAATTAAGCAATCTTTTTATCCCAAGCATTACATACGTGCCCAAGGTCTCCAAGTGCAATTAACCTACACAGCTTCTGACACTGAAGAGATTAAGTTGATACATTTCAGCAATGTGAGGAGAAAGAAAATGATCATATTTGTCAATTAAAGGAAAACAAAAATTATTTTACTCTTTTTGGTCTCCACATCCTCTGCTCCCACACTCTCACAAAATAATGGGGAGAGACAGTTGATTTCAGCCATGTTGCATAAACATAGCAAGTTTATAAATAAGAGCCTCAGCAGTTACAAAACAAAATAAGCCACAAAAATTAATGTAAGACCAGAATGAAGTTAGGTTTATAAACCTTAAGAAGAATATCTTATCCAGAACTCAGACTCAAGCTGAATGCATTTGGATAGACTGACTAAGCTTCTAGGAACTTGGAGAAAATACAATTGGCACTTCCAAAACTACCCTCAGGTAGCACTGACTCTTTAGGGACTTCCTGACAGTCAGATAACACAGGGTGGTCTACCCCCCTCTCCCAGCAAGCAGTGAATACACAGTCCATCACCATGCCTTAGCTGACTAGTGACACTCTGGGCAGCTACAGTCATACAACTCCTTCCACAGTGGAAACACATAACCCAGACCATCACATAAGGAGAAACCAAGGGCAATTCTCTGAAACAGCTGAAGTAGCTCATTGTCTTTAATTTCTCCAGGTCATGTCAAAGCATTCCCTAAACAAGGTATTAAGTTTTTGACCATAACTTTAAGAAGTCTCCATCATCCACTTTCTATGCACCACAGCATTTACTTCACTTTTCTACAAAGATTCAGACTCCTACTCTAAGTGTACTGCTTTCCTTCAGAGTAGAAGTAATTTTTGGCCCTTCATTAGCAGAGATTAATCTTAATTTGCAGATAACAAAGCACAGCAGAATGGCTAAACACAAAAAATCCACCCCACATGTATTTTATGCCCCCAACAGGTACAAAGCTCAGGCAATGCTAGTTCTACAGTGAAAGGCCAAAATAATTCTGAAGCCACAGACATCAGCTCTTAATGGAAACCATTCTATGGACACAGTAAGCAAGTCAGAGGAAAAGTTCTTAAAAACAATAGCAGCAACATCAACCATCAAAAACAAAGACAAACACCTCAAATTCCTTTATTCCTCCTTGATATCTGACTTTTGTGACCACTACTCCAATAGCTCTGTGTCCAAGAATATGTTTGGGATGAGGACTGAAGCTTGCAGCAAGAGGGGAGACTGCCAGGGAAGCAAGGAAGAAGGCACGGCCGAATCACAGCTTCAGCTCTCAAGCTCAGACTAGGAAAGAGCCAGACAGGATGGGGTTACAGACCACTTCAGACTATTCAGAAAATGATTTTAGACATCCCTATCACTGAAAATGGAAACATACTGCTGCCTGCATCTTGGTGCCAGCCAAGCCTCACCCTGTGAGGTACAGCATCTGCACCTTCTAGGAGACTAGATACCACATGTGCCAACAGCATCCCTGCCTTAGGCTCTTTCCTGTGTTACAGATTCACTACAAGGTCGCATCAAGAATAATCATTTTTGTCCTGAAAATTAAGGTGGTCTCCCAACCTTTGCTCCTGCCTAAAAAAAAAAAAATCTAACTGATGCAATGAAACTCAAACCTCAAACTTTAATATTACAATTCACTAAAGCTATTTGAAAAAATGTGCTGGTCACACTGAACTGTGAAGTTTAAAGAGAGACAACAATAAAGATGGTAAAAGAAAATGTACAGAAGTCAAGAAGAAATACAGGATTTTCTCCATGGAAGCATTCATCCTCATACCTTTTTATCCTTATCTTTGTGAGAAAACTCAGTACAGCTCTGAGTCACTCATTAAAGTTATACCACTGCTAAACATGTGTCATAAGCATTACTCATGCACCTCTGTCCTAAAACTCAGCCAAGACTCTAACAGCAGCAGAGACACAGTCACTGTTAAAAGGATACATTCTGTCATGGCTGCAACATCGAGTTTGCTAACTTCAGGTGAGCCAGGGCAACACTTCTTGAACTCTTTCCGCAAGTCAAAAAACGAGTAGAAGCATTCAGGCAGTAAAATATTCTGTAAAAGGAACAAAGTAACCACTGTCAGTTAGGGTGAGTTGAATCTAATTTGTGCCTAGATACCAACCTTTCTAACAATTTCTGTACAATAGGTAGGAAACACAAACAGTCCTTGCTACAGAGAAACTCACATAGCTCTTCTTCGTAAGTACGTTCATAAACTTTTTTGCATTTAAACAGCTTTCTCTTTATATTGTTCAATAAGAGAAATGTGCTTTTGCACTGCCAGAGAAACATTTGCCATTATTAGCAGAGCTTCAAATCCAATACACATATAGTAGAGCAAATGCCTCCTATTGCAACACTTATCATCAACTCTTGATTGCAATTTTAACTGTATAAAGCCAGAGGGTAGCCAGTTCAGTCTGTAGAACCAAGCAAATTTTGCAAGACTAGCAGATATTTTAGTTTACAGAAAAGGCTATTTTCAGGGAATAGCCACACTTCAAATATTTATTCCCAGCAAACAAAAACCAACAAAAAACTGACTGTGCAGATGAGGGTTTGATATGGTGCAGAGGTTGTCAGCCTGTGCATGGTAACTGCTTAAACTGCAGCATACGAAGCAAGAAGGAGGTTATGTAGCCCACCGGGAGTCAATGAAACCCTTCTTTCCCCACCACTACATCTACCATATGCTTCTAATTTTTTGGGGAGCAGAAAGGAGAAGACATGGAGAAGTCTTGGGGGCAGCTGCTGAAGCCAATGCAAGCTCTTCACCCAAGACAGAACACTTCATATTCCTTTTGGCTGTTTGTTGCCTGCAAGGCCTCTCTAGACTTTCTGGGATTTAGCAACTAGTTAGCATCTTGGCATTATGACAGTTAGCAGGCTATGTGAAAGCACATTTAGGGAGCCCAAAGAAAGAAGTTTAGGCTCTAAAACAAGTTCTGCTTTGAGAACACTAGAGCTTGTCTTAGCATATGGACAGGTGTATTAGGCAAACGACACTCTTTAAAGACTTATGAAAATGCAGATGGGCTTGCCAACACTTCCTGCTCTAGTTTTAGCATGATTTTCTTCCTTGACGTGAAATGAAGTTCCATACTTCATTTATGTTCTTTCAGAATGGCTGATGCCAATTCATTCTTTGAATACCAAGAGTTGCTAGATGGAATCAGAATGGATATCTTAGGCAGAAATCTAGGCTCTTGAAAAGATATTTATTTCTATCTGGATTTTAGTGATCCCACATTCCAATCCCTGCATTAGGATATTCATCAAAAAACTATTACCAGTCTCATAAGCATCTGGTTTGCTTAATCTACAGGCAGCACAGAGAAAATTTCAAATGAACAATTATAACAAAAGAGCAACAGAAGATTTCAACGAACACTTGATTCCTGTCTGTGATCTTGTGATAATATAGAAAAAGGATCCCTGACATCAAACCAGTTCGAGTAATCATAGGATGCGTCCCTTCTTTTATCCACATAATTTAAATGGATGAGAAGTTTAACTTTATTCACCAAGAATAAAGTCTTAAAAACCTGTTTCCACATTTTCTCATGTTATATGTCACAGAAGACAAGTTACACATATAAGAACTGTCCCTTTACTGTGAATCATGCTCACTGCTTCTCTTCTAAGCCTTTAAAGCTATAAACACTTAAAGCACAAACAAGTATTACAACCAAGCTCATTCAGTACCACTTTTGGAACAGCACAGACTTGCAGCAGTGTCCCTTCAAAGATGAGGCAGCAAATTGATGGGTACAGAAGTCAGATACAATGAGAGGAGCAGAACAGCTCAGTTACAGAGCAATGTATGTTCATACTAAACCACAAAATGAGGTGTTATTAATATTGAGGCAGTTATTTCAGAACTGGAGACTCACATGTTGCTGCAACCCTATCACTAACAAAAAGCAGGCAGGACTTCACAACACTGTTACTGATTTGGCAACTCTGAAGTTATAGAAAACTCTAGACTAGTCATCACTCACAGCCTGCCTCAAACTACTGTTCAGCTCCTTACAAATACGAACACCGCCCTTGGAGTGTCAAATGAATACACAAGGATTGAAAGTTGCTACAGCTAAGCATGAATGTAAAATTTCAAAAGACAGTTTATGATTAAGGTGGTTAATTATTTAGCAACAACAATCTCAAATCCCACTTGTTAACCCTGTAGAAGATACAAGTACTGTCAATACATTGCTCCTTTCTCAAACATTTAAGAGCATCTTCCTTCTGATTTAACTTAAAAAGACATCTCAAGATTACCTAAGGACAGGGCACTGTATATGCCTTCCACATAGACAGGCTCTTTAGCCTGGTAAGCACTTTAACATATGAGCAATGTTTGTGCTATGACTGTGTGGAGGTACCCTGATAGTAAAGAGAAGTTGATTTGTTTTGCAAGAAATCATAACAAACACATTAAGAGTCAAACAAGCTACAACTACATACCTTTTTGGAAGCTTCAGGGTGTAGAACCTGCCTAATGTGCAGCTGTCCATCAGTACAGAAACAGAAAGAAGTACCCACACCAATGTTCAGCTCATTGCTCACAGACTGATTAAACTGTTGGCAGGAACAAGAAAAGACATACATGTTATGGAGATAAGAGTGGCTCCATTAGGCAGTGTCATCAGTTGGTAACACGTTATTCCCGGGCAGTAGGGGAATATGGAACTGGAATTCCTTTTCATATAAGCCTACTCCTCCACTTCTGCAGATTTGTTTCTTAGTAAGAACATACTAACTTCCATGATAAATATCCTCACATGGAAACTACCCCTTTCCCCCTTCTAATGAGATATGGCTAAACAGACAGCCCACATCACAGAAAAAAATCCTTTTCAAGATTTGCAAGAGCACTGCAATGAGATAAAGCTGATTGCAGAGAGCTGAGGCAGTAGTGGGGCAGAAGAACTTTTCAGACAGGGCACTCAAGCATGTCAGAAAGAAGACAGGCTTTCAGCCCTACCCTCAACGGGAACCACACACACCTCCTCATTAATCTAGAGGATTCAGTACCATCACCTTCCCAGGCCTGAAGAGTACAAGCCTTAACAGGGTCTGCCACCACCTAGCCTTTTCAGGGGACACCTAAAGTTGGCTTCTTCCAACACTAATTAGGGCTCACCCTCAGCTGAGACTCACTCAGGGTTCACCAGGGCAGGAGAGCAGAGCAGTGAAACAGCTGACTCTAACCTTTCTCTCTTGGGGTTCAGCTCCTCTCAAGGCAAATAAGCAAAAGACAAGGCAGAAATGCCCACCAAGCCCTACTCATATAAGCTTCCTGGCCCAGATATGTCTGTGGTGTTCCTGTGCCAGGCTCCACTACTCTAATGATGATGATACCACCTCTACCCCATGGGGGAGGTCCCAAAGGGGACCAGCACTGAGCAGCCAGTTATGGGGTGTCACCTGTCTCAATGCCTGCTCCAGCGGTGGAGCCAGTGCCAGGCTCTCCACATCCACTTGGGTGATCTCCTGGCACTCAGCCGTCAGCTCTGTGTGGTCAGGCCGGACAAGCACGTCATGCAGGCGCCCCAGCTCCAGAGAAAGCAGAGGAGGGGGTGAGTCGGCTTTCCGGGCTGGAGGTTCCCACCTGCAGCACCAGCCCCTACCCTCCACCAGAGCTTGCTCCAGCCTGGGGCACCCGTTACCAGCCCAGCGCCGAGACCACCCTGCCCACATCCAGCATGGCAGGCGCCAAGGGGAGCAGCAGGTCGGAGTGCTCCCCCGTCGGGTGAAAATACCTCCTTACTCCTCAGGTCGACCACTTTCCACAGGAGCTGGAGCAGCTCTCGCTCGTCTGAGCCCAACCTTGCCCCGTTGGTGCCCGCCGTAGTCACGAAGAGAATCACCAGGTAGTCGGGAGACGCTGTCATGGTGCCAGCGGGCCAGCAGAAAGAATAAAAAGGAGTGAAAGAAAAAGGAGGAAAGAGAAGAAGCCGGAAACTTTCCTTGCCCCAGACGCTTCCAAGCAAGACCCAAGCGGCAGAACCCCCACCTGCAGCCTCACTCCCCAAGGACCTGGCGTGGGGGAGGCGCACGGCTCCCCCCCCCTTTCCCACCCCCTTTTCCCCGAAGTGTGTGGCAGCCGCTCCCACACCAACTGCACCCCTAGGAAGAGCGCAATGGCTGCGAGCTTTTCTGCGCGGGGCCGCGGCACCACCTGCCCACCCCCGGCCCACGTGGTGCAGGTAACACACACCTGGCGCCGCCGCCCATTGGCCCCGCCGGGCGGNCTTCCGCCGTCGAGGTGCGCTGCGCCGGGAAGGTGCAACTCCTCAGCGACGGGGCGGGATCGCCCGGTCCTGCCGGCACATGTCGCAGAGGGCAGTTCGGTCCTGTGTCCGCGGCCAGCCCCGTCCCCCGGACGGAAGGGGGGGAGATGGCCACGCCGCTCGTACCGCCTTGGTGGGTCCCCCGGTTTGGTCGGGGGCCGCAGGGGCCGAGTGTGGTGCCAGGGAGCACGCTGCCAGGGAGCGCTGTGGCGGCGTGCGGGCCGGCTGCCCCCGGGAGCAGCTCCTGCCGAGGGAGACCAGGAGCTCAGGGCGGTTAAGTCTTTTTCTCTGTTGTCCTAAAGGCAGCGGCATCGCAGCTTCTGTACGGCCCTGGCATGGCGGTGTGTTAACAGCTGGCTGATTTGGCTGTCGCAGTCTTGCCTCGATGAGCTGGTGATTTTAGCCCTTGTGACAACCTCTCTTGTTTCACGGTGAAATCTCTATTTTAAATGCATAATGCTCAAACGCAATTTTTTCATGACAAATCACAGAACGTAGGGTAAACAACACTAACTTTCTGCAGGGAAATCATGTAGTACACTTGATTCTTTAAGACCTCAGTTGTTCATTTCCAACTTCATTGAGATGCTGCTTCTTGAAATTTTTACTGAGATCACAGAATAGTGGAATATACTGAGTTAGAGGGGATCCAGCAGGATCACTGAATCCAACTCCTGGCCCTGTGCAGGACACCCCAAGAATCACACCATATGCCTGAGAGCATTGTTCAAATGTTTCTCAAACTCATAAAGGCTTGGTACTGTGACCACTTCCCTAGAGAGCCTGTTTCAGAGCCCAGTGACCCTCTGGGTGAAAAACCTTTTCTTTGTATCTAACATAAACCTCTCCTGACTCAGTTTCATGCTGTTTCCTCAAGTTCTGTCACTGGTCACAAGACTGAAGAGATCTGTACTTGCCCCTTGTGAGGATGTCGAGGACAGTAATGAGGTCTCGCCTCTGTCTCCTCCCCTACTCCTAATAAGGTTTCTCCTCAAGGCCTTTCACCATCCTCGTGGCCCTCCTTTGGACACTCTCTAAAGAGGTTTATATCTTTCTTATATTTTGGTGCCCAAAACTTCACACAATACTCAAGGTGAGGCTGCCCCAGTGCAGAGCAGAGCAGGACAATCCCCACCCTTGCCCAGCTGGCAATGCTGTGCCTGATGCACCCCAGGACACAGTTGGCAGCCTCCTGGCTGCCAGGGCACTGCTGACTCACATTTAGCTTGCCATCAGCCAGGACTCCCAGGTCCTTTCTGTGGTGATGCTCTCCAGCAGTTTCCAGTCTGTTTGTACATCCAAGACTGTCCATCCCAGGTGCAGAATCCAGCACTTGCCTTTGTTAAACTTCATCCAGTTGGTGACTGCCCATCTCTCTTAATTTGTCAATGTCTCTGTCTCTGCAGGGCCTCTTTGCCCTCCATGGAGTTGACAGCTTCTCCCAATTTGGTGTTGTCAGCAAATTTATTTAGTATGCCTTTGAGTCCCATGTCCAAGTCTTTAATGAAGACATTGAAAAGAACTGGGCCAAGGATGGAGCCTTGTGGAACCCCACTAGTGACAGGTTGCTAGCCTGATGTCACCCCATTCACTATAACTCTTTGCACCTGACCTGTGAGCCAGTTGCTCACCCATCATGTAACCTGGTTGTTCAGCTGTGTGCTGGACGTTTTGATGATGGTGTCCCTTGTGTGTTTCTTCATCATCATTCCATACACTGGTGCAGGTTCACAGCTTGCACCACCTTTTATTAACACATGCACATTTGTTTGACAGGAAGGGAGCAGATGTGTTTCACCACTGCTGCAGATCCTGTTAGCCACTGACTTGTCCACATAGTGCCTGGCATCCTCTTCTTGCCCTACTGTGGTTTAGTGCAGCCTGGTTTTCCTCGTGGAGACTGCCACCAAATTCCAGCATGACGCATGATGGCTGGAGTAATTTTCACTCTCTCTGGTCCAAGATCTCAAAACTGTCATTCACTGGCAGCAGAGACTGCAATTTGAGGGGTTAAAATGTCAAATTAATCTCTCCAGTTTTTGAAAGCAGTAGGTGAAATTTGCCATGTGAATCTGGTCTCAGGAAACACCTAAGCTAATTGTGCCCTACTCATTGGAGGGTTAGAGCACCTGGTTTTCTTTGTGCATTTGTCTTCCAACTTCTGATGCATTGAGTAAAACATTTGTGAAGTGAAGGTCTGGGGTGTATGTCCTCAGCAGTGGCTGCAGGTGATCTGTACTCAGCATCTGAAGAGTGGGGTTGGTCCTCACAGCCCTCAGCCTCTCCCGCCTCTCTTCTTAGCCTGGAGCAGAAGGGTTCAATGGCATAGGATTTCTTTGTGCAGTTTCCCTTTCAGGTCTTAGTTTACTGCAACTGCTTAGAAAAATCTAAGTATAAAATTTATACTTTAGTACAAAAATCCAGAAGTTTCTGAAATCACTTCACAGTGGAGCATGCCAGACAGAGTTTTGGCTTGGTTGGCTGCTCGTCTTTCAGTGAAACTTAATCATCTCTCCTAGGCAGTTTCTTTCTCATTGTCAGCTTGGCTTTTGAGATGCAGCCCTTGTCTTTTTGAGAATGAATTTTGGATGGGCACCTGTTCCTTTACTTGTGATATGTTGTGTTCTGGCTTACGCACTTCTTTTTTTCTTCTCTTTTCTGCCTTACTGCCTCATCCTATCTTTTCTCTTTCCATCTAGTCTCCATGAGACTCTCCAAATTATTGCTAGAGCAGGCTGCATTATGTATAGTAATCCCTCTCCAAGGTGAAACTGTACCCTGAAAGTATTTTTAATTCCCATTATGTCTTTTGGGTTACTGGCTAACCCTTGTTTTATTTATTCATTTGCTCATGAAGCTGCTTGTCACTAATTGCTACTGTAGTGCCATTACCTTTTATTTTTCCTCTTTCTTGGCTAACACATTCCCTAAAACACCTGTTTTCCAGTCATGGTTCCCTTTCCACCCTCTTTCTTGCATGCTTGCAGCATCTGGTCTGACAACGTGCACCAGTTGGTCAGGTTCCTGTGTTGTGTTGCGCAGACTCTAGGCATTTGTGTACTCCCATTCCAGTTGCTTATCCCTGGCCGTTTGTTGTCCTGGGACAGGTTAAGCATAGTCTTTGCGTGAAGTGTCCCCTTCCAGATGACAACAGTGTTGTTATCCACAGGAAGGCACTAGGGTGCTTTGAAGCAAGGTGACCTCTCAAGGCTCCTCCCAGCACGTTGCTGCTGTACTCATCTCCTCTCTGGCATTCCTTTTGTTTCCTGCCTGCTGTCTGCCCAGCCCTTTTGCTAATCTCAATGCAACTGTTTTTCTGTCATTTTTGTATTAGTTCTGGTGATTTCTCACCACATGTCCTTTTGTTCCACTTTCTGTAACAGGACAGTTCTGAAACAACTCATAGCGTTCTTCTTGCCAAGGAGGTGGTCCTAACATCCCAGCCCCAAACACTGCAAGAGACTCAGGTGCCCTCTTATTTATTTCCCCCATTTTTCTGAAGCTTCCTTCTCTCACCCATTGATCCCCTTCTTCACAGTCTATTTGAACAAACCTGTGACTTTTCACTTCGAAATATGTCCAGATTTTTTCTGCCAGTTCTGCATCTCCCGCCCTGCTCTATTCCTCTACAGGAGGGTCTTCACCCCAGTACCACCTGCAACTCTGTTATCCTTTCCTGCACACACCTTTGGCCTGTGACAAGTATCCCACCTGTATCACTTTTCCCCATTTGCCTTCCAGAATATCAGCTTCTTGCAACTGAAATTGGAGAATCAGCTGTATAATTCTTTTTTTAATGTGTTAATGTTTACCACCATTTTTTTAATGTCTCTAAGATTACTGCTGTTCCTAACCAAATTCTGTTTTCTCCAATTTCATCAGTGGAGAAAATACCCCCCAAAATACCCAAATTGCTTCTTGATGTTGTGCAACTGTGTGTGACATTCAAGCACTGCTTTTCTACCTTGCAGCAAGGAAATGCCTGACCTGTAAGCCCAGCCATGTGCTGAAATCAATGACACTGCACTTAGAGCCATCTGAATTTAATCCTGCAAAGCTGATTCTGTTCACATCTAGAGCTGCAGCTGCTGCCAGCAGCAAGGGAGTCACTGCAGATGAAAATGCAGGGCTGGAATTCCCCTGCCAGTTACTTAAATGACTCTCTCTGGCTGACCTGGTTGCAATACTGTTCCAGGCTGCCCCAGGAGAGAAGTCAACTGACTGGGACTGCACTCCTCTGGCACAAAGGCATACACGATGATGCCCATGTTTGGAGCAGACCTGCAAAGCAGCTGCCCCACAGAAGTCTCCAAAGAGCCCATAAATGTAATCAAAACCAGCTATGCCAAGTGTCAACAGGCATTGTACTACTTTAGTAAAATATATATCAAGGGTTGGGGGTTTTTTCCTACATAAAGATATTGTATTTTACTTCAGGAGTTTAGATCTGGTGATTCATCAGGATGAGAGAGAGATCCAGGTTGGGGCAAGAATGACAGCAGGCAAATCTGCCAGCATGGCTGAGGATGCTCCTTAGTTTTCAAATTCTGAAATATTTCTTTAAAAGGATTTGTACTTTAACTACATTTGTTCAAATGAGGCAGAACCATGTTTTCAGTGAACTGGGAAGAAATTCTAGTTGATGAGTCTCCCTGCACTGCCACAAAACACCTCTTCAGGTGTGCCAGTAGAACTGGTTGGGGAATTGCATGTTGTGGCCCAGCTCCCCAACACGTGCTGTGGGGACAGGAACTTCCTGAACTAGTTTCACTGCTGCAAATGGATATATTGAACCATAGCTTTGTTTAAAGTGATGCAACATTTTCATGTGGAGTACAACCTAGAGGACTGCTACTCCTGGTGCAAGTGAAAGTTTGGAGTGCTGAGAGAGCAGCAAGCTCAGCTACTGAAACAAGAAAGGAGCTTGTGAAGTCCTGATACACACACAAACCAGTGTATTTTATTAAGCAGCCGCTTCACAAGGTGCAGATAGCAAGGCATAATTATCACCGTTAAGGAAAGTGCAGGTATTTCGCTGAAGCTTCAGTCTAAAGATGTAACACTCTTTTTACAGCTTCCTCCCGAAGGCACATGGTGCGGCTTTGCTGCCAGACACAGAACTCGTACAGAAAACTTGTGTAACCAACACCGCTTGCATAAGATTAATGCCACATCATTCTCCTGGACACGGATTGGCTTTGGTTTCCTGGTGTCCCCAGTGCTGGTACAACTTGATTGCTGTTGCAGAAAGGCGATGGATGCTAAACAGGTACATCTGGCGCTGCGGAAAGGTTGAAAGGAGATGTACTACACGAACTTGAGAGAAGCGACAACTTCTTACACCTGAAGAGTTTGTTTTAAGCACAGGAAAGACGGCAAAGGTAATTCCTCAGGCGGGGCTGAAATTAGCCAGCACTGAGCTTGTGAAACTGAGCGGAGGCAAAGGCTCGGCGCGGACTACCGGGACACCCAGCGGGAACTGGAGTCTGTGGAGAGCGGGGACACCGCCCCGCTGCTCACAACCCCTACTGCGGTCCTGTGAAAGGCTGGACTCGACGACCTCAAAGGTTTTTTTCCAACCTAGGTCATTCAGTGACTCCGTGAGTGCCAATGCAACCCCGCTGCCGGGGCCCGCTCCGCCTCCCGCGCTGCGGCCCCGCCCTCAGCCTCTCCCGCCTCCGCCCTTGCGGCCCGGAAGCGCTCGCGCGCGCGCCGGAAGCGCGTCCCCCGCGGCCCGGCCAAGATGGCGGCGGATGCTGCCACGGAGCTGCTGTTCCTGGACACGTTCAAGCATCAGAGCGCGGAGGTAAAACGGGGCTCAGGCCCGCTGCTTCTCTCACCTCCTATCCCCCCCTCTCCCTTCTCCGGGCCTACTGCCGGCGCCCTCTTGCTCTCTTCGGGGCCTCCCCAGGGGCCCGGAACCTCCTCTGGGGCGGGCCCCGGCGGCGGTCGGGCAGGAGCAGCCCCGGGGCAGGTGCCGTCAAGGGGCGGCTGCCGCCTCCTCCCCGCCTCGCCTGACACGAAGCCTTGCTCGAGCTGCTGTCGTGGCAGCCCTTGGCCCTGCTGGCAGGGAGCGGAGGGTGGTGGGAAGGGAGCGAGGATTTAGAGGTGACAGGGAACAGAGGCGAGCGGGGAACAAAGAAGATAAACGTGCTTCGAGAAGACGATAGTGGAAGAAGTCGACTAGAGGGCCATGCCCTGCCGATTGTGAGATTCCTGATGGTCTTGCTGATGATGAGGAGGGATATTTTTATGTTTGTGACATATTCTCTTAGGTTTATTTCTTTTACGTGCATCGTGCATAAAATGACTCCAAAATTTCAAGCTTCTTTGGTAGTGGTATATCATGCAAATATTCTGCTTTGAGGCTGTTGGGATCCTGAGCATCTTTGAAACTGCTGGTCTCACAGCAGATTTGTCTGGGGCTCAGCTCTATGTGCTGTTCAGGGAGGAAGAATGGGACTGTTAGGGGAAAAGTGTTTGTGTACTGGAACATGAGAAGAATGCTACAGAGTCATAGAGTAACTCGACTGTGTTCACGGATAGGCATAAGGGAAAGAAGATGGAGTATTTTGAGCTCGTGCTGCAATTAAATGCACTCGAGAAGTTATTCAGGAGTCTTCTGCTGTCCGGATCAGCTAGGCCCAAATGTATTCTTAATTCCACTATTTACGACAACGTTAGGCAGGGAATGCTAGCCACTGCTGTTCCCCTGAGCAGAAACAGTAGCCACTCTTGTTTCTCTCCAGGGCCTTATGTTCTCTTCTTGAATATTTTTAATCCTGTTCTTTTAAAATAATTTTCTGTCACTTTCGTTCTTGCCAGTGACATTGTCCAGACTTGAACCTCATATATTTTGCATGTGTCTTGAAAGCCTTCTATATGTTACACTAATTCTTCTGCTGTGTGGATTACGAATGTTGCATTGGAACTTACAGGTCTTGAGAAGCACTGCTGTGTTTTTGAATAAAATTATTTGTTTGGCTTAGCTATGCAGTTTAACTACTGTTGAGCAGTTCTGATATAGGGTCTTTTTTAATGTTTTGTAGGAAAAGTGGGTTGAATTCACTTGTTGTTTTGGTGATGTTGATGCATGGCTGTCAGAGCATAATCCTGTATCATTTAAAGATGAATTTGTCTTTATTTGGGCAGTACTCCTGGGGATGAGGCTCCCCAGCAGCAGCCTTTCCTCCAGAAATGACTCAAGTATTTTTTAGAGGCACAGATGATCTCCCGCAGCCCTCACTCCATGCAGGCTGCACTCGCCCTGTTCCTGTTCATGCATCTGTGCTCCCTGTCCTGGTAGGACTTTCTTGGCTCCACCATCCAGCTTCTAACACAGCAGCCCATAGGCCAAGGTGTTGTATTGTGTACTAGAAATTGTCTGCATAGCTGTTTCTTGTGAGAAGACTGTAATACACGCCCAAAACCATATCTTATAGACTGCTTTTAAAACCCCACTTTATCTGTTTCATTGCTTACTAGCTCTCTAAAAATTTTAGTACTTCCTTGCTTTCTGCTGGTTTCGTTTGCTTTCTGATTGTGGTGAAAGAGACACATTTCCACTGCAGATCAACTTGTTTTTTAATTTTAATTTTTAGTTGTGTTGGAAGACACTTAGAGCAGTGGTTTGGCATTTTTTCCCTATCAGTCTGCTAATTCAGCTTGCTAATTGGAAACATGATTCTGAGCCTCTGCTGAGAAAGTCTTTATATGTTTACAACTTGAACATAAAGTTATATATGTGTACTGTTTTATGAGCATATATGTGGTAAAAATGATGAATAAAGGTAATAAGACCTAATGCAGTGAATTTAGTGAGAGAAGACTTCCAGCATTAGTAGTTTCGTAGCTGCTACGTGGAAAGTCACTGTAACTTTGATAACTTCCTAGTTTGCTCAAACATCTTTTTGGAATGTGTAAGAATTCTTTATGCTTGCTGTTTCTGTGTGGTAAACGGAAATGGTATTTGCTAAAGGTTTTCAGGTGTTGCAGAATTGGAAAAAAAGACATCATATGGAATTTTTGTACAGATCTAGCAAAATTGACTTAAAATACCATAATTTCTAATATATTTGAAATACAACATTTGCTAACGTTTAGAATAACACCGCACATACCTTCTGTCAGGAAAAAACAACCTGTTACTGTTTAAAAGATTCTTGCAAATAAAGGTAGTAAATTAAGTAAATAAACCAGTAACACTTTGGATGAAAAAATAGTGTTAAATATATGAAAAGTGTCCACATTATATTAAAAAAAATTCTGTCTAACAGCGTTTATCAGTGTTTAGCATTTTACAGAATTGAATTTCATTATTAAGATTGCAACCGTAGTTCCATTAGTAGAGAATACAAGTACATGATGCTTTTTGCATTTTTACATTTCCTAGACTTTGCTTCTTCTTTGTTTTGTAGCAAAGTACCAATATTGATGTGGTTCGTTTTCCATGCGTGGTTTACATAAACGAAGTCCGTGTCATTCCTCCAGGAGTGAGGGCTCACACAAGTTTGCCTGATAACAGGGCTTATGGGTAAGTGAAAGATGCCAGGTATCAGATTCAAGAAAACCTTCCTCTTACTTTGGTCTTGAACTTCTGTACCTCAGTAGATCTTCCTACTTAAAAATGTAAAATTCATTTATGTGTTTGCTGAACTTGTAATTATTTTGGGGAGTTACTTAAACAGTATGATTTTGTGGTTTTTTTTCCCTTGGTAGTCCTGCTCACTCTGATAAGGAACTAATCTAATTTAATTTTACTTTTATTCTGTTTCTAGAGAGACATCCCCCCATTCATTTCAACTGGACTTGTTTTTCAACAATGTCAGCAAACCAAGTGCCCCTGTTTTTGATCGGCTGGGAAGGTAAGTTCTTTCAAGATTAGTGTGTGACTTCATTATCTACCTTTTCTTCCTGAAAAATTTTATAGTGGAGAAAATGCACAGTAGAAAATCCTGTATCTCCTATGACTTTCATATTTGGTTTGAACTTTGCTAGTTTGTGTTCTTATTCTTTCCTCTCATCTGTTTGAAAGGACAGAGGTTTATGCTTAAAATAAGAAAAGTTTGTTATTTTTAAATTTACAGAGCCCATATGTATTAATGCAAAGAATTCTGTAGAAATAAGTGATTTTGCACTCTTGGTTTTAATAGTATGTATTTGTCCAGTGTTTTATTGTTGGCTTGTGTGATTAATATTGCTGTGTTTTATTTCTGTAAACGTGCTTTATATTAATGAAGCATGACTTTGTATCTTTTATTTAACAGCCTTGAATATGATGAAAACACTTCAATTATTTTCAGGCCCAATGCAAAGGTAATGTAGTGTTATTTAAACCTCTTCTTTCCCTGAATATCTGTCATTTACATATAAATATGGTTGGATGTGGTGTGTTAGCACTGTGTAAAGTGTTTATTGTTTCAAACCTGCCTAAAACCTGCTTGTGGTTTAGATACTCTTTAGAGTCTTCTTGTGGCTGTTTTGGCCTGTTTTGTTTTTTTTTTTCTTCATTAATGAGCTGTAGTAGATTAGGAATCTATCTAGTCAATAGATATACTGCAAGAAATTTAATGCTTTTAGGGAAAGATTATTTGTTGAAATGATTGATGTGTTTAAAGTTTTCTCAGTTTTCAAAATGTGGGGTAAAAAGGTATTTTAATGTTGGATTTTTCTTTTGGCTTTTATGCAGATATAGACACAGTGATACTAGAGTAACTCTTTTGAAGTTGCCTTTAAGTGCTTTTATTTTTTTTTTTTTCCCAAAAACCAACAGGTCAACACAGATGGATTGGTTCTTAGAGGGTGGTACAACTGTTTGACTTTGGCAATATATGGCTCAGTTGACCGGGTAATAACCCATGAGAGAGAGTCACCTCCTCCACCTCCCCCTCCGCCTCCACCTCCCCAGCAACAGCCTGGATTGAAAAGAAATCCAAAACATGGTGAGCCTTGGGGGATGACAAATACTTTTTTCTTTCAAAAATCAGTGCTTCAGTATCCCATCTGAAAAACAAATACTCAATTCTTCACATTTTAGATTACAGTGGCTTTCATTTTTCTTTAATATGTCTTTAGTTTCGTATTTTCTTCTAGATTTATATTGAATGATTTTAAGTAGGGTCTCATCCAGTGCTTTTATGAGAGTGGTTCATTTGATCTGTTGCTAGTTACTTTGGATGGTCAAAATGCAGTTTAACTTGTGTGAACTCATTAAAATGTAGATGATTGGAATATCAAAAAAAAAGGAATTAGAATAGTATTAAAATCATAACAAGAAAATTTCACAGTCATAGTTAACTTTTCTTATCTGACTTGTATAAAGTACATTACAGAAGAGTGCTCAGCACTGGTTTTAGAATGTCCATGAATAGAATCCATGGTCAAGTTTCTGCTTCAATTTTGGTTTTTGAAATTAGAGCTATTGTTCAAAGTATGGCTAGAAGGCTTCAAAATTTGAATTCTATGTGCAGTAAAGAACAGTTGTAAAAACCAATTGAATAAAATGTAAACTTGGTTTTTTAAAAGCAATTCAGATATAATTGATAGAGTTACAATATGAGTAGTGTCAAAACCAAAATTGGCAATTACTCATGTAAGTTTTAAACAAGTGTTATATAAAAAAATCAATAATGTTAATAACCTTGTTTATTGATGTGGTTCTTGTTTACATCAAAAACTACTTCATCAAAAGTGACTTTAGAAAGTTGCCTCACATAATGCAGAATGATAAAAGCTGGGAAATGGTCCTCCCTAGTCAAAAGTAACACTGCAACCCTAAAATTTCCTGCATTTATTCCTGTGGTTTCATTAAATGCAAGTTTTAATTTTCCCAATAAATATAGTTGATGGAGAGAAAGAAGACCAATTCAATGGCAGTCCTCCAAGACCACAACCTAGGGGACCAAGGACGCCTCCAGGCCCTCCTCCTCCTGATGATGATGAGGATGAACCTATGCCAGTGTCAGGTAGAATGAGAACAGACTATGTTTTATTTGCTGCACATCGCTGCTTAGAGGAGGCAGAATTCTGTGTTCCTGCCCCATGTGAAGTTTCCTGTCTGCTCTTACTTCTGATGGACAGATTCAGTTTTAGGGAATCCAAGGGATTTGGACAAAAAAAAAGTTTTGGCTGTTAACTTGCATCATTTTAAAATATAGTAGATTGAAAATATTGACTGTTGACCAATGCACTGTTGAACATGCTGCTCATGTTTTATGTAAGTGTTCTGTTGATTCTCTTCATTATTCTGCAGCATCTGCCAAGTTACCTGGTCTCTGTATTGGTTAAAAGTGCCAAGAACTCTACATATTCATGTTGTGCTGAACTAAGTGATTGTGTTCAGTCAAATCACTTGAAGATTTTCAAGATGCTTCTTTTGCATCTCTAGTATATGTGATGCAAAAACCTAAAACATACATACAGCTATTAAAGATGGTAAAAATATTTCTATAAATAAGTTAGCAAAAAAAAAAAGGAGGGCTGAGGAGAATCTCCTTTACTGGATGCAGGGGGATGCATGGTGACAAAGGATGTGGAAAAGGCTGAGGTATTTAATGACTTCTTTGCCTCAGTCTTGAGCAGGAAGATCAGTTACTCTCCAGGTACCCTGGTCTGGAAGACTGACACAGGGAGCAGAATGAACCCTCAGTAATCAAGGAGGGAACAGTCAGTCCCCAAGTGTGTGGGGCCAAATGGGATCCACTCATAGGGCCAATTGTGTTTAATATCTTTGGATTTCAGAAAAGTACTTTTATTTCTGAAACTTTGTATCTATTTTTAGTGGTTGGGGAAAAAGAAGATGATGTGGACCATAGGGAGGATTACTTTGAGCCGATTTCTCCTGATCGAACATCCATTCATCAAGAAAGTCAGTATTCTGATGATGGAGAAGTAGAGGAAGATCAACCAGAAGAAGGGGAAGATGATGATGATGTTGATGTTGAGGAAGAGGAGGATGAGGACGATGATGATGACGATGATGATGATGATGGTCATACAGTAGAGAGTATTGCTGATGAGGAAGAAGAGGAGGAGGAGGAAGATGATGAAGATGAAGAAGAGGGTGAAGAGGAGGAAGAAGGTGATGGTAAGTTGTAAAGAGTCTAGAAAAAAAAAATTGAGGTTTATGAAATTTTGATGGCAGTACCTTCATGATGAATATGTCAAATGGAACTGAGTATTTTTCCCTTGGTTATTGCAACATTGGCTTAATTTGTGGTCCTGACATCTCATGAACAGTATTTTTCTGTGGAATATTTATTCTTTTATAGTAAAACTTCCTATAAATAGATGAAAATACAGTTGTATAGGTGAGAATGAACATTCAGTCTTGATATGTTTTGTTTAAAAATGTACAAAGGTGATGAAAGATTATTTAAGTAAAAACAAAATGAAATTGTTTATGTAATAGTTGTCATCTTCTTATATTACGTAAAGATCCTGCCTATGTAAAAATTTCAGGCTAGGAGTTTTATGATAGATGCAATCACAGGAAGAAAATTGGACAATACACATGTAGTAATGTGTACTCCAGTTAAACTTTTTGCTTTATACATTCTTTTAAATTACTCCATTATTACATAAAAAACCCTGTCAGATGGGGCTTTCACTACTTTTTATATGGAAGATACTCTCTGCAGTTTTGAACTGGATTATTCATAACTGATTTGGTAACTTTCTCTTTTTAGGAGATGATGGCTATGAGCAGATTTCAAGTGATGAAGATGTAATTGCTGATCTGGAACGTGAAACATTTAAGTATCCAAGCTTTGATATTGAGTATACTCCTGAGGACCTGGCATCTGTGCCTCCTGTGACATATGAACCTTTTGAAAAGGAGCTTGGACCGCTTTTATACTTCAGCTGCCCTTACAAGACTGTGTTTGAAAATGAAGTTGCTAAAATAAAGGACCAAGACCCAGAAAAAGAAAGTTCAGGGGCAGTGGAAGGCTCAGTTAAATTAACTGAACTGTTGGAATTATATCAAGAGGAAAGGGGTGCCAAGTGGGTCACTGCATTGGAAGAAATTCCAAGTTTAATAGTAAAAGAATTGAGCTACCTGCTGGTGAAAGACACAAAGCAAGACTATATTACCCAGCTAGTAGACTGGACCCTGCAAGCTTTAAACCTTCAGGTGGCTCTCAAACAGCCCATTGCTTTGAATGTTCGACAGCTCAAAGCTGGGACAAAATTGGTATCTTCGTTAGGAGAATGTGGGACTCAAGGAATAACGGCACTCTTGCAGGCAGGAGTTATTAATGTGTTGTTTGAACTGTTGTTTGCAGATCATGTATCATCCTCCCTTAAACTTAATGCTTTTAAAGCTTTGGATAGTGTAATTAGTATGACTGAGGGAATGGAAATGTTTCTAAGAGGTGGCTCAGATGTACATGAGAAAAGTGGTTATCAGAAACTCCTGGAACTCATACTGTTAGATCAGACTGTGCGAGTTGTTACAGCTGGTTCTGCAATTCTCCAGAAATGTCACTTCTACGAGATTCTGTCGGACATTAAAAAGGTGGTTGATCAGTTAGCAGAGAATACTCCTCCTCTCCCTAACCATACAGAGCCAGAACAGGACCAGGACTTGGCAGGACTTGAAAGAACCAACCAAGAATATGAAAATGATGTGGAGGCTCCTATGGACATGGATCATCTTTTGGAATCTTCTAATATAAGTGAAGGAGAGATGGAAAAACTTGTTAGTCTTCTTGAAGAGATCTTCCATTTGATGGAAACTGCTCCTCATACAATGATTCAGCCACCTGTGAAATCTTTCCCAACCATGGCACGCATTACAGGCCCTCCAGAAAGGGATGATCCTTACCCTGTCCTGTTTAGGTATGGCAGTTGCAAATTCAGTTTCTAGAGTGTATTTCTGCCAGCTTGATAGAGATGTATTTCAGGGGTGACTTTGTTGAATAACACTTTGCTAGATATTTCACTTAATTTTTCATTGGAAAATTCTAGATTGTGCATATAAAGCCTGAGAGTTTGATAAGTTAATGTACCTGTTATTTTGTTGGCTTTAGATCAACCTAGAATGCACCTAGCCAGAAGTTAACATCTCCTTATTACTGGTAATGTGCTTGTCCTAGTCGCATTCGTAGATGCTGACCAGCTGGGCTAGGTGCTGTCCATTTTTAAAATGGTTGTAAATGTAGAGTGTTTTATTTGTCATCTTGGAAGACATCTATGTGCATGGATGAAATAGGTCTGGAATCCTTCAGTCTGCATGTCGAGGTGGCAAGATGCAAGCTGGGCTCAGAAGTCGTGCAGTTGTGTCAGCGTAGCTCACTGTTTCACAGCACAGGCAGAGAAGCTGAGGCCTGCCTGCCTTCAGCCACTTAAAACATCCCATGTGTTCATTCTCTGTTTGCAAGTTTCTGTCTAGAAAGTATTTCTCTAAGTGCTGACAAATGTCTTTGGTAATAGTGGTGTTGGTCATGGCTGAATACAAATATCTACATAAAAAAAGTCTTCAAAAATTGCTGCTAGATATGCCATAATGATTGATTTCCTAGCACATTTAAAACATTTAATCTGGCATTGATGACTATTCAGATGCAGCAAATTTAATAAAATATAATGTCCTGTTCTGTGTGTTTGTAGGGTTGAGGGTTTTTTTGTTTGGGTTTTTTTTTTATGGAAATCAGAATTTTAGGATTTATTTCTTGTAAATATTATAGCAATTATGTTTTGTAAGGTTTAAATTTTGTGCTACTTCATAATTAGTTATTTCTTGTAGTCAGAGCAATAAGTACTGGAGTTAGGCGGTATGTAGTTTTATATAATGTTACTGTGCAGTGTTGACAAATATTTGTAGCATTGCTGATTATTTTCCTGGTTTTGGTTTGATTTTTTTTCCAGGTATCTTCATAGTCACCATTTCTTGGAATGCATTACTTTGCTACTGTCTCTTCCAGTGACAGGTGCACATCCAGGTGTGCTTCAAGCTATTCGAGATATATTGCGTTTCCTGGCACAGTCACAAAAAGGTCTTCTCTTCTTTATTTCTGAGCACGAAGCAACAAACTTGTTGGTTAGAGCACTTTGTCAGTTTTCTGATCCAGATCAAGAGGAAGGTCTGCAGTCAGATGGTGCCAACGAGGATACTTTTGCCCTGTGGCTCCTGCATTCAACACAGACATTACAGTGCATTTCAGAATTGTTCTGCCATTTCCAGCGGTGCACAGCCAGCGAGGAGACTGACCACTCAGATCTGCTGGGAACTCTTCACAACCTTTACTTGATCACCTTTAACCCTGTAGGAAGATCTGCTGTGGCTCATGTATTCAGTCTGGAAAAAAATCTCCAAAGTCTTATTACTTTAATGGAGTACTATTCCAAAGAAGCTTTAGGGTAATGTATGCATTTATTTATTGCCTTTTTGAAAGTATCTATCTTTTATAAATAATTCAGTAAATCTAACATATTTTTCTTTTAGGTCATGATGTTTTTATTTAAAACCAAAACAACTTTTAAGTAGAAGAATGTAATATGAAATCAGGCCTGTCATTTGTAATCAAGTATTTAATACCCCAAATCTGTGTGGGTCATCAACAAAGTTCTTGTAATATATGTAGGACAGACTTTTGGTTATATGAAAAAATCAGTAATTAGGCAGTTTTCATTCAAGCATAAAAATGTTGCCTGTGAAACAAGTAAAAGGTTTGACTGGGTACAAAGAGTGCACACTACAGTGGGTTGGGAATCTCTCAATTCTTCAAGTTCTTGTAAATGTTAAATACAGTCACTGTTTTCTCTGGACAGGCAGTTGTACTGCTTTAGGTAGTAGTGGTTTTGAAATGATTTGTGGAACAGATGAAGTTACAGAAAAATATTTGCATGCCACTTGGCTGGATCTCATGGTTTGTTGATGCTGAAGTAAATATGAATGTGTATAATGTAGCAGAAAGTGTTCACTCACCAAAAAGCATAGGAGCAGATCGTTTGATGATTATATGGGGCAAACCTTGTTGAAGGTAAAAGTTCTGTATGTAGATTTTTAGGGGTCAAATACTGAAAATCTAACAGATACCCGGTTGTATTAGCTGATATCTAAAGAAAATCCTTATTGTTGTTTCAGAGACTCAAAGTCTAAGAAGTCAGTTGCTTATAATTATGCCTGCATCCTTGTTTTGCTGGTGGTGCAATCTTCCAGTGATGTCCAAATGCTGGAACAGCACTCAGCACCTTTGCTGAAGCTTTGTAAAGCAGACGAAAATAACACCAAGTTGCAAGGTACAGTATGTGTAATTATCAACTGAATTGTTTGAATGTATAGAAGAAATCTTTTTTATGTGGATAATTGGTGCTTCACAGTTGTCTGGTTTGGATAATGAAATTACTTTTCCAGTTGCATCTCGTATGATTAGTTGAGTCACTGAGATAATATGTAATTTTTTTTCTGTTAATGAGAGTTAAATAGGAAATTATTTATAGTTAAATTATTTTTGAAGTAAAATAGCTACCATGAGTTTTGGATAATTACAGGAAGTTTGGAATTATTTTCAAACTGTGTTGATAATAGGAGAGCAAATTTCTGTAAAAGTGGACTAGCTAGTCACTGAGCCTAATCTTATTTTTGTTCACTCTTGTTATTGTTGTGGTTTAATTCCTGCTGGAAACTAAGTACCACATCGCTGTTGCTCACTCCCCTACCCAACCCCAGTAGGATGAGGTGAAGAATCAGGGAAAAACAAGTAAAACTCATGGATTGAGATAAGAAGTTTAAAAAGTAACATATAATAGTACTAATAATGTAATGATATATATTATATACTAATAATACTAATGATAGCAACAATAATAATTGTAATAAAAAGGAGAGAAGAGATAAAACCCAGGAAAACAAATGATGCACAAAGCCATTGCCCACCATCTGCTGATCAATTGCCTAGCCCCCTCCCAAGCAGTGATCAGCCCCTTACAGACAACTCTCCCAGTTTTCATACTGAACATGACGTCCTGTGGTATGGAATATCCCTTTGGGCAGTGTGGGTCCGCTGTCCTGACTGTGCTCCCTCCCAGCTTCTTGTGCAGCTCCTCATTCACAGAGCTTGAGACACTGGAAAGTCCTTGACTTAGGGTAAGCACTGCTTAGCAACAACGAAAACATCAGTGTGTTATCAGTGTTGTTCTCATGCTGAATCCAAACCACAGCACTGCACCAGCTACTAGGAGGAAAACAAGCTGTATCTCACCTGGAACCAGGAGAGTGATGTAGTCTGACAGGGTCTTTACTAATAGATAATCCTAGGGCTGTTCTAAGGCACCTAGGCCAATGGGTGTGGAATAGTCCATGTTACTCTGTTACTACATCATTGGACTTCCAAGCTGTGTCTTGGTGTCTTACCAGCTTGTGTTGACTTTCAGATCAGACCTGGGACACTCAGAAAAATCCTGCTGGGGCCTATTCTGACATCTGAATGTTGAAACTCTGATGTCCAAAGTTGTGCTCTGCACTGGTTAACTGACTTGTGTAGACATACCAATAATTTCTTCCAAAACTTAAATGTACCGGAAGAAATCAGAATTCTTCAAAGTTTAAATCTCTCCTCTGCCATGCTTTTATTTTGCTTCTCACCTGATCACCACACTGCTCTATGAGAAGCAGGGCTAGTTTGTTAAACCAAACTGTGAAATCAGTCTGAGTCATCAGTTCATATCCACTTGATCTTCATGTTGTTTTGAATATTTTCAGGAACAATGTTTCTGTAAATCTTTAAATCTCTTGTCCCAAAAACCTGTGACTTTCATGCTATTCTGGACTAAGAGAGACTGATAATCTATAAGGATTTTTAGCGTGAGTGGAGTGCAGGGCAGAGATTGGCCTCATTTGGGCATTTAATAGAAGTCTTGTACTCAGTTTGTATTCTGTTCTGTACATTAAGGGGAATGTGTTTGGGTTCTTTAGCTGACAGTGCCCCTTAGTGTCTTTTATAAAAAATGTTTAATTACAGATAATGCAGATAATGAGATGAAAATTAATCAAGTCTTCAGATTGACTTGAGCCAAATTTTGTCTGTGTGCATGACATATATTGCCTGTTCTGAAGTTTTATTTTTGTTGATGCTTTTCAGCTGACTACAGACGTAGTGTACCTCGCACATTTCACTCTTGGCTTTAGTACCTATTGTGTAAATTAAGTACATTTTGATTGAAAAAGGTTTTATGATCATGAATTTACTGACTTAAGTATTTTTTTAATTTCCCCAGAGCTCAGCAAGTGGCTTGAACCTTTGAAAAATCTTAGATTTGAAATAAATTGTATTCCAAATCTTATTGAATATATCAAACAGGTCAGTAAGATAGAGGTAGATGCTATCTTTTATTTATGTTCTATAAGCTTAGACCTTTTGTAGTCTGATATTTTGTCTTAGATATGTACTAACATATGATGTTTAAAAATACATACTGTTATCCACAATGGATGTTTTTATTAAAGCTTATGATCTAGGCTGGTTTTTGTGTTGTTATATTTATTGAAACAAAATGTAATGTAAATATACAATGCAAAGATCTAATTATTTTAATCTTTTAACTTCCTGTAAATCACAATGCAGATGTTGATGCTCTTTTTTCTGTTTCTGCCTTATTTATGACTGCTTTCCAAAAGGTGAAATAATTAAACTTAAATTTTGTGACATACCTACAGTAACTAAATACATAATTTGAATACTAAGGTAGCAATATACTCATAAAGTCCTTCCTTGTAATAGAGGCTCTTTCCTTTTTTCTTTTCCCCGAAAAGAATATTGACAGTTTGATGACCCCAGATGGAGTTGGTCTTCCCACTGCACTTCGTGTTCTTTGTCACATTGCATGTCCACCACCAATGGTAGAAGGTACGGCTGATACATTTGTACAGGTTAAAATACTAAACCTTAGTTTTTTGAGCCTTCTACTTAAACTTGGCTAAAGTGTAACTGTGGTTGCCCAGGAGAAACTAGACATACAGAAATGTTATTTCTTTTCTGTACAGGTCAACAGAAAGACCTGAAATGGAATCTTGCAGTTATTCAGCTCTTCTCTTCCGAGGGAATGGACACCTTCATCCGGGTGTTACAGAAACTGAACAGCATCCTTATTCAGCCTTGGCGACTCCATGTCAACATGGGCACCACACTGCACAGAGTTACTACTATTTCTATGGCCCGCTGCACACTTACTCTCCTCAAAACAATGCTAACAGAACTGCTGAGGGGTGGATCCTTTGAATTCAAGGACATGCGTGTTCCTGCAGCACTTGTTTCTTTACACATGCTCCTCTGCTCTATTCCTCTCTCAGGCCGCTTAGATAGCGATGAACAAAAAATCCAGAATGACATTGTCGATATCTTACTGACTTTTACACAAGGTGTTAATGAAAAACTTACCATCTCTGAGGAAACTTTGGCAAACAATACTTGGTCTTTAATGCTGAAGGAAGTTCTCTCTTCAATTTTGAGAATTCCTGAAGGCTTTTTCTCTGGACTTATACTGCTTTCAGAATTGTTGCCCCTTCCACTGCCGATGCAGACTACTCAGGTATAATTAAGATGTATTTAGCTTTTAAAGAATTTTTATTATTTATAACCCTTTGACCATTTTTGTAGTGGTGGAAAAACCAGATACATGAAAGGATGAATTGCAATTCTTGTAAAGCGTTTGTGCTCACACAGATTCTTTGTAGATAAGTCTTTTTCAGCAGCAACAAAATTGGTATTATTTGGAGCATTTTTCTTAAGTTAGCAGTCATATGTTGTTCTTTTGTCCTTTGTGAGATTACCTAGCCTGTCTCTGAAGCTTTTAATTTAGCTCTGAATGCTGAACTTGGTATATTAAGGCTCTTGTTTCTTTTGTCATGGATCTTGAATTTGTGATCTTTAATAAGTAAGCATAAAAGGTGTGTGACAACCCATGCTTCTGAAGCAATGCCTAATTTCCTGGCATCATGTCCTGTCGTTTGGTGACAATGAAAATGGCATTCCATGTTTTTAATGAGGACAGTACTCATACTTTGTGATAGAATGTTGTGATAGAATATGTTGTGATAGAATTCATACCATAAAAATGGATAGGAAAAACCCTTCTGCCCCTCTGTTGCTGCAGGTAATTGAAGCCCATGATATTGCAGTGGCACTCAACACCAGGAAGCTGTGGAGTATGCACCTCCACGTGCAGGCCAAGCTGATACAGGAGATCGTTCGGTCTTTCTCTGGTTCCTCTTGCCAGCCCATTCAGCATATGCTGAGGCGTATTTGTGTTCAGCTGTGTGACTTGGCTTCGCCTACTGCTCTCCTCATCATGAGGACGGTATTGGATCTAATTGTGGAAGACCTGCAAAGGTATTTTTGTTTTCTCTTGCAAAGATTTTGTTAACAATCTGTTAAATTCACCTTGTTTTGGTGGAGTAGATTTTGCAGGAGGAAAATACTTTCGAAAATATTATTCATTATGGGTTGAATGAATTCTCAGTCCGGTGCTATGTGCAGGGTCTTGATAATCCTTAAGGTTGCCGGAGAATCAGCTCATACCTTTAGGTTTTGACGTAGACAAACAGCCTGTAAGGCACAAATAAGATAAGTAGGCCAGTAAGGTTTGCTGTACTGGGATTACATACAGGTAGATGTTTGTAAAGTGGAGGAAACTGAATGACAGAGATTCAGAGGGTTTTGAAACAATGAGGGCTCTTCCTTTAAAAGCATCATTATCCACATAGGTACTGTTTATATAAAAGCATATTTATCTTATTCAATTAGATGTCCTATAGTGTGTTAAATACATAGTAGATTAATTAATTTAGGATGTGACCAGAAATTCTTTAGTGAAAGTTGAGCAGTTTGCAAAAAGTAAATGGAACTGTAAGTTTAAGTGTGCAAACTAGGTGGATTTTTTCTAAAATGCAGAATTATATCGCTTCTGTGATGGTTGTTTTTATAGTTTCTTGGATCACTTTAAAACAGCTTTTTCACAGTACACTGATATCCTTTCAGCAACACAGAAGATAAAGAGAAACAGTACACTGGACAGACCACTCGATTGCTTGCTTTATTGGATGCCCTGGCTTCACATAAAGCTTGTAAATTGGCTATTTTGCATCTTATCAACGGAACTACTAAAGGAGATGAAAAGTATGCAGAGATTTTCCAGGAGCTCTTGGCTTTGATGCGATCAGCTGGAGACAATGTCACTCATCAACAGTGTGCTGAATATGTAACTTCCCTTTTGCAGTCCCTCTGTGATCAGGTATTTTCTATATTTAACACATAGTGTGCATTGATTATTGTAGGAGACAAATTAGATTGTTTCTTAAGTACCTGTTTTTTTTCCCAAAATTAAAAAAAAAACCAACCCTGTTAAAACACAAAAAGAAAAAGTGTGCATGGTTGGCTGCTTTGGCAGACTTGCTGCCTTCTTGGTCTTGAATGTACATACTTTCCATTTCATGACTTGTCTTCTGCATTATATGCACTATTCTGGTAGCTCATTAGAGACCAGAAACTGAATAGCACAAAGATTGCCTGTTCTGTCAGCTGAGAGAGGGATGTCATTTCTCCATGTGGGCCACTGACAAAACTTGAGTTGTCACTGTTCACTTCTTACCTAGTTAAATATATGTGTATCTCTTAGTGATGTAACTGAAACCTCTTGAAAATGTATTCCAAATATAAAGGTATGTATGCTATGCTGGTACCATAAAACTCGTCCATTAAAAAAAGGCAGAAGTTTCTCTAGATCAAGGTAAGAAATGAAATGATTCATAGACTAGCCCTGGTAGTTTCTCATTATTAGGTGCACAGATTTGCATGTCATTATTTGTCTCACTAGTGCATGTATTTATTTGATCTAGTGCTTACCCAGTTACACAGAAGACATTTAGGTGTTGTTGGTCAGTAGAGATAATCAGTCATTTGTATATAAACAAGATCTCTCTGCCCAAACAAATACATTGTGAAAATCAGTCTTGTTTTATTTTATGTAAAATATGAAAATGACAGTAGGTGCTAAACTTCTTAGGTGATGTCTCCAGCCTCTTAATTTTCACAGAACCACAAAATCAAAGAGTATCTCAAATTGGAAGGGACCCATAAGGATCAAGTCCAACTCCCTGCCCTTTTCAGGAATATCTAAAACTGAGCCATGCCTAAGAGTGTCATCCAGACCCTCTCTGAACTCTGACCGGCTTGGTTGCTAATCACGTTCCTGAGGACCCTGTTCCAGTGACTGACAAACCTGTCAGTGAAGAACCTTTTCCTAATGTCCACCCTGAATGTCCCTTGATGCAGCTTCATTCCATTTCCTTGTGTCCTGTCTCTGGTTACCACAGGGAGGAGAGCACCTACCCTGCTGCTGTTCCCCTCAAGGCACTTGTAGATTACTGTGAGGTAACCCCTCAGCCTTCTCTTCTCCAGGCTGAACCAGTCAAGGGACTTCAGCCTCTTCTCGTGTTTTGACCAGTGTTTTGAGATTGAGGGACCCATTGACTACCTAGGCAGGAAGCTGTGTGTGTTACCCAGTGACTGTTTGGCTTTTATTTATTGTGGCTCTGCTACAATATTTCAGAATTTGAAGCTTTTATGTTTTAGGTAATGGTTTG
>VZTN01012977.1:8895-43431 GCA_013400515.1 Erpornis zantholeuca
GGAATGAGATAAAAATAGAAGTGAGTAACAGTCAGAATTATTCCATTTAATATAGAACAACAGCTAACAGATAAATAATCTAAATATTCACAACATTCTTTTAAATATAAACATATTATTAAGAATAAACCATTTAATATTTTACACATCTGTGAAGTAATCCTGCATTTTTGCATCTCAGTTATAAAAGAAAGCTGACTATTAACAATTAATTGTGAGATTTTAACTACTACTTACCTTTGGCTAACATAGAGTAAAAAGAAAATGTCTGCCTTGGGTAGTTTTCTAATGATGGTGATGCAATAATTATTCTGCTTCACTGTCATGGTTCAAATCTCAAAGCTAAGGTAAAGATTAAAATTAATTTAGGATACCTTTTAGTTAAATTTAAAACAATATACCTAGTAATTAAGATAACAAACCACTGCAGAATTACATAGAGAATGTGATTCCTTTTGTTTAAGCTTTTAGCACCATATGGAAAAAAAGGTGGCATTGAAGACTTCTATAGAACAATCCCAAAATGCATCTGTTTTGATATTGCAGATTTATTTACACAAAATATAGCTTATTTACTAGAAAAAAAATTGTACATAATAAACCCCTGAATGTTTTAATGCTAAAGAAAAACATTTATAATGAGATTACATAGTAAAAAAAGGAAAGGGTAGACAATTAGAAGACTTCAGGTGTTTACATATCCCAATCTACATAAGCTGTTCAACATTAATTGATTGTATCTCCTAAGAAGTAGTTCAGAATACTAAACAAGAGAAACTACTATTAGGTAGGAGAGGGAAAGCCATACTCTACGAAAAACAGGTCTTAATTTTACAATATTGATCTCAAATTTGTCTAAGAAAACATAAATGGAAAGTAGATCAAAATCTTGAGAAAAATAAATTTAGTTATCTTGAAACCCAAACTCCACAGAAACAGACATAAAAGTAGAAAATTATCCCAAAAGTTCACTGAAGGGGAAAAGATTTATCATAACTTAGAATTTATCTATTCCTATGTTACAATCAAATGAAAATTAAAATCACTGACAACAAGATAATTACCAGAGAGTGACCAATTACAGAAGAAAGAATACAGTACTGTGAAAAACTGACTTCAGTCGGAGCAGTACTTATGATTCCCTTAGGTAACTGTACATTTGAATGCACATGCACTTTAGACAAAAGGCCTGTTAAGAGCAGAGGCAGGGTCAACAGAGCATAAAAGTCTAATAATGTCAATTTCATATAAAAGAACATATATAATAATATATATAAAAATGTTGGTTTTATTGGGGTTTATCCCAAATGCTTAATAGTTGAATGATATCTACTACAAAACCAAACTGAAGAAACATTTTGTCAACTTTATTTCAACATTAACAGCTTTCCTCAGCAAAAGTGAAAATGACCCACTGTTCAAAGCAAACGTAGGAACTTGTGTAAGAAACAGATGTAAAGCAATAAGGTATTTATAGTTAACAGAAGACCTGTAAGAATAAAGGTACAAGACTGAAGGTCCAAGAATGGGTAACAGCATTCATTAAATATGCAGCTAGAGACTTGATTTACCAAAATATTCCAAAAAGTTAAAAAAAAAACCAACAACCTAAAACAATCCCATTCAAAACTATCCAGGTTGTGATCTTGCCAGTATTCTGTTTTAGTAAGTAGAAAGTTTTTTTCAGTAGGATTAATATCCCATTGAGCATGCTACAGGAGGATACTCATTTCAAAAATAATTGCCTGCTACCGCTTGTTTGACTTCTAAGTTTGCAGATTAGTCTGCTTTATTTGCCTCTCTATTTTATGACTCTTTTCTGCATTCAAATTCATTTGCAAATGTAACCAAACACTAAAACAACTTTCACATNATTTACAGAACAATTCATAAAAGGAATGTAATTTTCTCTATAAACAAGTAAAAAATACACAGGCAATCTTTGATGCTCTGACTAAAATAATGTTGTATCAGAATATAATATATATTCTGATATATATTATAATATTCCTAGAAATAGGAATGAGATAAAAATAGAAGTGAGTAACAGTCAGAATTATTCCATTTAATATAGAACAACAGCTAACAGATAAATAATCTAAATATTCACAACATTCTTTTAAATATAAACATATTATTAAGAATAAACCATTTAATATTTTACACATCTGTGAAGTAATCCTGCATTTTTGCATCTCAGTTATAAAAGAAAGCTGACTATTAACAATTAATTGTGAGATTTTAACTACTACTTACCTTTGGCTAACATAGAGTAAAAAGAAAATGTCTGCCTTGGGTAGTTTTCTAATGATGGTGATGCAATAATTATTCTGCTTCACTGTCATGGTTCAAATCTCAAAGCTAAGGTAAAGATTAAAATTAATTTAGGATACCTTTTAGTTAAATTTAAAACAATATACCTAGTAATTAAGATAACAAACCACTGCAGAATTACATAGAGAATGTGATTCCTTTTGTTTAAGCTTTTAGCACCATATGGAAAAAAAGGTGGCATTGAAGACTTCTATAGAACAATCCCAAAATGCATCTGTTTTGATATTGCAGATTTATTTACACAAAATATAGCTTATTTACTAGAAAAAAAATTGTACATAATAAACCCCTGAATGTTTTAATGCTAAAGAAAAACATTTATAATGAGATTACATAGTAAAAAAAGGAAAGGGTAGACAATTAGAAGACTTCAGGTGTTTACATATCCCAATCTACATAAGCTGTTCAACATTAATTGATTGTATCTCCTAAGAAGTAGTTCAGAATACTAAACAAGAGAAACTACTATTAGGTAGGAGAGGGAAAGCCATACTCTACGAAAAACAGGTCTTAATTTTACAATATTGATCTCAAATTTGTCTAAGAAAACATAAATGGAAAGTAGATCAAAATCTTGAGAAAAATAAATTTAGTTATCTTGAAACCCAAACTCCACAGAAACAGACATAAAAGTAGAAAATTATCCCAAAAGTTCACTGAAGGGGAAAAGATTTATCATAACTTAGAATTTATCTATTCCTATGTTACAATCAAATGAAAATTAAAATCACTGACAACAAGATAATTACCAGAGAGTGACCAATTACAGAAGAAAGAATACAGTACTGTGAAAAACTGACTTCAGTCGGAGCAGTACTTATGATTCCCTTAGGTAACTGTACATTTGAATGCACATGCACTTTAGACAAAAGGCCTGTTAAGAGCAGAGGCAGGGTCAACAGAGCATAAAAGTCTAATAATGTCAATTTCATATAAAAGAACATATATAATAATATATATAAAAATGTTGGTTTTATTGGGGTTTATCCCAAATGCTTAATAGTTGAATGATATCTACTACAAAACCAAACTGAAGAAACATTTTGTCAACTTTATTTCAACATTAACAGCTTTCCTCAGCAAAAGTGAAAATGACCCACTGTTCAAAGCAAACGTAGGAACTTGTGTAAGAAACAGATGTAAAGCAATAAGGTATTTATAGTTAACAGAAGACCTGTAAGAATAAAGGTACAAGACTGAAGGTCCAAGAATGGGTAACAGCATTCATTAAATATGCAGCTAGAGACTTGATTTACCAAAATATTCCAAAAAGTTAAAAAAAAAACCAACAACCTAAAACAATCCCATTCAAAACTATCCAGGTTGTGATCTTGCCAGTATTCTGTTTTAGTAAGTAGAAAGTTTTTTTCAGTAGGATTAATATCCCATTGAGCATGCTACAGGAGGATACTCATTTCAAAAATAATTGCCTGCTACCGCTTGTTTGACTTCTAAGTTTGCAGATTAGTCTGCTTTATTTGCCTCTCTATTTTATGACTCTTTTCTGCATTCAAATTCATTTGCAAATGTAACCAAACACTAAAACAACTTTCACATGCTGATGATGTCTGTGTTAACAAGCTAAAAGAAACTGGATATAATTTCATAATCAAGCATAGACTCTGGTTCTGTATTGTATTTTAGAACTACATTCACTATGTTACTTCAATATCCAGGTTCCTTTATGCATAAAGTGCACATGAATAATATGGTAAGTAATTATTTAAATGTATCAAAAGTTTTGCATTTTTTCAGTTTTTCTTGGACATAATGACAACATATTGTATTCACCCAGCTCAGCATGTAAGTTGACAGACCAGTCCCCTCAGACTATATGTTTGCTAAGGAAATCTGCTTTCATCTGTTAAATCTGAATACTACACAATGGCAATGATGTTGTTCCATTGTTTAATAAGTTAAATATTTCCATTGATGGTTTGTAACCTCACAAATTCTATGTTGTCACATAAAAAGAAATTCAAATAAAATTAGTCTTCAGATATTAGTTTCTCTTCAAAATACTTTTTATTGCTTTTTTATATAGCAGCTTGAAGATAAACATATTACTCATCTCTTTCATGAAAGTAAGTACAGTAAAAATGTAGTGGTCCTCATATAGAAACTTATATTTTATAATATCCTGTTTTAATTCAAAATCCAGAATCATGTTCTAGCAGAAGTTTTTTCATAAACAGAAGTTATATCAAAACACTTAATCATGTATATACCATTTTACTAATTAAAAATGTATGCAATAAATAGTCTTGCATGTATTATTCAAAAGATGCAGTATGTTTACCTTCGCTGCACAAAGGTCAAATAGAGAAAGTAAAGCATCTTTTGTTTTTGTCACTTTATTTTAATAAGCTCATTAGTATTTAGCTAGAGCGCTGAGAAAAATATGTAGATTTCCCCTGAAGCTGTTTGATGTGTTGCTATCTTGCTTTAACCCATTTTTCTTACCTTCAATTTCTTTCTTAAGTTAGAAGGAGAAAAACCTGCGATTTGCATGTTACTGAATTTTCTAGCAAACTCAAGCAAACTGCATTTGATCTAGATTTCATTCTGGTTTTGCCTTACCTGAGATACAAGTGGACTACCAAGCAAAAAACCCCATCTAAATAGACTCTGATAAGATGACAGTCAGACTTACATTCTGCCAAGCAATCATTAAACTGACCCAAATGACAGGTGTCACAAACACATCAGCCTTTGCTTTTCAAGCATGTCTCTGGACCAAAATGGACTAAACATTTTGGCTAAGAGCAATTAATGAGAGCAGTAAGAAAATACCCAAGAAGTCCCTTAATGATACGTTCAGAGATCTCAAAATACAGTAAATTTTGCTACACTACTCATTTTTAGTTTGCTAAAGAGAAGCTGTTTTGAATTCAACAGATATTTGTTCTTGTTTTTCTTTATGGAGTCAAAAACAAAATTGTTTCATTTGGAACAAATACAATATTTCAAAAACATTGGGAAGAGATTCTAAACTCTTATTCATTGGGTACAATTCTTACCTGAAATGTTGGAGACTTGTTTCAAATTCTCTCCTCTGCAAGTGAGGTGGGGATGTGGTACATATCACCTCAGATCTCCGAGATTCTCCCACACATCTGTAGGGAGAATTTCATGTGTATGCAGTGTTCTCAGCTAATTTATTCTAATTCTGGGTTTTTTCATACAATGGCAAACAAAGATCTTTCATTCATTAAGGGAGTACATAAGTATCAAATCTCTGATATGCTTTTTTATGTATGTATACATTTAAGTTGAGCTGCCTCAAGCAGTGGAACATGGGAAGACTGAACTGGCTGGAAATTATTTTTGGAACAGGATTCTGGGCAAAAATGAGAAGGATCTGAGACCTCATTCATAGCATACATTTAAATACTCCTTTCTTTCTTAAAGAGCATGCTAACATCCCTTGATTTTTTTGTTGCAGTTTTACAAATTCCTAAGAATACTTGCACACCAAGTTACCTCTACTTGGCAAATTCCAGTTTCTTCCTGAGAGGTGAGCTGAAATTTCCCAAAATAGAATGGAATCTCCAAGTGCCACATTTCAGTTGCATGACATGAGAGCATCTATTTAGCCTTAGTTGCTAAAAGGAAAAGCATAAACACTGCTCAGAAAATAACACTGCAAATTCAAATTTTGTTAACTGAATAGTGTTGATAATACCAGAAGCAACTTTTTGGCAATTTTCAGCAGAGCTATCATTCATTGTAGTATTCTTGCCCAGTTCTAATATTCAGCAGAACTATATTCTCAGGCTTGCACTTACTTCTTACTATCTTGATCATCAATAATTGCATGAAGAAGTGACAGTTTTACATGATATCTTGCATATCCAACTACAAGCTTTTATGCAGTTTATACATAAATGCTTCCAAATCTAGCTGTTAACATTAAAGTCTTGTTTAATCACTCTTTATCTTTGTTCTAGCTTTCGTATAATATCATGCCAATTATTTTAAAATAGTGTTTAACAAGTTATCTTCTGAGTTCTATTTCAAACTGTTTAGCGTAGCTAATATACTGTGTCAAATGGTTAACAGCAGCTGCAGGTAACACGCTCTGCTTCTATATAAACTTAATGCCCTGGATTGGAAAGCAAAATAAAAAATGCCCTTTTTTTCCTGAAGAGAGTTTTATTTATAAACCATTCCACACACGTAAATGTGTGCCTAGGAAAGTGCAGAATTTATTTAATTTTCTTCATATGTCAGTCTGTGATCTCCAGATCAGTCCCTGCCCACTGTGGTTAATGCCTCTTGCTTGGGAGTAGCAGATTGAAGCTGCTTGACTTAATGCTTCAGGTTAGAAGTAGTGTTTTATATGAGCAGTCCTTCAGCCTGTGGGGTCCTAATTATACCTGAGACCCTGAGTGGAATATGGCCCAATATTAACAGCCATGGCTTATACATCATTAAAAAAATCCCTTCCTCCTGGCAGATTCAGCAGAGAAGCAAAGAGACAGTTGAGTATTAAAGTAAGAGTAGGTTTTGTTTTCAGGAGGACATTAAGACAATGAGAAGACTCTTAAACTCATCACAGTTTGAAATAAGAGAAGGACAAAAATTTGAACTAGTTTCCAAAGCATCAGCTTTTGACCCACAATAAATATGCTTGAAAAGGGATATAATACATTGCAGTTAATATTCTAAGTGCTATATTTGTTTATAAAGCAATCTGATAACATTTATGATAAGAGGGCAGTGCTAGGTTAACTGAAGGGAAGACATCAGATATTAAGACCCCGTATAAAAGAGGAAAAACCATCAAATTAAATAATTTATACCTAAGAATAATTTCCGATCGGAACTACCATGGACAATTGTCCACCATATTCCAGGGTAATTTTGAGGGAAATGATGAGGGATTCATTGAGAGACACAAAACCCGAATATTTTCTTTTAAACAGCCTTCTTCTCAGATATTTCTGCTTCCACACCAGCTTTAAAGTTGTGCTGGTTTTGGCTGGGGTAGAGTTAACAGTAGCTAGTACAGACTTTTGCTGAACATGGGGTTCATAATACAGAGATGTTTCTGTTGCTGCTGAGCAGGACTTGCACAGAGCCAAGGCCTTTTCTGCTTCTCGTACTGCCAGGCTGTGAGGAGGCTGAGGGTGCCTGGGAGCTTGGGAGGAGACACAGCTGGCACAGGTGACCCCAGCTGACCACAGGGACATTCCAGACCACATGACATCATGTTCAGTATGTAAAGTGAGGGGAAGAAGGAGGAAAGGGGGGACTTTTGGAGTGATGGTGTTTGGCTTCCCAAGTAATCATTACTTATCATGGGTTCCTGCCCTCCTGGAGATGGCTCAACACCTGCCTGCCCATGGGAAACACTGTATTAATTCTTTGTTTTTCTTTGCTTATGTGTGGATGGCTTTTGCATTCCCTATTAAACTTTCTTCATCTCAACCCACAAGTTTTCCAGCTTTCACCCTTCTGATTCTCTCCCTAGTCCTGCTGGTGGGGGAGTGAGCAGGAGGCTGTGTGGGACTTGATTGCCAGCTGGGGTGAAACCACGACAAAAGTAATAAAGGAATTATTGTCAGAAACAGACAGCAATATTGGATGTATTAGAAAACCTTGTTCAAGCGGATTCAAGTTCAGTAAGTTAATTGAAATCAATACAGATTCAGTTTTCCACCAGAAATGAGCCCTACATGGACAATTATGAAATTAAGTAAAATTAATCCCTTGTCTTCAGGAACTACTGTTAATTGGGATCAAAGTTTGACTTATTGTCCAACAAGAAACTTTTCTATAAAATCTGTATTAAAATGCATTAATAAATCAGTAAGAGAGTTTAAAAACCAGCAATATTAATGGAATAGATGGGATCATTACTTAATGAAGAGATAAACTCATCTCTTTTGAAGTTTGACTTTATCACCTACAAGTGGTACTTGATACATATCCTGTAAAAACACAAACATACTGTTATTTTTGCTCCTATAATATATATAAAGCATCATAGTATAGTAACTGCATTAATGATGCTATTATCACTTGATAAACTTGCACCTTTAATGAGATTTTGTGCTTATTAAAGTTGCCTGTAGAAATTTTTCAGTGAAAAGAGTATCTCACAACAATTCAATACAACACAGCAGATTTTTTTCAAGGATTGTCCATCTAAAACTCAGCACCAGATTTTCATTAATGTCTTTAATAGAGAGCTCAGTAAAGAAACCCAAACTGCGACATTGTTTTTGCATTAAAATAAACCTTCTACAGACAATATAAAATATATTTCATACCAGTAGAAAAACTTGGTTGAGAGACTTAACAAAAGCTTTCCTGTGTGAGTACTATTATGTTTGAATGGTAATCGTACACAGCTAGTGTTTTCTTAATGTCCTGGGGAGCCTGATCATTGTAAATTACCTGTGACATCTCATTAATCCTCTTTTTCCTCACAAACGCATAATTAATGGTAACATTGACAATAATACACAAATTAGCTAAGTGACGCTTTATGGTGTTGGTTTTGATTAACGTCAGGAACCCAAAAATGACATTAATGTAATGCAGATCCCAAAAGGCAACCCGCACTTTGACCTCAGACATACATTTTGTTTGCACCATCACAAAGATTAATCCTTCCCTGGATGAAGACAAGACAAAACTCTGGCCACTGGCATTGCGTGCTGGGCTGTCGCTGCAAAACAAACTGCCTCAATTGCATTTGTTTAAGAAGGAAATCTTAATGCATAGAAAACAACGGCTTAGTGTCATTTCCCATTGTCTTGTTAGGACAAAGATAAATGAGCTACTGTCATGATTCAGATCAACTGCTTCTCTGCTAACTTCTATTATTTGCTTATTTACGGACCAGTGTTTAATTAAAAGCATACCTAGATACAGAACTGCACAATAAATTAAAAATGCTTTTTTACTTCCTATGTGCTTATTTAGGGGATCAACTTGTGTTTAAACTCTTCATGTGCTGTGGTAGACACAATACTGATCTTATAGGTATAAACAGGTAGTGGAAGACTACTAAAATGAAGCAATAGCTTTATCCTAGCTTGGACTACCAGGATCAAAGGTACAATTTATCTCACTAAGTTAAAAAAAAGAAGACCAAGTGTTTTCACAATGAATATTTATTTTTTTCAGAAAATATATTTTTATATATATGTATAATTGAAGTTATATGGCTCAAAACAGGTAAGACCCATTTTCCAACTTAAAAGCACTGTGTGCAACTATCTCACCTTAGAAACTAACATTACTTATGACTATACATGAATATACTCCTTTCAATAATTTAGTAAATTTTACTCACATTACAGAATACCCAAAACCACAAAAAAACCCCTACTATTTTGAAAGGCATAACAGTCTAGATGTCCTCTAAAAAAGAGTTTTCTCTCATCACTTTTCTCTCATTATACATTTTGTTTAAAACGTTTATCTATAAAAAGCAGTGACTGACTTAGTTGGAGTTAACATTTTTACCAGCATCAGATTTGTAAGTAAAAAAACCCTAACCAGACTCCCCTAAAAAGTGTGGAACATTTTATATTTCCCATTACAATAAAATACAATATTGTCTTCAATTAATTTGATAATTTTCTTTAATATCTCCAGTTTTATATTGGTTCATTAATACAGGCAGATTAATAGATGTAGGTTTATCTTGAACATTCCAGGAAGGACAAAGTAAAAATTACACAATAATATAAATCCTAAAAAGATTTTAACACCACACATATAAACAGAAAATTGTAGTTCAAAATTGAATAATTAAAGATATACTAGGTAAATAAAACTTTTCAAACACCTTTAATGTTCTGATTATAGTAATTAATACATATTATCATTAACATGTAGATTTTCAGCCTTTTAGCTTACAAATGTCTTACCAGCTGATCCTAACTGCTGTACTTAAAATAGCAATGGATATTTGAAATAACTTCTGTAGCTTGTCAACATTATTTTTAAGTTTCATTTCTCATTAGTATAAATTTTAAAGCTTTTTTTTTTTAACATGTTAAACTTTCTCTAACTCACAAATACATTTTAAAACACAGTGGAATTTAAGGGGCAAAAGGGAATCCCATAGAGGCAATATATTTACTCTAACTAACCAAGACATAAATCCAGATTACTGCAATAAATTATTTCTATTATTTGAACAGAGTAAGTACAGTATCACATTTGAAAGACATTTGAGTTTAATTCATATCTTAAAATTGACAAAGATAGACATTCTCAGCTACACCAGCTGAAATGTACTGATGAATATGGGATATATAAGCTAGACCCAGGAGCAGAGACAAATCTGTTCTTTATATCATCATTGTGGCATAAGGTCATTCAAAATGTAATTGTACATCTTTGTAAAACATAAAAAATTGTCTGGTTGGAGCTGCAAATTTTAAATGGCTTTGTCTGTGCAGTAATTCTTTATCAGCTACTATGAACCTAGTAATTCTTTGTTTCATACACAATTTGCTGGCAGACTACAGTAACCATTTGCTACTTTTATTTTGCTGACTTAATATTCAGGCAGATACAACAAAAACCTCCTAAATATAGGTCTGGAAAGAAACCAGCCCACTTTTAACCCTTCCAAGCTATCTCAATTTCCTCTTCACCATAGATATGATTAATATTACCCTATTAGCCTGTATCATTTTATTCTTTCAATTCCATGTGAGCCTTGTAGAAAGCAATCTGTCAAGAGATACATTTATAGAAATTATTTGTTTCAACATTTAAGTGCTGTATATTGACTTTTAATATTTAAAAATGGTTACAGCAAACTTATTTTTAAAAGCCTATAGAATTGTGTGCACATGTGCACATGTGAAATTAAGTCAGCGTGTAAGGAAACATAATTTTCTGACAATTCACCTTATACCAGTACTTTAGCAGTTTCAAAAAACCTTATTCTAAGACATAATTTTATCAGCGTTGTCTGTGTATCTACAATTCCTGTCTGTTGATCGTATCTTGAAATTCAAGATCTGCTTGAATTCTATGTTTGAGTGATATCTATAGTTAAGGCATTTCCTTATTCCACAGTTTTACACTAACCTGATTAATAGGATGGGTCCAGAAGGCAGTGTCATTTTAGGTTTCCTTTATAATTTAACATCATCAAAATATTTCCATAAATATGAAAGAACACATAAATCAGTTAAATATGGGTTCAGTTTTATCTCCTCAGTATTCTGCGATTCATATAAATATGATTCATTAAAAATATATGCAAAAGCTATGTGGTGTTAAACACACACACAGAGGCACTTTTCCCCAGCTGGATTTAACATATATGCCTATAACTGTTATTTCATCATAGAGCACAACAGTGTATTTTCAGAAAAGATACTCAAAATTTTATATAACCTTTTATATATACCTAATTCACAGAAAAATGGTTTCCACACAACATTCTACATTTCAAGAACTTAATACTTATTTCACCACTATAAACAAATATTTCATGCAGCGATGGATGAAAATAATTACTGTTTTAGACATATCAGCATTTACCTGTTGCTCTCTGAAATACTGCACAGTGACAAAATGCTTAGTTACTTAACCTAGCTGTGAATTAAGAAATTATTTATGTAAACATTCTTCACATTTTTATCTGCAGGTGTTTCAATTTGTTTTCTAAATACTAATAAAAAATTAACATAAAATACAGACCACGTGATGCACATATACATGGATTGGGGGGGGTTTCCCCATTTTTTGGGAGAGAGGTAACAACTCTACTGAGACTGCATTTTATGAAGGACTTTAATGAGATTTCTGACTATATATTTTTACTAAGAATGTCAAATAAGCTTCAAAAGCAAAAGTAAACAGTAATGCAAGTGACACATACTAAAAATAACCCTATAAATCTGTTCATTCTGTTTAGATAGTCTCCTGAGTTGTAAAATGCAAGACTGCTTAGCTTTATTGGATGTTATGGAGAAAACTAATTTTGGGGAAGTAGGCCACTGATAGTGTTATACTGTTCTAGTGCATTACAGTGAAGACATCTATTTTCTAACCTTCTGTAGTATCTTGGTAATAATTAGGCAAAACCTTTCTCAGGAGATTTTTGAGAGCTATAAACATACAAACTCCAAATAAAAGGGATATAGATAACTTTATCCTTAAAACTAAGGTTGTGAAACTGCTATGTTTTGATAAAACAAAGCTGCACACCTCAAAGAAAAATCTACAATCCGTTTTAGCCTGTCAAAGCAGTTCCAGGGTTTCCTACAAACAGCAGCTATATCTTAATATAAATCTGCTTACTGAAGGATTTTTGTAAAAAATGAACGCAAAACTTTGTGAGAACAAAAGCTGTAAAAGTTTTACACTTTAAGGTATTACTGTTTGAAAAAAATAAAATCAAAGAAGGAATTTTGAAAGATGCACCACATCATATGAAATAGCACAAATAAAGGCGAACATATTTTAAGCCTTCTTGTATAATCTGAGAGCTTTAAAAGCTCTTTTCTCTACATCTGAAAAATTATATTAAGCAGAATGTTAACGTTGGTTGCATTTTTTGTGTTTGTGCCCAAAGCGACAGCACTCCAGGGCTTTGTTTTGGGATATCTTAATTAAACCTAAGGATGGATAAACAGATCTACACAGAATTGCACTATGACTACTGAAGACAGACAAGGATCAAAAACTAGCACCAATCCTTCTAGTCTTTTCAAGAATATAAATTGTAACAGTTGTCATACGATGTTCCTTCGTATTTTTAAACCAAGGCATACAGCATACAATGAACCATTACAAGAAAATATGATGGCTGAAGGGTTTCTGCCTTTGCTCCAGTTCAAGATAAAAGTGTAAAACAGCAGTTTTAGTGTGATAGTTATTACAACCATAATACCCTAGTAGACAGTGCCAAGAAGTCATTAATGCAATATATATCTCTTTGATTCCTAAAATGCCGAGTTAATGGGCCAACTTTCACAATACCTTGTACTTGCAGTGGTGTCATTTTTTATAGCTATCAACTAAAAATAGTATGGTAGATATTAAACAGGCGTTTCTTGTACCGACCTCGATTTTGTTAATATTATAGAAAGCAAAAAAAAAAACCAAAATCCCAACAGCCTCAAGGGGTTCTCATTCTTATAATTTTGAATTATAAATGTATATATAAATGTATATATGTGTCTGTGTATGTGTGTGCATCCACAGTTTTTGAAAACACAAAAGTAGGTTTTTGCACCTTCATTCAAAATGTAATTGGTTACACTAAATGAATCATCAATTAACTTGTTCACATTTTCCAAATCTGGGGAAGATCTTAAATCCTAAGTTAAATATGATTTATCTGTAAAAAAAATTATGTGTACCTGTCTGTATTATCCAGTATTTTTCTACATATATATACACATATAAATTCAGATAAAGAATAGCCTTGTATTTAGTGTAAAAATGGAATCTATCAGCATGAGAGAACTAATCACTGAAGCTCATAGCAGCAGGGACTGTAGCAGTTTGCTTTTGGTTGCATACAAAATGAAAAAAAACAAAAACAAAAACAAACAAACCTCAAAAAAACCAAGCATATCCAAATCAAAAACTAGGTTAAACTGATAAAATGTATGTGACTCTTATTGTGAAGAAAGAAAAGGTCCACAAATACACTAACAGGAAAGAACAGGCAGCTATGCATTTAAGAAGGAGAAACCTATCAAATGTATGTATCTATAGAGAACATATGGAAGTCCATTTTCAGTAGCTATCAGTTAGATAGTTACTAATGTGGTATTTCTCTGTAATATATTAATATTTTATATAAAAGTGACACTGTGGTGTATATTAAATTTGCTAACAATCTAATGGAAATGCAGTGTGAGTTTAAATGGAAGAAAATAAAAAGAATAGCTAGAACACATGCTTACACTAAGACTACTGACAATAATTCTCTAACCTCTCACAAATTACATTTTAGCTACTGTAGGGTATGTATAGGCTCGTCACAACTAATAACATTTTTCCTTCATCAGGTTTGTGTTAACATTCTGCAACTCTGAAATGTTTACTGTAACAAAGTAATGCATTATATAGATAGCATATGGTTGCTGGCTTTGTTTATATCATTTTTAAATATCTGAAAGGACCGGTTGGGCTAAAGAGCAATGTTATTGCTTCCACAGTCAGTTGATGGGTTGTTTAATAGTATTTTAAATGTTTGTTAATGATAGTCTCAAGGAAACAGAAAAGCACAGAAGCAAGGCAAAATGGCAATACCACAATAGTTACGAAGATTAAAATGCCACTAGGGGACAGTAGAAAGTCACAAAATGAGGTTCTGCTGAAGAAACCAGAACAAAAGGCCTTTCTTTGTCAAAAAAGAAATCACAAATACACATTTCTAAATAAAAATCATTTCACATGTGAGGGTTTTAAAATTCTGCATTAAATAGCAAAGCAGAAACTGGGAGACACTTGCATGAGTCTATTTTTAGGTCTTTCATATTTATATCCATGTATTTTAAAATATGCAGCACTTTCCTTTTAACAAGAATAAATTCACGTGTGAAAGAATTTATTTGCAGCACTTTTACAGTACTGTGGTTCACCAGTACACATTAATGAAAACATACAAACTGACCTTTGTAATGCTGGTAGTTTACCTGGCAAAAAAACCCTATTTGATAATGTCTGATATTGTGAGATTTATGAAGCAGTAGAAATAAATGTCTAGAATTTGAGGACTTCAGAATAAGCTTAGGAAAAATCTGCTCTGTTATGGCCTATGTATGGGCACACGCCGTTCACTTAAGAGCAAAGCAATGCTCTTCAAAAGCTCATCATAGATTCCAGTCTTCATGTGCTGAATCCCTGCAAAGCAAAGCAAAGCAAAGTACAGCATTACCTTTTCAGGGAAAAAAGGTATCTCTATAGTAATTATACATTATTTTTCTTCATTTAGATCAGTAATGGACTCCAAATTATATCTCATGGATTAGAAAGTTTGGTTCAGATACTTGTAGCTACAGAACTTTCACAGCTTATATAAAAACATTCAAAGGTAATAACATCAGAGGAATCTGCTGGGTTGATAGGTCCTTCAGCTCACATGAGTAAAGGAAGTAAATGTCTATTTCAGAAGTACTTCAAAATCTTTCATTTCCAAAGCAATGCATTTCAACCTAGAAATTATCTAGGTACTGGGAGCATCTAATCCTCAGCCATGTATTTCACAATACATAAAAGATTATCCACTAGCTGTGGAAAATATTGTGAACGATTTTTTGTTTTTCTTGCTTGGAAAAACACACAAAGAGGTTGCAATTCCTGAGTGCTAAAATACAGATTTAAAAGAGCAATGCAATTATCTCCTCACAGCCTTATAACTGCAGTCACCTCATAGCAGCATCATGTGCTTGAGCACATAACCAACCTTAGACAATAATATAATTAAGCATTTGTTTGAACATAGTAAATCTAAGAAGTGTTGTTTTATAATAAGGGATGGGACTCTTTTCAAATGGAAAACTTAAATGACATATCTTTATGTGTGTGCAAGAGAGAGAGATGAAGTCTAATGAAGCAATGTATGTGGAACAAATCCAGAGGACAGGTAGACAAACAACCTGTGCTTGAAAAGACAACTCTTGTACTGTGAAAGGAGGGGGATAGAGAGAGAGAAAGAGAGAGAAAGGGTGGGGTGGGGGGAGGTTGCAGAAATAGAGAAGATGAAAGGGAGAGCATTGGGTGGGAGAGAAAGGAGGGGAGGAGACAGGTAAGGCAGAAGGGAGAGAGAAAGGAGAGAAAGAAAAAAGAGAATCCTCTAAACTAACTCTAAATGTCTAAGAATTTGTATCAGACACCATATGCACAGAGAACACAAAAACTTCAACACACACTAAAATTCATAGGTCAACAGCATAGACAAGGGACAGTCTAGAACTACAAGCCCATTTCTCAGGCAGCACGGTAAAAAAATCTTAATTGGTTTAGGACTTCAATAGCTGGTTTAATGAAGCAACCCTCAAGGTAAATACACATACCACATGACAGAAAAACAAGATACTGAGTCAATCTGGGATATTTTTGCAATGTTTCTTGTGAGATAGGATGTTTTGCTTTTTGAAAAAATGTTTTGAATTACCTGGGTGACAGATGATTTAAAATTAGGCAAGGATGTATTCACTTGTATGAATGCAATAGAAGTTATTATTATGTCCTTGGAAACTCAGCTAAGATGTTTACTCTCAGGAAAAAAAGTATTTAGAAGTCAAAAGGACCTCTAGAAAATGACCCAGGCAAAACACTTCAGCTAGCAGTGGACTTTTTACAGCATTTCCTCAAACTCACTGAACTCTTGTATAATATAACAAAAAAATACTCTTTAGTGAGTTGCTGAACAGCACAGATTTATGCATTTTCAAACTGCAATTAAGCACATTTTTTACTAAATAAAAATCCAAATCCTAAAGGGCAAAATGCGCTCAGAAGTAACTAATGGCACTTAAATTAGTCACTAAATATGCAAACCACAATAAATAGAATAAAGTCTGAAACTACAAGTCACTCAGCAGCAAATGACTCTGAAGTTCTTATAGTTTTGTGTTGAAGGTCTCAGAATTTTAGGGACACTACAGAAGTCACACCTTATCAGTACATATGTTCAAAGTACTAGTACCTTGTAAAAGAAATTCATATGCAGGGAAAGAGTGAAATTGTTAATTCAAGATTAGTAAATATTTTTATACCTGGTTTATTTTTAAAAAAGTTGAAATTCAGAGATGTTTCAGAAGGCTCGTGCTTGGATCCTTCTCTAACAATATATTTGTGCCTTTACTGCATTTTCAGCATTTTTTTCCACTATATTGGACTTCACATCTTTAAGCAGTAGATGATTTGTGCTCACTTTTCCCTTAGCTTCCCACAGCCACTTTTTCAAATGCTTTACTGAGTACTTCTTCCAATTGTCTCTCAAGCAAGACCATTCTGCTGCAATACTTCCTTCCTGTTACTCTCAAAACTCATCTTTACATTGCTGTGTCCCTTTCCTACCTTCCTACCTCAAGATTCTCACTGAATTGCTCTTTTTATTTTCAATGTCACATCTTTCTGATGTAAATTCTTTCCTTGCTCTTCATCTCTTGATTTTTTTGTTCTTTCATTATCTCAGAAAGTCACATAATAATGTAACAACTTGTGATTTGGTACTCCTCTGTAGGTCAAATTTAGGTTTTCCTACATCAGGATACACATTTGTAACAATTAAGAATTTTTTAAGTATCTGAATCTTTAATATGTTCAGTTGTAATTCTCTCAGAAAGATTATTGCTTTACACATTCATTTAACTATAGGCTGTAGTTGCTTTTAACTGAGCTCTGAAATCTCAATACAGTTTGTGAAAAATAAAGGTCTATTCCTACAAGAGGCAAGTTAAAGGAGATGCTGTTGCCTGCTTTTGTATACAAAATAAAATGGATTTGCACATAATTACAAAAGGACATTGTTTGCAAAAATATTTTGAAAATTGTGACAATATCAGATGTTATATAGAAACTAATATTCAATGTACTGTAACAAATTAAGGAAATTAGAATACCTTTTATTTTTTAAAAATCTTTGTTAGTATTTTATTTCAAGCAAATATGTTTTTGAGATAATAACTTGTTTCTCTGTACTAAATGCAGACAGCAATCTGGAAAAAAAATAGTGTAAACATGCTAAAACTTAAATCTACTGATGTCCCATTTAATTCTTGGTACACGGAAAACAGTGGATAGTTCTGATACAGCACCTGATTGATATTTCCAGGGTGTGAAAACCTCCACCATGAGATTAGGCTGATATTGCATATTCAAACACATACAATGATATATTTGTCATTGCTATTGACCTTTATCTCTCCAGTTTCCTGACAACCTTCTACAGTTATTGACATTACAAATACCAGCGACAACGTGCAGGGCAAAGTATAACCTTTCATTTACCTTCATGTCCCTCAAATGACTCACATAGCTAGTTTCAACAAAAGCTGCAAACAATGATACTGTTGATTTTTTTTTCTTAACTTGCTAAAATGTTTTCCATTTTCCTCTTGTTCTCTGAAAATCATGCCAATAACTCACTACAAAGGAAACGATTTCAAATGAATACAGGTAATTAGAAGTGTCAAGAAATCAGCAGAGTAGGGTGTCTGCCATCATTTCTGTGGAAAGAGTGCCAGATTCCCTTTCAAAAAGGTCTTTGTCATTTTTTAATAGAAGGTAATTAATGTAGACTACAGTAAAGTGTACAGGATCCCAGTCACTTGTCTTTCTTTCCTTAGAAATGGGACCATAAAGATGTTTTGATTTCTAGAAACAATCTTCTGAGGTTATTTAAAAATGACTTTTAATTACAAGCATAGTCTTTTCAGTACTTTCATTATTTTAAAGGCAAGAAGAGGAAGAATTTGGTAAGGGCACATTTATAAGGGTGAAAAGAAAGTAAGTTTTCCTTTAAAAATTCCAGAGCTAAGTAGTTTCTTTAAAGTGACAGGATGATTTCACATAACTAATAGTATCCACTGAGGAGAACACTAAAACCACATCCGAACATGGAAATCTATCCACTTGTAGCTCAACAGTCAACTATCCAATTACAGAAAGGTGAAACAGCAATGCTTTTGTAATGAAAATTAGATATTCGATTTGCAGCAGTTACATAACAATGGTAACAAAAATAACTATTTTGTCATTTTGATAACCGTAACTTTGACAGACCAATGCAAATCATCTTAGACCTGTACAAAATTTAAGATTTCGAAGAAAATTTTGTACTTTATGGAAAACTATTTATTCTGAAATCTGGGAAAAAAATCATAGAATCATGGAATAAGCTGAATTGGAAGGGACCCACAAGGATCATCAAGTCCAGTTCCTGGCCCTGCACAGGACACCCCAAAAGTCACACCTTGTGCCTGGAGCGTTGTCCAAACACTTCGAACTCTGTCAGGCTGGTGCTGTGACCAGTTCCCTGGGGAGCCTCTTCCAGTGCCCAGCTAAAACCAGGCCCTTTGATAACGGGGGCTGGAACAGAGCAACAGACGATACGACCAATATGGTTAATCATACGCTCTCCGTTTATTATTTCGAAATGGCGGATTATATAGAGTTCAGATAGTTTACAATTACAGGTGTTTTCTAATTGGTGTACAGAGTGAGAAAGAATGCAAACAATTTCAAAGTTAAGGTAGCTACTGTGATTACAATACAACTATCTTATCTAAAACTTAAATACACTTTAATTAGAATTTCTTGCTGCACAACAGGCTTTATTAAACACAGGCCTAAATTCTGAGGCCTACTTGGATAACTCAAAACTCATTTTATTATACAATCATGTCCCAAATCCCTAAAAAACTTGGCTACACCCAACCACCCTCTGGGTGAAGAACCCTTTCCTGATATCCAGCCTAAACTTCCGCTGACACAACTTCATGTTGTTCTCTTGGGTCCTGTCACTAGTTTGCACAGAACAGAGATCAGTGCCTGCCCCTCGTCTCCCCCTGATGAAGAAGTTGTAACTGCAATGAGGTCCTCCCACAGTCTGCTCTCCTCCAGGCTGAATAGACAAGTGACCTCAGCTGCTCCTTGTATGGCTTCCTCTCAAGGCCCTTCAGCATCTTCTTAGACCTCCTTTGGATGCTTTCTAACAGCTTGGTATCCTTCTTATACTGTGGTATCCAAAACTGTACATGAGACTTGAGACTTGAGTGCAGAGCAGAGTGGGACAATCGAGTCCTTTGATCTGCTGGCGATGCTGTCTGCTGCACCCCAGGACATGGTTGACTCCTGGCTGCCAGGGCACACTGGCCTTTTAAAAAATGTGTACAGTAAAACAGAAAGTCAAACCATTGTACTGCACTGAGATCAGTAACTTTCCTTCACGAAGAGATAAAGCTGTGTGATAAAACAACTCACCTTAATAAAAAGTATCTAACAATGCATCTAATCAATTCCGAAATCCTAGTATGTTACTAGTATGAACAGATGTTCTTTGCTGTCACAAAATTATCCAGAATTTTTCCCATTCCAGTATTTTCCTTATTTCCCTTCATGTTTCCTACGATATACCTGCCACTCTTGATCCTTGATAAAACAGAGAAATAACCATTGAATTAAGAGTGTAAAATATTTTCTCTCTTTTCTGTTTCATTAAGATAGACATCTAGAGGGCATCTAATTTGTATTTGTATTGATACAATGAGGTATATCAATACAGAAATTTTATTTTAGACAAAAGACCACGTGTATTGAATGTGACTAGGCATTTTGAAATACAGAAATCAAAACTTTTTTGATAATGAAAAAGGGTCTTAAAAATCTGGGAGACTGGTAGCAAAGCACAGTCTATGTAAGAAAGAATATCACAAATTTTAACTTTGCATTTCCATCTGTATGTTCAGTAATAGAAGAAATTTATAATAACATTTACTAACACTATTTATTTGTGTTACAATGAGGTCATCCATTTGGATTTTAAGGCAAATAGACATCTAAAAAGAAGACGCTGACAACCTTCTGATTTATGTAAATCAAGCCTAACACATTTCATAGTCTGCATGTCACTGCCAACAGGAATTAAAAAGTATTAACAAACATAAACAGCTCTCTGCTTCATGGTTCAGAAAATAGTTGATAGATCTGAGGGCAAAAATTTCCAGTCTCCAGTTCACATCTTTTCTTCTGGATCTGCAAGCAATATTTCCTACCGCACATGTAGTTTCACAACGTTAGGTGCTCTCCCATTGGGAATCGCTCGAGCTGTATGCTAAAATCAATGGAAAGGTCTTCACAAATTCCAGTGGGCATGACACTATTTTCTACAGCAACAAAATTCAGAAAAGGTACTACAATAAATCATAAACATTCGTTGCCCACTCTACAGCTCTGAAGAATGAGAGTTGGAGAACCACTGTTCTTCATCAGGCTTAATCTGTGTTTCTAACTCCCTTGAGCAAGAGTGGCAAAGGTTGGAAAGAGAAGACCCGTAAAGGCATATTAACATTAGGAGGGAGTTCAATCTTTGATCTTGGGACAAATCTGGCAAAGCAGCAAGAGTACTATTTCAGATCAATGCATTACAGAGAACTGTACTTGAGTATTGTATCTGCTATATAAGAGTATACTATGAAAAAAAGCTGATAGAAGTTGAGGGAAAACAGTTGAAGCCTATAAATAAAACCCGGTTTTGTCCTAGGAAGACATGAAATTAAGTAGAATAGCCAGATAATACTTTTGTCAATTTAAAATTCTTGTACTCCTATTTTTTTTCTCAAAATAGCTAACAAATTGAAGTTAGTTTATTGGTGGACTAAACACAATAATACGGCAAAATTATCTTAGAAGATATAGCAAAAAGCAACTATCCATATAACATATAAATCTATGGACACCACATAATTTTTAAAACCATCAAAGTGAGCATGCAGCCTAGTGTGTTCTCTCTCACAGTCATACCTTTGCAACGAGCCAGTGGCATAAAGTAATCCTAAACAGCATAGCCATCACAGGTGTTAATGGAAATCAATCAGTAATGGTCTGGTGTATAAATTTAGAACACTCCTCTAATACTTATAGAACCAGGTGCGAGTTTGGGTCACTGTTTTGCAATATACTAGATGTGTGATCTAACACTAAGCAATTGCTTATCCTGAGGAACTGTTGCAAGCTCTCTGTGCTTGAACGATCCCACTGTGTGTAATATAGCAGCTCTCTGAATGTAATGCATTAATAATAGCATTAAAACATTTCAGAATGGGACATAGCTGGACATGGGAGTTGGAAGTGTCTGCTTCAGGGAACAGGAATCACCACTGGCTATATAACAGGTAGCAATAGTATCTAGACAGAAATTCAGAGTTTGGTTTCTGACACGACAGGTGAATATCTCACTACGGAACACTTTAATCTGTCTGCTGGACTAATTAGAAGCTAAATAGCTCACAGAGGAGCAAGAAAAGCTACTCCCATTCATGGTACTAGCTACAAAGTTGAGTTCGCCACATTTGGGAAATGGCTGACAGATTAAAGACTCATATTTAAATAGATAGCAGGAAAACACAAAACTCTGGTCAACAGGCAACTGAATATTTAAAGGCCTCTATGATTTTGGTAGAAAATTCTGCCCTGGGCTTAAAAAAAAAAAAATCTGTCATAAATTCCATTACAGTGGATACGTTTGAGAAAAAGCTTCTTCTGAACTCCATTTCTGTTTCAGTAGGTTGTTTTGGTTTACAAAACCACATTTAGTCCAAGCAAAAAAATAAGAAAAGAACACAACAAAAAGCTATGAAAGTCATAACTAGCTCTGTTCCTATTATTCTACTTTTCTCTGTGTATAACAAAAACAGTGATTGGAGCTGAACTGAAATTTATACACGCACAGTAGGTTCTGCACCTATTGACGTTCTCTCGTACTCTTGTCCATTCCTTACTTATAGCAGAGAATACAAAAATATTTTTATTTGAATTGGGAACGTCTTAATATAAGAAAACAATTTTATTTTGAAAATAAGTATGTAATACAAGTCAAATATTTTATAATTATGGCAAAGTGTATGAATTTATGTTCTTTTTTAGCTTGCTAAGCTAAATATTTCACAGAAATCCCACATAAATATTATGTGGAATAAGTACCACAAAGTTATGTAATCAATTATGTGGAATAATATACCAGGATTTATACTTCCAGTAGGTTCTTCCTCTCCCTTAACAGATTTCTTTAATTACTAACAAAGATATTAGTGATTGTTTTTTTGGCCATCTACTAGCATAGCGAAATAAATTGGACAGAGCTGGAACTTGTTTTCAGTTATAGTATGCACTTGATAAACCGAAAGGAAAAGGCCTTTATTTTATGATAGAAAATAAACACCTTGAATGTTTAGCCTTGATGATTTCCCTTCCAAGTTAAAGAGCCTCATTCATGTGCAAAACTCAGAGTTTCATAATGATAACTTTTCACCAAATAAAGGGCTTTTTGATGAAATCTATATCAGTATTTTATAGTTCAAGCATATTAAAACAACATCAATATTTAGAACCTGCATGACACAAGATGAGTAGTTGGTCACAAGGATGTGAGTGTCCTTTGCACTATTTACACTCATGTATCCCAGTGGGTCAGTTACTTGTTGAAGGATGACAAATAAATTAAATAGGAAGCTGTTTTAAATTGACATTGGATGTTGCCTCAAAACCTTTCCTAATTTGCTTGCTACAGAAGTATAGATTTCACTGTAGCAGAGTTCAGCACAGCAGTAAATACTCGTTTCCTCTTGTGTGTAAGTGTGCACATGCATGTAGACATCTCAATACCATGCTGGTGGGACAAAAATTGCAATATTAACAGCAATAAGGCAATATAGCTTAGTAGTGGTTATCCTATTTGCCCTTTGTGCAAGGTGCAGAAGCATTTGCAATATCAGTATAGTTGAAAAACACCCTACAACCTATTGCATTTCCATTTTTATCAAACCAGTATTTTGAAGACAAGAGAAGGAAATAATCCTTGAAGTGACCAACAAGTTCTATAGATTCACCTGATTTAGGCCAATGTGGAATGATTCAAGCATTTTTACTTATTCAGTAAGGATGTCTCTTTTTTGAAATTTACATGAAACTATGTGTGTACTCTTGCCTTTAATAACAAGAAACAACATGAAATAATAAGATTAATAATATATAGCACATAATAATATTAATAGCTAGTAAAAGAATAAAATCTAAACCTAAGTTTAAATAATAATAAAAACCATCTATAACATAAGTTAACGTCTTTAAATGAATTCTGAAAAGGAGATAATGAAACTGTGCTAGCAATTTTGGCTGCTGAGGTACCAAACTCATTCAATATGAATACGAAACTAGGTCAAAAGCATCTTCCCACTTAGATCAGCAAGAAAACCAGTCCCTGCCACAATACTCTAAACAATACCAATCACTACCTTGTTTATTCCAGAAAATGCAGGCACAAAGTATTGCCACCAAGAAATTTTAGTTTTCCTAGACAGCATATTTATTTCAAATTTAATAACTAATTTTGCAACTACTCCTTGCTATAGCTTTCACCTTTCCTCAAGCAACTGATGTATAAATGCCTGGGAGGAGATATAAAATCTTTAACTAGATAAGACTAGAAATATGAACAGTGAATTTAGAATTAGCAGCAGAACAAGATTTAGAACAGTACTGGAATATCTGAATCAGTGTGGCATCTAGGAGGATCTTATCAGTGGTCTCGGCCTTTTCATGAGTAATAAGGAATTATCTCTCCCATTTACCTCAAACTGTGATAGAATTAATCACATGATTAAGGGAGATCTGTGAATTGCCTTGTACATGTACATTTTCAGGATCTATAAGCAGGAAATTGGGAAGTTTGACTTCTTTCAAGCTTGCATTTTTTTAGTTTTATGAACTAAAATCTAAAAAATATTTGGGGGGTTAAAAATAGAATAAATTCAAGCCCATCCACTTTCATATACCATTTCAATATACCTAGAAACACTCAAAATTAAACCAAACTTCTCAGTGGTATTCCAATTTGACTATATTTTACCCAGGACCAATCCTCACAGTTTTGCTCAGAATAAAATATGGACAGGCTTCTTTTCAGCTGGATAACTGAAATACAGTGATACAGTCCAAAACAACAGAATTGCCAAAAGAAAAAACTAGTATTGTTAAGTAACAGTTAAGGGAACTTATGTTTGAGCTCTATTTTGGCCTCACCCTTAGCTAAACTTATGCTAAATGCTAAGCTTATCCATGTCCCAGTACAGCTTTGTTTATTTCAGACAGGTCAGGTATATTTTCTCTTCTCCCATGTCCTGTTACATTCAAAAAAAAAGTCTGTTTAATGGAACAACAGATACTAAAACCATGTAGAACAAGAAAAGGGCCATGCTGAAAGAAGGAAGTAGTGTAAGATTTTCATTATGAACAAACAAAGCATAAAAAAGTCCTGGGAAATCCCATTATTCTTTTAGAAGTCTACAGCTTATAGCAATCTAGTCTAATGGATCAGAAGCATGAAGTTTCACAAACTTCATGTAAAAATAAATGAGGTAATAATTTGAAGAGTAGAAAAAGGAAACTGCCTCCTACAGAATTCATTACTCCAGGTAAGCAGACTATTGTGCTTTAACATTTGTGCAACAAAGCCCATAAAAAATTTTCTCTACATTCTTTCATAATTGTCAAATAAGAAATTCTAGATCATGTAACTTTTTTGCTATTTAAAATCTATGTAACATTGCTATTTTTTGCATTATCATAATTGCTATGCAGTGTACTAATGTGACTCATTTTAATGCTATATCGATATGTCTGACCTCATAATAAATATTACGGTCCTGGTCTTTAAATGGTGAACAGTGGTGCTTGGGTCAATGGCATATTAATTGGAGTCAACTACTTTCATGAATTGTTAATTAATTACTTTTGCTGTTTTGCACATTATACTAGTTATCAAAGAAAAAACAATAGAACTTTTTTTCCACAAGACAGAAGAATAACATTTAATTGCTGAGCCAAAATGGAGATAATCCATATTGTTTCAGTTGCATAGATGCCAGTAGGAGCCTTCTTAAATATTATTATTAAGATACTTTGGGTAAGAAACAATACCAATAATGTTTTGTAGTATGGTGAGACAGCTGTAGAGTTGACACACAAATAAGCAAGCTGAGTTCAAGATCTTTAATTTCAGGACATTTCATAGGAGCAGAGTTGCTTCCAGTCGCTAGTTCTAGGGGCAGATCTATAAAATTTGTATTACTTAATAATAAAATTGTACTTACAAGTATGCAGGCTAAACTGTTGTAGCACTTGTTGACACTGAAGATTACTTAATAATAAATGTATCATACGAATGAAAAGAAACGCAGACCGTGCTCCCATATAAAAAGGACTACATTGTCTACTTCCCTGCAACCTCTCTAAAACAGTGGAATTCCCTGAAAAGTGCAGTTATGCTAGTCTAAATTCTAGACTGAAGACTCAGAACTACAAATCTAATAGTACTTCTAAAATGAAAAGGTTACTGAGAAAAATGACTTTAAATATCCTGGACTTCTTAAGGAAAAACCACCAAGAATGTGTGGAAGTTAACACTTAGGAAGTCAGGAAGAAGCAAAATTCAAGTTAGCCATATAACATTAAATATGCAATAGTAAATTTCTTAGATTCAGAGAATCACTTAGGTAGAAAAGACTTCTAAGATCATCAAATACAACAATTAATCCAGCACTGCCAAGTCCATCACTAAACCATGTCCCTAAGTACCACGTCTGTATGTCTTAAACACCTCCAGGGATGGTGACTCAACTTGGACAACCTGTTCCAATGCTTGATTATCCTTTCAGTAAAAGAGTTGTTTCAAATACCCAGTCTAAATGTCCCTGGTACAACTCGAGGCTGTTTTCTCTGGTCCTGACACTTGTTACCTGGTAGAAGAGACTAACACCCACCTCACTACACTCTCCTTTCAGGTAGTTGTAGAAAGCAATTAAGGCTCCCTCTTGAAACTTCTTTTCTCTGGCTATGCACTCCCAGCTCCCTCAGCTGCTCCTTATACGAACTGTGCTCCAGACCTTTCACCAGCTCCACTGCCCTTCTCTGGACCCGCTGCAGCACCTCAATGTCCTTCTCATAGTGAGGGGCCCAGTGTCGAACACACAACTCGGAGGTGTGGCCTCACCAATGCAGAGTACAGGGGACAGTCACTGCCCTGATCCTGCTGGCCACACTATTGCTGATACAAGCCAGGATGTCATTGGCCTTCTTGGCCACCTGGGCACACACTGGATCGCGTCCAGCTGTCTGCTGAACAGCACCCCCAGGTTCTTCTCCATCAGACAGCTTTCCAGGTAAGCCGAACATTGTGCTTCAACATTTGTGCAGCTAAGCCCATAAATAATTTTCTCTACATTATTTTATAATTGTCAAATAAGAAATTCTGGACCCCTCTTCCCCTAGCCTGTAATGCTGCCTGGGGTTGCTGTGATCCAAGTGCGGGACCCAGCACTGGGCCTTGTAACATCTCACACGACTGGCCAGCCTGTCCAGATCCCTCTGCAGAGCCTTCCCATCCTCCAGCAGATCAACACTCCTGCCCACCTTGGTGTCACCTGCAAATTCACTGAGAGTGCACTTGACCGCCTTGTCCAGACTGTTAATAAAGATATTAAACTGAACTGGCTCCAATACTGAGCCCTTGGGAACACCACTTGTGACTGGCTACCAGCTGAATTTGACTCCATTCAGCACCACTTTCTGTGCTTGGCCATCTAGCCAGTTTCGATTTACTATATTTTACTGTCCTTACATGTTTTCTTTTTCTATATTGAAATCCACAGTAGAACACATTCTACAGCATAAGCATTTTGTATTTTCCCAAATTGCTACGAGCAAATTGTTTTTAATGCCATCATAACCCTCTGTATCATTATTGATACATTGTTAATACTTTTTTCATCAAAGGTAGGATAATTCATATGTTTAATTTCAATTCAGTTACTTTTGCACTGTACTCACAGTTCAGGAGACAAGACCATTTGAGACAAATCAGCTTCAGATTTAGGTGGCCTAACTGAATGTCTGGAAATTTTCATTATCACTTTCTGTTGTTATATTTACCATACAAAGTTTTGTGTAAAAGCTGTGCTATTTTCACATTTCACATATTAAGAGTATGATTACAATTGTTTTGCATGCAATAATAAAAACACAAACATTTTAGCATCATGAAGCCATTTAAGAGGACTCAAGGTTGCCCATGAAATTAGTATTTTAAATTCCTTCCTTTTGCAATTTAACTATGCAATTTTAAAAAGGATAAAAAGTTTTGATTAAATATATGATTTTTATAATATAAGAAATATAGTTCATAGGACTTGCCCAACAGGTAACTACTAAAGGGCTAAACAGCCTCTGAACACCCTATCTCATTCTTCCTCAGACTTGGCTGAGTGCGACCTTCCTGTGATGAAAAATAACAATTAAGAGATCCACCGATACTGCTGAAGCAGAAATCCCTACCGTTTATCTCTCCGGACTGCAATTTCTCAAGGGTTTCTGAAGCTCCCCAGTTTAGTTACCAGTCAATTTTACTACACTGCTAAGTTAATGCCACGGTAATAGAGAATAACAACACAATAGGGTGTGCGTAAGCAACATATTTAACAAGATAATATCTTCCAGAGATTTTACATTCGTAAGTACAGCACATATGATTTTGGCACAGGTTTTAGTCAAAACAGGCAGTGGATAATATACAACTAAGTATGTTTATAGGAAGATTTGGTGTCCTGAAATGGGTCAAGATCAACTTTGGATAATAGTCCCTTTCTTACAAATGGGACCATAACATATAAAAAGATAATAAAAAATATTAGTGCTCTATGGGAAGCATTTTGAAAACAATGTTAAGATCTGGGACAGAAACAGCTAGCATGACTCAAATTAATTCTGACTCCTTCTAAAACTGCAAGCTAGTGGAATATTTTTGTTTAGACTTTCAGCAAAACAGCTTGCTTTGACAGACATTTTCAACCAGCTGTAAGTCTAAGAAAAATTAAACTAACCTAAACCAGGGCGTCTAAAAATTCTTGTGAAAATTAACCACAGTGGTCACTACTGTTTTGTCAAAATGTATTAGTCAACTAAAATATAAGAAGTATTTTATGGTTGTTGAGTTATCCTTCTGCTCAGTCAGATTACATGCATTCAATAACTTTTAGAAAATCATATGGGCAAAAGGAATGTAGAAAGAAAAAGCATATTTTATCTATGACTAATATAATGTTTTTCAGAAAGTAATTTTGAAGTATCTTACTGTAACCTGCTTTTAAGCTAGAAAACAAGACACATCAGACAGAGTGAAGAAAGAAAATCTATTCCACTAGCAACACACTATCCAATCACAGCACATCTGCTTTTCTTCTGTGGTGATAAGGATGCACAGATGTTTTTTAATATCCATAAACCAATATGCTAACTATAAAAACAAAGGAACATATACAATATACTGCCAGTAATTCTATTAATCTAAGATAAAAACAAAGATGAAACCAGAATGAACAGGTTTCTTAAAACAAACTTCTTTCTACTTATAAATCAGAGTACTAAAGAGAAATAAATACATACGTATCCTAGTGATCTAACACCCATCCCAAGCTAGCCCCATCTTGTGTCACTGCCTAAGTCATGCAAATTACACCAGAACTGCCAGTTGACTAAGATTAATGACACTGCGCCAGCTTCTTTGTTTCTCTCTGCGGCCGTTTAGTGTGAAATACTATCCAAAAACATTATCTATCCTCTATTAATCCCACAAATTTGTTCACACCATGCACATTGTTTAGGGCAATTTACAACAGGAACATACTGAGCACAATTGCATTTAATTACTTGGGTTCTAATTACATTCATTAAAGGCTAATAAAATAAATGAAACAGCTTTAAAAGCTTCTGCAAAACACATGGGTCTTGTCTCCCTCATGAAGCATGCTATAGAGGTTTGATGTGAAACATAGATTTCAACATATATGTCTGCCTATTATGTATCTCTAATATGCACAAAGACACATAATGCATATTTATTTATTTATTTATAAACCATATGCACTTCAATTCTGAATGATCCTGAACACTGCTGATATTGTGTATATTACTAGTCATGATGATGCCAGGCACCCCAAACTACTTTTTAATGTGGTATGTTGAGATGGAGGAATATCAGTTTTAGCATTCTGACCCGATTCATTTAACTCTTTCCATCTCTACTACAGAGTTATTCCCCATTTTCTCTCATCTCATATCTGCATTATAAAAGATACAAACTGACATCAGACAGAGAGTAAGACAACAAGTAAAAGAAGAAGAAAAGAGCAGGGAAAACCACATTACATTTTGGTATGTATTCTTAAAAATATTTTGTTAAGGCTCATTTCTGACATTCATTGGAGGATCTGAATTTTTCCTCAGTAGCTACTTACATTAAAAAACACATGCTGCACACTAGGCAGTCTAAATAAATCCCCCACAGTGGTTAAAAATGCAGCCTGTTAATAACACAATTTCCTAATTCTTATGTTTTTATGCTATTTCCATGGTGCTTAGAATGCAGTTTATGGCAAAAGACAGAGCCTGGAACATGCAGTAGACAAATGTGCCAGAGAGAATTCAGCACTGGATACTTAGAAAAAAGTGCTTATGGTGAGCTTGGCAGTTACGACTGTTTATTGTTCTTGGATTTACAAGATGATCCTAGTAATCAGGGAAAGAAACAAAGTTCTAGTTTATCATCATAAGCCTTATACTATGTATGTATGTGGTCTTAACTGAAGATCCAACTCAGCACACTCAGAAATTTAAAACTCTTAAGTATTCTGCATCATAAATACAATGGTAATCAAACATGTCTGCCAACAATTAAAAAGTATACAAACTTACACACCGTTGTGTTTTAGGACAAAATTAAAATTAAAATTAAAAAGAAAATCAGCCTTGAGGACTAACCTCTAAGTATTGTAGAATTTTAATAAATGTTTTTAACTGCCATGAAACACTTGAAGATTCGGTACAGATTCTGTGAGCTAAATCAGGTCCATCCACCCAATGTATCTTCCTCTCATATTTTTAATAAACATTCTCTGGACAGAAATTTGTTATTTTAAAAATATTTTAACACTTTCTGGAATTTTAGTCCATTGCTGACAAAATAATTATATTTTACCTTAAAATAAATATAAACCAATTTCTCTGTTTGGAACATGTTTCACAAGAAGCAGGCTGTGCTGGCACAGCACTTCAGGCAGTTTAACTGAGAGCAATAAATTAACAATGGCTGTATGTACTGTTTTAGAAAGTCCACCTTAAAATTATACAACTTTGCCACATACATGTCTCAAACTGTTTCTTATTACGAGCCCAGGATCAATTCCTTTTGCAAACTATTAAAAGAGCAGACATTTAAAGAAATCATATGAATCCCTCATTGAGATATATAAACCCCTAATACGTGAATCAACATTTGCTTTGGAGAAGGGAGGAGGGGCACCCATCCTGCACAACAAAGCAGCAGCTCAATACAGCTGCCATCTGGCTTCCTCCTGCAGTTCACTTCCCATAGCAAACAAGATCCACAGTTTAAGGAGTGTTGGGGAAGGGAGAGGGTCTGCAGTTTTAACCTACAGCTTTATGATGAGGCATTTTTCCACTCTATAAAAACCCCTCTTAATATAGAAGAATGGAAGGCTCAGGAAATTGTTAGTAGGATAGAAAGCCTTTCACTTCTGTGTTTCTGGTTCAGATCCACATCAGCTCGGTGGTAACCAAATATAACTACTACCTAAAGGACATTTTAATGAAATGAGTTAGCTGCTCTCAGTACAATACCTATGGAGCATGCATCTATATCAATAAAAACACCAATACAATAAACTCTTTCCTCCTCACTGTGAAGGAATTCCTTCTCACCAGTAGCAGCTGAGAACATTAAAGCATAAACCAAACTATTTTAACTACAGCAGAAGAAAGAATTCTAAAAGCTTGACACAGTCGGTTAGGAATCTGCTGTGGTATGTTGTTTCTGCTAAAGTTCATAGAAGCACAAATTTGTCAATTTTCAGGTAATGTGCTAATGTCTATTGTCTTTACCTTACCTTATGTACAAGTGTTAGATTCTTAGAAATCTAAGAATCTAACAGATTAGCTTTGCATTTATAGCAGGGCAGCTAAAGACAAACTGATGGATATGAAATCTCTACTTTTCTTATTGTTGTCTTATAGTGTGCATTCACCATTTTGCTACATTTACAAAATAGTAATAGACCCAAAGGCTCAGGCTGTGTGCTCTGATGGTTCTGTCAAAGAAAGATAAATACATGCTGAAGAAATGATAAAGGTGCTAGTTTAAGCAGTAATATAAAACCTAGCAGCTTACTTGCTGCAAACAGTCCTTCCCCAATAAATTATCATTAATAACAATGAAATCCCAAAAACTTTTCATTGACCTCTCTGGAGTTTTTTTTAATTCCTTCAATGGAATCTGATTTTATACACATTACTGTTGAGGTATTCAACCTGATATACAGACAGTTCACAGCATAATGAAAAGTGAGACAATTTTTTCCCATATCTAAAAAGCAGCATCCAGTTTATAGTCAAAGAAAAATTGACCATTCATGTTGTTGGCAAGGTCAAATGCTGTTCTAATACCATACAGCTGAATGGATAATATCCATTAAGACTGATCAGTGAAAAAGACCAACAAAATGAATAAATAGAAACCAAAACCTAATGACCTCAATCCCTAGCAGCCCCTTGACCCTTATTACTACAGCTGCTGGTGTAGGAAGGGATTAAAAGGGGCTAGAAATCATTGGGTTAACATACAAGGGCCCAGAAATTTGACCCTGGTTACTTACAACACATATCCTCTACTAAAAATGAGTATATGAGGAGAATTAGAAACAGGGCTAGCAAAGGTCAACTTGAGTGCAGATAAACTAGGAAAAAGGGGGCTTGCAAGGCAAAAAGGTTTTATTTCTCCCACAGCACTTTCTTGTAATCAAGATGGTTTAAGTACAGAAGCAGGAGTAAGGTAGCTGGCATTGTTGAATACCCTAGATAAAATTTTAGGATGCAAAAATATTCCTCAAGTCTTAATCAGAAGCAGCAGCTTTCAAAACTAAATAAAAGAACAACTACTCACCATTAGATAAGTAGCACCAAGTCCATATGTCATTAGACATATGAATAACATTCTTATCACCATGACTAGAAAACTGGACTTGCTCATTAATTGAAATCATGCATTCAGTGATCATAACTCTTTTCAAACTGCCTCTGAAATACTCCTGTACCAAGATCCTTTCTAGGTACTAAGGTCAAGATCAAAGATGGTAATCCACAAGCTAATACACAAAAACCCCACAGACTTAAAAACTTATCTCCATAAATCTGCAACCATCTAATATGCATGCACACACACTCATATTGGGCAACCTTAGATGCCATCCCATCCACACTGAAAAAAAATCTTGTGATACCACACAGAACCATTAACTATCCAAAGAAGGCTTTTATTCAAAATGTACACCTCTACAAAAAGATCATGTTTATTTGAAAGAGATACCTGAGCACCACAGAGGGAATTACAACTGTCAAATAAAATTGTACTTGGCACTTCAAGAGAAAATCACAAACCAATTATAAGCAATTCCAGAAGAAGATGTCACTTTGGAGATATTTTCCAAGAACCACCATGGTATCCTAACAGTCTCCAGCCTCACAAAACCCACGATCAGAAGCATCCTAAGTATAATCCAAAGACACTGAATGAATGAAGACCATATTTGAGCACAAAACATAAAATCTCTATTATTACTGTAGCAAATAATCTCTCCACAGAACCACCACTATCTTTCAATTCTACAACTGCACTTTTAGGAATATAAACAGTTTATCCCTATAACTTGCCATTGCAAGACCTATGATCAGTGTAAAAATACTCAGAGTGAACAGACACACTCTACAGAGGATTGAGTACCTATATGTGAACACCTCTCAGTACTCACTGTGTTTCTGGTCTTCCTTCCTCTCTGGTGTCTCTGATGCCCCTATGCTCAGGTGAAAACTAAAAACATCTATCAAATTTTGGTAGCAAAACCCATAACTATACTGGATGCCAAATAACTTGGATGCAGGAGAATGGTTTTATAGCACATTTTAATCTCCCTTCCCCCTCTCTCAGACTAACCATTGTTTCACATGCAACAAACACCCTTTTCCCTAAAGATAAGTATCTTTGTCTTTCTCTCCTGTTCTCCCCCTAGCCCCCTATTATCCTGTCTCTTCCTCAAATACCAACTGCTTTTCTTTTAAAGATAGCTGAATTGATGCATGTCTGCTATCTCTGAGCAACTGTTCTCAACTTTTATTTTGCTGCTATTTCTATTTCACACACGGAAGAGAGGCTTCTGTGCCTGTAAGCCTAACTTTTTCAAATATTTCAATCAGTGTAATAAAAGATAATACAGACAGACCCTCTTCTTGTATTTCTTTAAAGTCAAGTCTGTTGAAAACAAAGCAAAAATGTGAGACAATTAAAAGGTAAATCATGACATAATAAAACTTCAGGTTCATTCTACTTTCAGTATTCTGAAACTTAAAGAGCAA
>VZTN01012978.1:1676-20298 GCA_013400515.1 Erpornis zantholeuca
CTGTTCATAACACTGCATGAGAATAGCAGGCATGACAGAACTGTCTGAAGCCAGAATAATATTTCCAATTCAGTGCATAGCATAGTTAAAGCAACAGAAGACTAAAAGAGAATTAAGGTGGTGAATCTTACACACCCAGCAGTTAGAGCTGCTGAAATTGAGGATGCAAAGAAATCTGCTCAGTTTAAAGTGTGAGGTACATGACATATAAATTGCAGTCGATTAGTTTGCTTGAACAGTGTTGTGGCAGACTGGGGAAAAGAGGTCTCAGAACGATCTCATCTTTACAATACGTATTTGAAATGGGGTAAGTAGGCTGAAGNTTGTGAGACCCCTCCTGCCATGCTGCGTCCAGCTTTGGTGCCCCCAGAACAAGAAAAACAGGGGCCTATTGAAGCAGGCCCAGAGGAGAGCTATGAAAATAATTAGAGAGATGGAACCACCTATCAATGCAGGCTGAGAAAGCTGGGGTTTTTAAATGCCTGGAGAAGAGAAGGCTTCAGGGAGACTTTTTTACAGCCTAGTGTTATACAAAGTGGATTTATAAGAGAGAGACTTTTTCTAAATACCTGCAGTGACAGACAAGAGGTAATGAGTATAAACTGAAACAGGATAGGGTGAGGTTGGACATATAAAACGTATTTTTTAGACTGTGAAATTGCCCAGGTGGTATCCCCAGGGGTAAAGATAATCAAGCGTACAAAAGTATTTTATGGTTTGGATTCTGCTTTGCTTGGGAAACAATGACAATTGCAAAGGAAATGTGATTGTGGTTAGAATGACTTGACTGCAGGCACTTCACTGTTACACCAGTCTCTGACATGTAATCATTGGAAGATATCAGCAAGTCAAACTCATTAGAAATTCATTCTTGACTGAATTATTTTCCCTGATTATTGTACCAAGACACTGAGTAATGTGATGCATCTATTTAAACTTGACTTTTTAATAGTAAGAAATTGAAAGATTATTGCAAATATTCCTAGAAATCATTGCTGTCCAAACTATAGAACATAAGTAATTAATTTCTAGGTGTCTCAGGTTTTATTTCTATTTTAGATCTTGGTTTTTAGATTTGTGTTTTACAACTTACCAGCTCTTTACTCGTTGAGAGGCATGAGCATTGTCTAGAAAAATCAGCTGTCATATCTTTGCTCTTTTTATCTCTTCCATGTGAAAATATGTCCTAGGGAGCATGCTAAGTGAAAATATTTTTTCAGGACTTTTTTTGAAAGCCTTGGTTGTAGATTAGTGACTGTTTCTGAAAGGTTTTGCTGGGGAGCAGAAGCTGCCTCCTCTCTCACTTTCTCAATAAATAGAAAAATAAAAACATTTTTCTTGTCTCCGAATGCTTGATTGCCGGTACTCATTCCCTTTTCTTTTTTCCTCCATTTTCTCTTCCTATCACAACTCTATAGAGGTAGATAATCTGCCATAAATGAAAAACTTTCCTGTCTTTTGACTGTGATGAAGTTGAAAGCATCATTATACCGCATCCAGAATTAGCCTGACTCTGTATTGATTGCTTTTTTGTGTGGTACCAGAAGACCTGAAGACACACACCTGTACATTCACACTGCTGTTTAATATTCAAATTTACTTAAATGTGTTCTAAAAAAGAAAAGCAAGCTTTTTCTTCTTCTTCCTGACTTAAAGTAGCAACATGTATCTTATGGTAAATTAAAAACAATGTTGTCTCTCCATGGAGGGTGAGGAAGAACTTAAGGGTGGCTGACTAACAGCAATCCTCAAATGTGAAGGGAATGCTGGAGAAAACTCTACTTTTTCTAGTCTTTATTTTTGTTTTTCGTTGAGCTTGTTTTGCATATTTTGGGAACATCCTTGTGGTGATTGTTAATGATTGTTGTGACTTTTTTTGTGTCTTTAAGTGCTTCTGCTACCACCCCAAATTCCTGCTTCCATGAGGCCTGACTGCACTGACACAGCCTCGAAACATGCAGATGCTCCTTCAAATTTCCCAATACATTTGTCTTTGCTGACAATATATTACATAGTATTATCTATTGCCCCAAATTGTTGCTCCTGTTTAATTATATTAACTACTCTAGACAATGACTTGTTCAAAACAGGCCTAGGATTTGCCATTATGAATTAGCATTTCTCTCTTAAATATGAATAGGGCTTTTCTAGAATTGACTCACAAAAATGCAGCAAATCTACATGGCTGACATAGATTTTCATGGCAGGAGAACCAGCAGGCATACACCCTAGGAAATCCTAAACAATAAATATACTATTACTCATTATTCTATGTAGACCTGAGGGAGAACTTCTAACCCTTGACATCAATTTCATGTTTAAATCTCCAGGTGCTGAATACAGTGAAGATGAAGAGAATTGGAAACAACAATGAACTAGGAAAAAACCCAACAAAACCACAAAGAAACATCCATTAGAATATACTTGTGAGAGTTAAGGTACCATCTCTGGAGAACTGGGAAGATGCCCCGAAGCAAGAAAACGGTTAATACTTTCACTTTGGTTTATCCATGTATTTGTAGAGACTCTGAAAATTTTAATCCAGAGGAAAATTCAACACTTTTGAGCCCAAATAGTATCCACTTTTTGTCTCTTATTCAACTGTTATTACTTCAACTTAAAAAATTTTGAAGGGAGTGAGAATACGACCGGCCTTCTTAGAAGAATGGAAGCTGAAGTGTGATCAAACTCTGATTAAAGTATGGATTTTGTCTATGGAGTAGAGAAAATTGTCTATTATTGAAACAAATATCTAGGACAGCATTTTTCAAATTACTGAGCTTAGTATAAAGCAAAACAAATTGCTTCCAGGGGCTTGGAAATCATTGATGAATTAAGATAATCTCTTGGTTTTGTGAAGCTCCTCATTGTTCAATGATATTATTTCTTATTGACTTGTATTCTGCCTTTTTTCTTTACAAGATGTTCTCAGATAAAACAGTATTCAAGGTTGTCTGTAATCTCTAGGCAAAGAGATCAGATGATTGTGGAATATTTATTTGACCAAAGAGTTAAGCCAAACGCTTTTTCAATTTTCTTGATGGCGAGGCTTCTTGTTGTGGTGAATGTAGAAGGACCAGAGGGCTCTAGTAAGACCTCCTGATGGTGGGTCAGCACGGAAATATGAACAACCCCCTAGACTCAGGGAACAAGGGAAGACTACTTCTCCCATCAGCCAGTGCAGCTGTGTCTGGCTGGCCAGGACCCCCACTCCACCCCTCCCCTCTCCCCTTCTCTCTGCCCCTGTGCCCTTAGATTATTGGTCTATAACCCTTTATAAGTCTGTACCTAACCAACCATCGCCCTCTTTGCCAATGGCCTTGTTCAAAGATGAAAGAGCTTTAGAATATCTACACAAAGGGCCCTCCTGATCTTTTGTCTCTGGTAACACGTGGGCAAACCCAGCCTGGGTGGGAGAGTGTGCTCGGTGCCTATCATTGGCACAGGTATGGAAAGTCTGCTTGCTAGTGCCAGGCTGAATGGCCAAAGCAATCTCCAGCCAGAGACTCTTCTGGTTATAACACAGTGATCTCTCCCCACTCCACATACCCCCGGAGAAGCCCTGTGTTAGCTTCCTGGACACATATTGGTAATGAGGTGTGATGCCAGGTTTGTGTTTTATACGGTATCAGTCAGTTGAGTTGGCTCACATCAAGTTACAAAATAGAGTGGCAAAGCCTCACCTCAATAGAATAGGGAATGTCAAGTGTACCAGACTAGAAAGATCAATTTAGGATACCTATTTGACTGAGGAGTTAAAACAAACACAAACAAAAATTATTCTGAGATCTCTTTGGTCCTGTGTTTAATTTTTTTAGCTTTGACTAAATTTACAATCCATTCTTACTCAATTCCACTGTTAACACTTGAGTTTGCTGCTTGATAGTGAAAGGCCCTTACAAGATAAGCCATCCTTCACCTCTTCTATTTCTGGATGTTGCAAATGAAACAACTGAATGTTGAGGGCAGTAACATAAAGTCAACTTGAATTTTGAAGTTAAGGCAGTTGGCAGTCATTCTTCTTTTCCTTTTTTTTTCTTTTCCAAATTACAGATGCAATTATTCTCAAACAGATCTGACTTTTGAAATTTCTCTCTACACTCCAACAAGACAGTATGACAGCTGGTTTAGTGAAGGGATAATTACTTTATAGAGTTGTAATATGAGTTACACGTTCAATCTTTTCTGAAAAGACAACATGATAGATAGATATAATAGAAGAACGACTAATATGCAGTTATTTAAGTAGTGGCAAATGTGTAACAGCTTTGAAGCAATTTTTCTAGGGTGTTCAGAGAGTGTGAAATTCTTTAATGCATCAACATACTGTCGTTAAGCTATTGATATAAGTGTCTACCACTTATCAAAGAAAATTCCACAAAGATCACTCATAGTATTGTTTCCAGACTTAAATCCTCATTTTTATTTAACATTGGCATGAAACTCTTTGGTATTTTATTACTGTATTGTGAGATGTTAGAATTACTTACTCTAATATCCTAAGACTTAAAAACTGAATATGCACTTGATTTAGATTAAATTTCATGAGGTCAGAGCTAAACTTTGACAAGAGTAAGTATATTTGCATCTGGGATGAGAGGATGAAGGGTTTAAAATTAAAGGGAATATTTTTGAAAATTATTTTAAGTCCTGGCCTTGTGCCATTTTAAGATTTACATCCAAGCAGAAGGCTGGATTTGATGATAAACATTATTGATAGTGCCGGCTTCTTCAAAACATATTTGCTGTGATGTATGATGGCAGATAGCTCTCTTGTATAATTTATTGTAACACTTGGTAGAGTTGCATTGCATAAAATATTATGAAATCTAAAAACAAAGCTTCGCCTCAAGAAAATAGGAGGTTATTAAACATTTCAGGTAGATAGCTTGCTGTATGGTGTTCACCTAAAGTAACTTCTCTTGAAATTGGCTAACAACCCTTTAATTTACAGCACCTGAGACCAAGTAGTTTCTTCCCCATCTTATTCTCTAGTTGATTCAATTTGCTTGGAGCACTGATTCTTGGCAAGTAAGCTCATTTACCAGCAGACATGTAGACAGAAGTGCATTGACTGAGTTTGTCAGTTACCGTTATTTCTGTGAATGCAGCAGCACTTCAACAGAAATCCTTAAATTTATGCTTGCATCATGATATTGCAAAATCTTCCACCAGCAGATGTGGCGAGCAATAATGGGGAATGTTATAAATGTTCTGGCTTTCATAGTCTAGTTAATATTAAGGATGTTGTACAATTAAAAAGCTAATGAGCTTCTCTGAGAGCGGCTGGGTTCTGTTGGTTCTTGCTGGGTTTAGTTGTTTGTTGGTTGTTGATTACATGTTTTGAGCAAGCATCACCTGATTTGCAGGGCTGCAATAAGGGTGGGCAACAGAAGGAAACATCTAGAAGGACTCTGATGAAAAGGGATTACATCATGGATTACATCACCTTGAGAAGAACAGACAGCATTGGACCAGAACAACGACCAATCACCTGCCAAATTCACCAAATGATTGGTCAGGAATGCACCTTAGAAACAGTCCAATCATAAGTCTCAAAAGCAAGTGTCCTGATTGGTGCATTTCTGATCCCCTCTGAGGCTATAAAAGGACACCCCCCAATAAGCGGGGCCTTCCTGAGGTGTCAGGTTGAGGGAACACCCAGCACCACATGTGCTGCCTTTCTTTTTTTTCAGTTTTTCACAGCTCTGCCCTGCTGTTGGGGAGTGGGTTTGTCCTGTTCACTTTGCCGTCAGCTGTTTATTTATTTTCTTGTAGAAAGGAGCCAGCCCTGGGGTCCCAGGGCCTTTCCACAAACAATCAAGAGACCACTGATTTTCTCAGAAGGCTTCTCCCGTTGCCCTCAGCTGTTTATTTAATTTCTTGTTAATAAACTAGTTAATCTTGACCAAAAAAAAGGTGACTAGCTCATTTCTTTCAAATTTGGTGCCGAAACCTGGGATGCCACGCCCAGAAGCAGTCCTGAAGTAGGACAGGGGCGAGAAGACGCATCTGGCCGATTTTGCCTGCTCGGACTTGGACTACTTCTGGACCATGAAAGGATGGCTGGCTGGACTGAGGAGACAGCTGAGGACCCGGCAACCCAGACCAGGGGAGGTCGGATTGGGCAAATCCCCTCCTCAGACCCTCCAGGAGGGAGCAAAGCTCGCAGACACCGGTAGGGACTTGCGAGTGAGGGGGCGCAGCATTCGAGAGTGCGGGTGAGTGTGGCGTGTGTGAAACGGGAGCTGGCAGCCAGACTCCCGGAGCAAGAGTGAACCTCTGAAAGGGGGGAAGCGTGAGAAGTGAGAGTGTGGCACTCCGGGGATCCAGGAAGCTGGCAGAGCTTTCTGAGAGCCGCTCCTAGTCCCAGCAAGCTCCCGATCTCCCAAAGTGGGAGCTCTTAAGGATGCTACTGGCTCTGGGACAAACCCGGGGCAGGTGGTTTGGTGAGGGTGTCCCAGGGATTCTATCTCCCAGTTTGGTGTCAGGCATAGGGGTGACCAGCTGGGAAGAGTGGGTGCTGCCAGACCCTTCAGGCTAGCAGGCCTGTGCACAGGGTGGGGCTAACTGAGGGGGAAGTGGCAACACAGGCTCAGGACACCTGGAGAGTTTATTCCTGTGAGCCGGACAAAGAAACTTCGGGCTGGTGGCCAGGAATTAGGACCCTGGAGGGGTGGATGGAGAGCCTCTGTGAGCGAGGGGCTTGCCTCTTTTGCCAGGCAGGGCAAGAGAAAGAAGAGGGAAGAAGTCCAGCCCAGGGGGAGTAGGGACCCAGTTGTGCTGGTCCGTGTGCAGGGCCAAGGGGCAGACTGGGGGCAGCCTCTTGACGTGGTGACCTGTCAGTAAACAGGGATCTAAGAGTGGCGGTTTGGTGAGGGTAATTCCTCCCAGTGAGGAGGAGCTCTTAGAATCCCCTCTCTCAGCTCGGTGTCTGGCACTGGGGTGGCTGGCTGGGAGGAGAACAGGACACCAGTAAAGAGAAGTCTTTCTTGCCTACTAGGGGCGAGAAGGAGGCTAGAACCTGCCTCTTAGGAATTAAAGGGTGTGGTCTGTATTGTTTGGTTTGCTTCACTTCTGTGTTTGGGTTCCCTGGTGCAGCGAGGTTCTGAAGTGAGGCAGGGCACCAAGAGTCTTCAGTCCGCTCACCAGTTAAGGGGCTGCAGAGCTGTATAGAGACCCCTGTCACTTTGATTTTGTGGTTTTGGTTTCAGTTCGTGATTTTGGCCGGGATAGTACTGGAGGCATCATTTTGAATTTCTGGTTGTGTTCTTGGGGTTTAGCAGTGTCCAGGAAGCCTTTTAGTTTGTCATTTTGGTTGAGGCTGCACCCAAGGTTCCATTTTATGTTAAGTGGGTGGTTTAAGTGATTGACAAGTAGAGTGTTACAGTTGTCAAACATCTGAAGGGTGTGACCAATGACATCATCAGGGTCCCGTCAATCATAAAAGGGAGGCAGCTTGACAGACTGTTACAAATCTTTGGTCGCCAGAAGAGGCAAGATAGCCATCTTTGATTGTGAGGATAGTTCCTGTTCTTTTATTTACTTTCCTGTGGTCCTATCCAAGTTCCCACGGATTTAGTTATTTCTCACCATAGCCTTCCTTTACTTTTCAAGATCCTATATACTTTACTTATCCCTTATTCTTTCATGGCATACCTGCCTACTAATTTTTATTCCTAATTATGTTCTTTTGGTAGGATATCCCTACAGGATATCCAAGTGATTGTTTCTGGCATTGCATCTCAGTTTCCTTTCTTTTCTTTTCCTGAAGAGTCATCTTTATACTGATATTTAATACTAGTGTTGTTCTCCCACACCTCACCCTTGTTATAATTGTATATGGTTCACCCAGCCCAGAAGTTAATCAGGATTGATCACAGTTTGTGTTTAGCTCATAAGGCAGTCAATTGCTGTTATTTCTGGGTAGCAAATTTGAGTTGAATATCTATGGGACAGTGTGCTAGGAAAGGGTGTTGCAAGAGAAAGGGAGACAAATCAGAAATGGAAGATATTCCCCCACACAGCCCCATAGGAGAACTTCTGGAAAAATGGGATGGAATAGATGTAGCAAAGGGCCTAGATAAAAAAAAGATGATAAATGACTGTATTGAAGAGTGGCCCAAGGAAATAATTCAGGAGGGGCCAGCACACTGGCCTTGGTATGGGTCGCGGGAGAAATGGCTTTGTGCTGCTTTAAATAAACACGTAAACATCTGTGAAGATCTGCTTGAAGAGGAGATAAAGTTTGTGGCCTGTTGGGTGGAAGGGCCTTGGGATAAGGCCGCCGAGGTAAACAGGGTTTCAAAAAGGGAGGAAAAGGAGGAGGAAGTAATACCAAAAAATAGATGGGACCCACTGGATTATTTACCTCCTCCAACCCCCCGCAAATCACCAATGCCTCATGTGGCTGCCCTTCCTATTCCACCAGTGGCTTCTCCTCCTCCTTCTCCTCCTCCTCCCCTTGCAATTGCCCCTCCTGATACACCAGTGGTTGCTTCTCCTCTCCCCACAGCTGCCTCTACACTGGATTTCCCTTCTGCATCCCCATCTACCCTTCCAGTTACACTCTTCCCATCCCTGTAACCCCTAGGATCATCTCCCCCTTTGAATAGTGGAAGGGATATGCAGAAAGAAGGAAATCTGGCTAGAGAGAGAAGCCCAATTTGTCATTGTGAGATTGGGGAAAAAGAACATCCATGTAATACTAGATCTAAGGGTCTTGTGGAAAATCTGTTTACGAGAAGTCCCAATGGGAGGGGCAAGAGGTGGTATTGGTTATGTTAATGTGCCCCTAACAACATCTGAAGTAAGAGCATTTAGAAAGAAACTTAGGCCCCTACTGGAAGACCTGGTTGGAATATCAAGCCAAGTGGATCAGTTCCTAGGCCGAAATATATATACTTGGGAAGAGCTAAATGCCATATTGAGCATTCTATTCATAGCTCCTGAGGAAATGCAATTGATCAGGACCACAGTATGCGGATCTGGGAGTGAGAAAATAGACCGGGTCCCCCTGGTGAAGAGAAAATGCCGATTAATGTCCCAGACTGGGATCCTAATGATGAATTAGGAAGGCGTAATATGAAAGATTACAGAATGTTGATGTAAAAGGGATAAAAGAGGCGGTCCCTAGGAATAATAATGCGAGATTGGCATTTGATGGGCTACAGGAAAAAGATGAAACACCAAGCGCCTGGTTGGCCAGATTGAAGAGGAACTTCCAATTATATTCTAGCATGGACCCAAAGAGCCCAGAAGGCAGGTTTTGGTTAAAGTACAATTTGTGTACTTTAACCAAAAGTACAAGATCTTGGAATGACATTAGGAGGAAATTGGAACAGATAGAAGATTGGCAGGAAAAAAATCTTAATGATTTGTTAAGGTAGGCACAAAAAATTTATCTAAGAAGGGAGGAGGAGAAAAGGAGAATAAAGGCTAAGATTATGGTGGCAGCGGTGAGAGAAAATTGGAAAGTGAAGAAAGAGGAATTGAACAGTGAGCAAAGAGAACAGATACCACCTTTGGACACGGAGAGATGGGGTTGTGAGAAAAGGTGCTATTATTGTGGGATGAAAGGTCATTTTAAGAGAAATTGTAGGAAGTGGACAAGGGATAAGAAGGCTTACGAAGAGTCAAAAATTAGGGAGACTGAAGATTAGGGGTGTCAGGTGCTCCTATACCATCTGGGGGACCCCCAGAGAACCCAACAGGACCCCTTGATAAACTTAAAAGTTGGTCCCCAAGGGGAAGAATTTGTATTTTTGGTAGATACAGGGGTGGGTCGATCTTGTGTTTCTAAGTTGCCAAAGGGATGCAAATTGGGACAACAAATTTGTAAAGTTAGGGGAGCAAAAGGGGAGCCCTTTAAGGTATCTGTTAGTGAGGAAGTCGTTAGTAGAGGAATTTTGAGAGAAGGCCGTTGTGATTTGTTGTATATGCCAAATTTAGGATGCCACATTTTGGGGAGGGATCTACAAGTGCAACTGGGAGTAGGGGTTGTTCCAAGGGCAGGGCTAATGGTGGTGGAGATGCTATTATTAAAATCAGAAGATGAAGGAGAGATTAGTAATGAAGTATGGGCAGAAGAAGGCGGGGAGAAGACTATTAGATATACTGCCCATAGAAGTGGAAATATTACCAGGAAGTTCTCCCATTCGGATTAAACAGTACCCTGTTTCAGCCGAAGGGAGAAAAGGATTAACTCCAGTAATAGAAGGACTAATTAAAGATAATATACTAGAACTGTGTATGTCACCCCACAACACCCCAATACTCCCCGTCAAAAAGCTGGATGGAACATACAGACTTGTGCAGGACCTAAGAGAGATAAACAAACATACCATCTCAAGATACCCAGTGGTCCCCAACCCGCATACCCTATTAAGTAAAATACCCCCAAATCACTCCTGGTTTAGTGTGTTGGACCTAAAAGATGCCTTCTGGGCCTGCCCACTAGCCAAAAACAGCTGTAAATGGTTTGTTTTTGAGAGGGAAGACCTAAAAACAGGAAGGAAGCAACAGCTTTGGTGGACCCGCTTACCCCAAGGGTTTACTGAGTCCCTGAACCTATTTGGGCAGGCCCTAGAAGAGCTGTTGAAACAGTTTAATCCCTCTGAAGGCAGTCAGGTACTACAATATGTAGATGATTTATTGATCTCAGGAGAAGAAGAGATGCTAGTAAAAGAAACCACGATCCGCCTATTAAATTTCTTGGGAGAAAAAGGTTTAAAAGTCTCAGAAAGAAAATTACAATTCATTGAGAGGGAAGTTAAATACCTAGGACATTTGATTGGGAATGGGTATCGAAAATTAAGTCCAGAACGAATTCAAGGGATTACATCTATACCCCCACCAAAACCAAAAAGGGATATAAGGGAATTATTGGGGTTGGTTGGCTACTGCAAATTATGGGTGGATGGATATAGGAGGCTAGTAAAATTTTTATACGACAAATTGGGGGAAGCAGAACCTTTGAGGTGGAATGTGGATGATGGAGAACAACTAGAAGAACTAAAAAGAAGATTAGCACAAGGCCCGGTCTTAAGCCTGCCCAATCTGGACAGACCTTTTGACCTTTTTACCAATGTAGAGGAGGGAGTGGCTAAGGGGTGTTGACCCAGGAATGGTGTGGAGCCAGGAAACCTGTGGCATACTTAGCAAAACTCTTGGACCCAGTGGTGAGGGGATGGCCGACTTGTCCGCAGGCAGTGGCAGCAGCTGTGGTTTTAATTGAGGAAGGACATAAATTGGCTTTTGGAGCAAAAATAAAAGCCTACACCCCTCACGATATTAAAGCAGTGTTGAGTCAGAAAGCCAGGCAATGGTTACCAACAGTAGACTCCTACAATATGAACTAGTTCTGCTGGGAGGTCGAAACCTGGAATTAGCATTGGCGAAAATGCAAAATCCGGCACAATTTCTGTATGGAGGGCCAAATGAGAACTTAGAACATTGCCACTTAGAATGAATGGAATTACAAACAGAGGTGAGAGAGGACTTACAAGAACAACCACTGCCTGATGGAGAAGTATATTTTATGGACGTGTCATCAAGAGTGATAACTGGAAAGCGAGCTTCAGGATATGCTATAGTGGATGGGAGGAACATGAAAGTGATAGAGAAGGGAAAGTTGCCATCCGGTTGGTCAGCACAATGTTGTGAACTGTATGCTTTGAAGCTGAGTCTGGACTTGTTAAAAGATAAGAGAGGATCCATCTTCACAGACTCTAAATATGCGTATGGTATTGTTCATACCTTTGGTAAGATCTGGCAGGAGAGAGGTTATTTGAATTTGAAAGGGAAGAATTTAATGCATGAAAGTTTGGTGAAGGACATCTTGAAGGCTTTGGCAGGGCTGGAGGAGATTGCGGGAACACCAAGGACACCTTTTACACCAATGTAAAAGGACACCAAAAGGGTACCTCTAGAGAGAAGGGAAATAACCTAGCTGACCAGATGGCCAAAGAAGCAACTCTGGAAGAAAAAGTAGTTGTAATGGTAGTAACAGCAACGAGCAGGGAGAGTGAGGAGGTACCGATATTCAATGAAAAGGAACAAGAGGAGCTAGGAAAAAATGGGGCTGTGAAAGATGAGCTAGGTAGATGGAAGTCAGATTCTGAACAAAACATCACAAAGAGAATTCTGGAAAGGTTACACACCACTGCTCGTTGGGGCACACAAGCATTATGTGATCACTTTTTACGGACATATGGGTGCATTGGAATACACGAGATAGCCAAAGTAATAACTAGAAACTGCATGACCTGCCAAAGGATAAATGCCAAAGTGATGAGGAGAACTATCCCAGGAGGAGGGGGATTGGCCCGGAGGCCATTCCAAAATATCCAAGTGGACTTCACTGAACTACCTCCACTCGGAAGGTTCAGGTACCTTCTGGTCATTGTGGATCATTTAACCCACTGGATTGAAACCTTTCCAACTGTAAATGCTACAGCTGGAATAGTAAGCAAAATCCTCCTAGAGCAGGTCATACCAAGATGTGGAATCATTAACTCCGTAGATTCCGATCAAGGTTCCCATTTTAGTTCCAAGGTGCTTCAACAGACCATGGCTGCCTTGAATATCTCATGGATGTTGCATACTCCATGGTGCCCCCAAAGCTCCGGAAGGGTGGAGCGTATGAACAGAACACTACAGGAATTACTCACCAAGTTGGTAACTGAGACAAAATTAAATTGGCTGAAATGCCTCCTGTTAGCCCTTATGAGAATAAGAACCAGGCCTCAAACTGACATTGGAGCCTCTCCCTATGAAATGCTGTTTGGCCTACCATTCCTCACCACCCCAAATAACCTGGCAACTTATAAGGAAGGAGAAGATAGAATTAAAAAGTATGTACAAACCATAGCAAAGACTTTAGAGCATTTGAGAAGGAAAGGATATCTTCATCAGTCAACTCCAATAGACTTCAATATCCACCCATTCCAACTTGGGGACTGGGTGTTGATAAAGACCTGGAAAGAGACACCTCTGACCCCAAAGTGGGAAGGACCATTCCAAATCCTCTTAACCACAGAGACAGCTGTGCACACACAAGAGAAAAGGTGGAGCCATGCAGCTTGAGTAAAAGGAGCAGCACCGGCTCCCACAGAGTGGGTGGCTGAAAGACAATCAGACATGAAAATAACAGTACGCAAGCAGAAGAACTTCTGACTTGTCCCGAAGAGAGAACTGATCATACTGTTGTAACTTACTGTAAATGATGTTCACAAAAGAAATTATTATTATTATTATTGTTGTTGTTGTTGTTGTTGTTGTTGTTGTTGTTGTATTATTGTCACATATGTGCTAACATGACTTGATATTTTTCGTACAGGAGAAGGGAAATCCACCTGACATAGAGCATTCCCCACCCATATTTAGAAACCAGACCCCAAAAAGAGGAAGGAAGAAAGGTCGATACAAGGGACGTGAGGATGAACTCCTGGGGGATACAGACTAATGAAGGAGGAGACAGGAGGCAAGACTGTGTCAGGAGTTACTGTTACCAAAGGTAACCAACATGTGGTTAGAACCAAGAAGAGAGCCTGTACGGGACTCCTGTTGCTACTTTTGCTCATCACAGGGAGTCAGGCTGGGCCCTGGGCGAAATGCCATTATCCCCTCTATGCAGGAGATTCCTGGAGTGCCGTCCTCCAAGTCCATACCAACCCAAACCCGAATTGAATCGACCATTTAAGTAGAAAGACCTGTACAGAGGATGGTAAAAACCTATTGGCTATTCGAAAATATAGGCATCTTTAAACAAGAATTGGAAGGGGAATGCCCTATAAGGGAAAAATGGATATGTTCTGAACGACATCCTGGGAGGGCAGGCTGTGAGGAATGGGGAACCATTATGGAGGAAGTCATGACTCTCAAAATGGATATTGAGAATCCAGACAATGCCCCAGAGTCAGCTAAAGAACTGTATGAAAAATACCAAAAGACCAAGAAGATTTACCAAGCCTATGAAAGTCTGGTTGATGCGGGTACAACCTGATCAAACAAAGAGAGGACGGAATTGTTATAAATCTTCTGGCTTTCATAGTCTAGTTAATATTAAAGTTGTTGTACAATTAAAAAGCTAATGAGCTGTTTGAGGGTGACTGGGTTTTGTTGGTTGTTGTTAGTTGTTTGTTGGTTGTTGATTACATGTTTTGAGCAAGCATCACCTGATGTGCAGGGCTGCAATAAGGGTGGGCAACAGAAGGAAATATCTAGAAGGACTCTGATGAAAAGGGATTTCATCATGGATTACATCACCTTGAGAAGAAAAGACAGGATTGATTGGACCAGAACAACAACCAATCACCTGCCAAATTCACCAAATGATTGGTCAGAAATGCACCTTAGAAACAGTCCAATCAAAAGTCTCAAAAGCAAGTGTCCTGATTGGTGCATTTTCCAGCACTGCCTGTGCTGCCTTTTGTTTTTTTCCTTTTTTCACAACTGTTGCTTGCTGTTATGGAGTGGGCTTATCCTGTTTGCCTTGCCCTCGGCTATTTATTTAATTTCTTGCAGAAAGGAGCCAGCCCTGGGGTCCCAGGCCTTTCCACAAACAATCAGAGTCCGCTGATTTTCTCAGAAGGCTTATTTATTAATAGCAAGAAAACAGAACAAATCTTTCTCCCTCCAGCAGGTTCAGCTGGAGGGAACATTTGTGTGTGTGTGTGTGTCTCTGACTGTCTCTCTGACTGTCCCCAGTCAGGAATTCACAACAAGACGGAGGAAGACATTTCATTGGTCAAGGCAACCACCTTACCATCGACAATTCTCTTATTTACATTCTTCATCAAAGATCTATCCTGGAAAAACTACAAAAACTTTCCTTAGAAAATGGTTTTCAGCACAGCGTAACAAAACCTTGCATTTGTCCAGCCTTTCTCTGAGATTTCTCAAAAACCCACTACAAAGTCACCACCACAATTTCTTATTAATAAACTAGTTGACCTTGAACAAAAGAAAGGTGACTAGTGCCTTCCTTTCAGAGGGGACGTTAGGAGTGATGGCAAACGTCTTCCCAAGTCACTGTGAGGTGTGCGGGGGCCCTGCTCTCCTGGAGATGCAAACACCTGCCTGCCCTTGGGAAATGGTGAATGAGTTCTTTGGTTTCCTCTGCTTGTGCACGAGGCTTTTGCGTTCCGTATGCAACTGAATTGATCTCAACCTGTAAGTTTCCCAGCTTTTACCCTTCCGATTCTGTCCCCAGTCTCTCTCCCCAGGGAGCGAGAAGGGCTGTGTGTGGTGCTTGGTTGCTGGCTGGGGTGAAACTACAACATGAGAAATAGAGCAAAAGTGGTTTAAGGGTGAGAGGCAGAGGAATGAAGCTTCCTAACTTTGCGACGGTGGTGGTGGTCTTTCTGTTTTCCTAAGCCTGCCTGCCTGTAGCCTGTCCAGCAGCTGATCTATTTGGTCTTTGCCTGACAGCTTCCAGTTTTGCTGGGACTGGCCCATTTGGGCCCACTGCTTTCCTCCTACGAGCACCTTCTGAGTTGTCCCACACACTCTTGGTACTTTCTTTTCTCCCTTCCTTTGCGTCCATAGCAGGCAGCTCTCTGTGGTGCATGGAAGTGCCCAGGGAAGCTCCCAGAGGCGTAGCTCAGATGGGCCAGGTTCTCTGGAGATGCTGCAACACTGTAGCAGCAGGGTGATGTGTATGCACTGGATGTGTTGCTTGTCTTTCCACATTTTCATCAATCCTACCATTTGTAGGCCTGTGTCCCACCTTGTTCGGTGGCGAACATGTGAGGAAGAAGGTCTAGAAAAGCGCTTCCTCAGGTTTTGTCCCCCGGCTGTCATTGAAGGGGTGATTGCCTTTGTTGCTGCGTTTTAGAGCCCTGGCTGGAGCAAGCTTTCTCAGTTTTGCACAGGAGAATGAGTGCCAAAGGGGCTGTTTTCTTTGTTGGTTCCCCCCTCCTGATTCCTTCTCAGTGTTCAGCTGCTCAGTGTGGGCTATAGGGGCTTGGTGTGTTTTTGGAGTTACTCTTTGATGCCTTGAGCAATAGGTTACAGACCAGGAGGGCTTTGTGCGCTGCTTTGTGGCAGAGGAGAACTTTGCAGGCTTTTTGGCATTAGCTGTAGAGAAGGTCTGGTTCTATTTGTGAAGTCACAAACCAGCCTAGAGCGGCTGCTATTGTGATGTCAGCGGCCGCATGCCGGCGTTGCCAAGGCAAAGTTGCCGCGCCGAGGCACGGAAGGCCTCAGTGCGCAGAGCGGCTCTTTGGCATGCTCACTGCGGGCGGATCCTGCTGATCGCGGAGGTCTCTGCCAGCAGGCTGTACCCTGACAGGACTCTTTTGGTTTTCTCCACAGGTCTTGTCCGGTGCAGACTCGAGCGGCGCTGCTGAAGCCATGGAGGGAGTGTGTGCTGCAGTTTGCACAGCATTTTCCGTGGCTTATTCTGGGTACTTTTTCACCCACCTGGCACGTAAGTCGATGTTTCTGTTCGGTGCAGCATAGGGAAACCAAAATGCCATGAAAATGCCTTTAGTTGGGGAAAGCTGCTGTCAACAGCTGCAGCTCAGAAGGGGGTGTCTGTAGCCAGCGGGGCGCGGGCAGCATGTGTAATGTAGTCTGCAGGGGTTCCGCTCCCCCCACAGCATGGCCTGTGCCCGTGGAGTCTGGAATGTCCTCAGGCTGCTGGCTCAAGCCAGACAACTTCCAAGCTGGGAAGACGGGGAGAGGATGGCAGGAGTCCTTGTAAAAACTGTGCACTGCTCTCTAGGACTGAGGGGAAGCATCTTCTTGTCTGCATTCCCTCAGCCCAAGAATGTGCCCACGGAACTTGACGCTTCCTGTGTGCTAAAAGAGCCATGCCGTCTGTGATGAAATCCCAGAATGAGCTTGGAAAAGGCCTGGGAGATAGGCATTTTCAGAAGAGTAGTTGTGTGCTCCCGCACCCAGGGGCTGTTGCCATGCTGTGTCCCAAAAGAACTGCCAGCACAGCTAAGGGGGACCTGGGGGAAGCTTTTCTGGGGAAATGTTTTCAGCAAGCTCATGGGAATTGCTGTGTGCAATCTCTTCAGAAAACTTGAGTACAGGACAGAGAGGAGCCGTAGCTCCTGCTGGGTGGGGTGGGGCAGAAGCATTGACTGCTACAGAACCCCTTGGACATTCTTAGTGCCATGTTTCTATAGGTTGAGTGGGCAAAGAGGACAAAAGGTAGACACGAGGCAGTATTTTGTGCTGTTCTCTTGCTTGCTGTGTGACGCAAGGGTTGCTGCTGGAGGCATGCAGGGAGAGCAAAATGCTTTGTATTTGCTTTGACTTCTCAATGGGCTTGCCCAGCAGAGGCAGTTTTCTTACAGCATCTGGTTCTCTTTTCTTTGGTGTGTTGCAGGTCACATCGCCCGTGCCTGGAGAGAATCCAGTGCTGGGGTGAGTGGGAAAAGAGCCTTTGGTGTTGGTAGCAATAAACGGTTTGGAGCAAGCTGTGAACTGGACCTGTTGCAGTCCAATGTCAGCCTGGTTGGAGGAATGAAAGGGCAGTCCAGGCTCTTTGCAGCAGCAGCAGCAGCAGCACCACCATCACCTCCAGCAGCCTCAGCAGCAGCAGGAGGATCCCTGGCTGTTTTTCCTCCAGTTTCCATTTCAGAGCTTTTAATCAGATGAAAGTGGGGTTGCTTGGTGCTTTGAGGCATGATGGAATTTCTCACATACAAGAGAGTGCAGTCCCGTCTAACTGGCTCATTTTGCTTGAGTCTGAACAACTGAGGATCCCGTTTCTCTCCAGACCATTTCTCTTTAGTGCATCTGGGTCTAGAGCACAGTATAAAGATGCTTTCCTGTCCCTCATGCTGCTGTCTGTCTGCAGAGCACCAAACCAACCTCAGAGCCTCCTCTGGCTGCGTGTCTTCCCGAAGAAGAGGCCAAAGGGGAGGAAGATGTCAACGGGGCTGCATCTGCTGCCACGATAGGGCCTGAGCATCCAGCATCAGTAAGTGGCGGCTCTGGGTAGCCCTGTGGCTGGAGCAAAGCAGAGCTGCAAGTTTCTCATCAGACAGCACCTCCCATGTGTGGCTGAAGATGCTGAGGCCTAGAATCTTTGCAGCGCTTTCGGGGCGCTTCTGCCAGCCACGGAGCCCTGGAAAAGGGGTGTGGAACTTGGCCTTTTAGACAGGAGTTTTGCACTATTCTGACAGGGGCCGTGATTTTGTCTTAGCAAGAGACAAGAGGTAGCATTAGGATGTGTTTGGACACTCCCGGAGTACAAGTGAGGCCCTTTGTGCCCTGTGGCTGTGCAGGGTCCCTGTGCCCGCTGAAGAGAGCAGTGCAAAGATGCAATTCACAACCTTGCAGGACATGCAGGAGACACTGTCCACAGGAGGGGCCTGTCCCTCTCCACGGAGCAGCTGCCAGTAGCTAAAGGAAGAGCTGAGATAGAGCGGGGCCCGTAGCTGAATATACGTAAGGTTCTGAATGACAGGCTCCTCCCTGGCCCTCATGCTGCTGTCTGTCCACAGAGCACAGGGGCAGTGTCAGCACCTGCTCTGGCTGCCTCTGTTGCCGAGGAAGAGGCTGGAGAGGAGGAAGGTGCCAACGAACCTGCCCCTGCTGTCANTGAAGAAGCCTCCGGTAGCCAAGCCGGAAGCTCAAGCACAAGCAGCTCGTGCACCTG
>VZTN01012979.1:2486-37199 GCA_013400515.1 Erpornis zantholeuca
TGATGTTTTGTCATTTGCATGGTGCTGAAGCAGTCTAAACTTCCCCTGGCCAGTAAATCAGGCTGTCTGCTGTCTGCTGAGTGAGAGAGGATTACCCTCTCCACTGTTTTTCTTAGATGTCTGTGGGCTTTGGATATGAAACCCAGTATACCTTATCTAAACATTGGTGTAATATTTGATTTCCTATTTCTTTTTGTGAATAGCAAAAGTGGGGGGGTCTAAAGACTGGTGACTACTGCAATTCTGTCTGTGATGATGGCATTTGTGGGACACAAAATGGGAGGACTGGATTACATCAATCTGGTCACTAAGGACTATAAAAAATTCACGTCCCACACTGTCAGTCTTTAAGTAGCAGATAAATAAATACTATGTCCCATGCCTGGTTTGATCTTCAGCATATGTTCTGAAATAGCTTTTTGCTCTCACTGAAGAGAGAAGGATCATCTCCAGCATATAAAGAGAACAACCGCAATGGCTTTGTCCTTGTCTTTTTCCCTCTTTCCCTGTTCTCCAGTTGTGGTCAATCTTTTTGGAAGATTCCTGAGAAGAATCAAAGTCTCATATGCTAGACACTGAACAAGAACACATGCAATTTTAAGTTATTTAGCAATTCTACTAAAGGCATCCTGAATTTTCTCTACCTGCCGTCTTTAAACAGGAGATAGGGTAATGAGTCTTATGCCTATTTGATAATACTTTTTAAAAGTGAAAAGTAAGTCAGGCTTCAAGACAAAATATTTTTCCAGTCTAAAAATGACCTTGCCTTTCACAGGGCTCAGTTTCTGTTTGCTCACCCCCCATTTTTTTTTTCCACTGATGTTCTGCAATGGTAGCAGTTTTCCTCTGCATCTCATGGCAAGACAGCAGTTTATTCAGCATGCTAAGCAGGAAGCATGGTTCTCTCATTAATCCTCTTCTAGCCAGCAAGGAAACTGAATGTGTATCTGTCATCTCAAGGTAAAATAGGAACCATTGATTCCTGGTGCCTGGCAGGGATTACTATGTGCCATGTAACATGAAGGTGAATCTTCCCTTGCAACGTTTAACTAGCAAAGAGTGTGTGATGGAAATGCTTGGAAGGTGGAAACACCAACTGGGGAAAATATAAGTTTTTAATTGTTGCTAGAAATGTCCTAAAAACTAGTGTAGTTAAAGGAAATTTTTTACATGCCCTTTTTTCCCCAAATATCTTTTCGTCTATATTTTCAAAAATTTCTTGTATCAAGCATCACTTGAAAATTTGATTTTGGAGGGAAGAATAGTAAATTCATATGCAGAGCAAGGACTGTTCTAAAAAACAAAGAAGTATGTGGAAAAAAATTTTGGAAGAAAAGTTATTCATCTATTAAAATAAAAGTGGTTTTAATGGGAAAAGTCAAACATCTATAATTAGAAGCTATTGAAGTTAGCAGTTTTTCAGTTCAGTGTTGTTGTATGTATTGCTGGTGTGGATAAGGCTATTATGTAGCATTCCAAACTACATTTTGAGGACTTCCTATTGATATTCCATGCTGTTGAGAAGCATTGTTATGGTATTGAAGCTTACTTAATGCTTTCATATGCTTTTGTCCTCGTGTGCCTTTGCTGGTAGCAGTTTCAGCTTTGACTGTTCAGATCCATTGCTGAACAAAGATGCTGCAGGGAGGCAAGGAGCTGTAGTCATTGTTGATGAGGCTGTGCTGTGGTATATAAAGCTGTGGAGTCCTACACAATATACTGGAATGTGATGGAAGGCAGATAAGCAGAGAGAGCTAATTAAATTACTTTTTCTCTCTATCAGGATAAAAAAAAAATTATTAGCAGACTTTTGAAATGAAAAGTTACTGTCTATTATCTGAATTTCCTGCAGCTTTGGGGAGAGTTGCAGTATGCCTCTGCTTAGCATGTCATCAACTTGTCTTAACCAAATTGAAGCTTAACCCTTTAAATAGGGGAAGGGTAGTACACGGAAAGTGAAACAAAGATTTACTAAAGAGAACTAGTACCACAATGAGTCTGTTTGTGTGAGCACTCAGGTGACAAACAACAATGGGGAAAAGAGAGGATTCTAAAAGTGAAAATATTTTACAAAGGAAAAAGAAAAAGAAGTTTAAAAAGAGAAAAAGTGAGTAGTATGAAATATAACATCTCTGAAGAAAAGAATTATAAAACAGGATCTAAACCCTGCTTTTTTATTTTCTCTTGTGCCTAACACATACAAAATGGGGGAGATTGACAGCTTTGAAAATTAAAGCTTACTGTTTAGGATAGTAATTTTCAAATGGGATCTCTTTATATAACAGTCCTTTCTTCCAGAATTGTTTTGAAGTGCTTTCATAGAGCAAAGGCAGGCACTGCAGCTGGGGAAACCTGGAATGGAGCACTACCAGCTAGCTCAGAATAGTCCACCAAAGCATTTCTCTCTGTCCTAGAAAATATCACTTCAAAGTCAGTTGCCATTTCCCCCAGTTTCCCCTAGGTTTGCCGGACTTATACTTCTGTAATAGAGATCCAGATTTCAGCAGTCCACTTATTTCATGTCAGAACACCAAAGGGATTGGACCAAGACAGAAGAAGACTGAAAGATCCAGTCTTGTATTAGTCATTTTTCTCTGCAAGAGAAAAAATATAGTGAGCTCACTGGGAAAATAATTCCTATCTCTACTCAGATATGCAAGAAAGCCCTCCTGCTTCTCTTCTCAGTGAAGTATCTATCTCCAAGTTTAGGGAGGGGGAAAAAGGGAGCCCACCTATGGCATCTACAACAGAGCTGCAGGAGCCCTGGCTCCAGCCAGCCCTTCACACTTGGGAATGTGAGAGGGAGAATTGTTTTGTCTTATGTAGAACATTCCAAGATTGCAGAAAATAAGTCCTGCATCACAAATGGCCTCTGAGCTGCTCCTGGGGTAACAGAGTATCTGAAGCCTGTTATGGACTAAGGAAAGAGGAGGGAAGTGAATCTCCAGCCATCGTAGACAGGAAGGAAAGAATTATGAATTTAGATATAATACTATTTCAATTGTAAGGAACATTCCTACAATCCAGACAAACCACGAGTGAGATGTGAATCAGCTTCCTCAGTCCTGTGAATGTGAAAGCTGTGGCTGAACCAAGTTCTTCCTTGGAGAGTAGATGCTTGTGTTTCCAAAGGAAGCAACAAAATTTCCAGTGACTGTCGAACCAGTCCAGACTTGCTGGAACACACACTTCTTTTGGCAAGAGGTCCTAATGAGTTTTGGGTGGGCTAGAGGGGCTACAGAGTCTGAACAGCGTGTACAAGTGGACCTGGCACTGCCACAGCATTTAGGAAATCTCAGTTCCATTCCTTCATTCACTTCAAGTCTGTTGTGTGTGACCTTGAAGACTTTGTTTTATCTATTTTGGTCCAGCTTGTCCCTTCAGAAAGAAGCCTCAGTCAGTTTGTGAAAGCCTCTCATGCAATGTGACCATAGCCCTGTTGCTGCCCCTGCTTTCAGAGAGGCAATATTCCTGTCACTGGTAAAAGGCTCAGGTCAGCCTGCTCTTTGTTCAAAAGACAAATGTCTGAACCCCACTTAAACAGAGGCCTTGTGCTGGCTCTCTGCTCTCTGTATTCCACTGGGTGCTCTTTATCCTTCAGAAAGGAAGAAAACAATCCATACATGCCAGAAAGACAAATGCAAAAGCAAAACATTTCTATTTGCTTGGGTTAAATTCATAGATCTTGAACTGTTTTGGTCCATTTAAATATTACAATACCAAAACCAGCAATCAGCTCCTCTGGATAATTTTAGAAACTGTCTTTCCTAAAGCCAGCAGTGGTATAGCAGCGTGAGTGTAATGAGCAGTGACAAATTATTTGTGCTATTTCCAAGGGAAACTGTTGGCATTAACTTGATGCAGAGTCTTTGTTACCTTATGAATAAGAAGTGCAGTTAATATATTATACTCCATGTGTCTTCCAACCCTACCCAGAAAATAATTACACTTTATGGAAAGTTAAGTAGGCAGCAAACTAAGCAGTATGAAAACCACACACAGTAAAACTCAGTTGGCTGCAAACACTGAACAGTTGTTTTGTCCTTCTACTTTGGAGAACTTCATAATTATACATTTAGTGCTACTGAGAGATCCACTGTGCAATTACACAGCCTAGCAATAATGGCACCAGTTACTGTGCGAATACAGGGAGCCACAGGAGATTAAAACAAAAGCATCAGCAGCAATATGTAGAAACAAGATGAGAGCAAGGAGTGGGTCCAGGTGCTGCTCCAGTTGAGAGTTTTATGGAGGTTTGTTCAATTAAGACAAGAGCATTAGGGCAGTGGCTTTGTCCTCCAACAGACATGGCTTTGACCCAAAGCCTCCAAAGGGAGTTGGTCTGGTTTGGCAGGAGCCATGGCATCAGCTGACAAGGGGAGACAATGCCAGGGCCATTCAGCTGCACAACCCATTTCCTGCCTCACATGGGACTGGGGGAGGTCTGAAGGAGGTGTGGGTCCTAAAGGGATTGCAACAGAGTTTGTACCTTAAAATACACCTATCAGAGCATGAAGAGTGTTCCCACTTCCAAATTATCTAAGCATCTCACAGTCATTACTAAATCCATTGTCACAAAGCCTTTATGACACAAAGTGACTTAGATATTTCACTTTACCTTTAGGTGTTGAAATATTTGACCAGAAATTCCTATCTTTCCTTGGAGGGAGTGACAAGGCCTTCTGAGCGGGACTCCCGACTTTTAGAAGAGCTGTGTGAGGAACAGCTGAAGCTGTGCTGTAGGAACTGACGAGGAAAGAATTGTTTGTGGAGTACAACAGAGAGTGTCTAAGTTCTGGGTCACAGGACAGCTCCTAAACCTTCCTAAGCCTGGACCAACCTTCACAGATTCTAGGTTGGTGTCCAGCTGTACATCTACACTGACTGCTCTTGGCAGTTTTCTAGAGCCACATGACTTCTTAGCTACAATTTGCTGCCAGACCACAGATTATCACACACAGGCTACATGCTCTCAGCTGTGCCTTTCAAGACTGAAAGCTGTCATTGGTTTTGTTTTATAACATGGCAGCTGTAGTTCCAGTGCAGCTTCCCCAGACTTCTACACTAAATCAACAGTCCATGGAGTCTGCTGATGGGAAAATGAACCTCTAGGCTCTTGTCTGGGTGAGAAGGTGCATCCCAACATCTTTTGTCTACTAGGGAGAGCCACAATTACCTAGCATAAAACTGTTTCCCAGTTGGCAGAAGTCCCATGTCTTCTGATGAAATTGTGCTGAAGTCAAACAAAAAGCAGTTTTCACAGGATGGGAGCCCAGCAGAAGAAGGAAACATGGCTCAGTAGCTCAGTGGTTGCTTCATGGACTTAGGAGGTGGGAAGCTGGGGCCATTTCTAGAGCAAGTGGCTTTCTCTTTTTGTTCCCTCTATCTTTCTTTGCCCTTAATTGCTTCCTTGCCAAATGGGAGGGATATTTATATCTTTCAGAGAACCCTCTTGGTTCAAGCAGTCTCTTGGCAGCTGTGATTTGGACACAGGACCTCTCTTATGGCCTCTCAAAGGCCTGTATTTTAGACAGTTTGTGATTCCTGTAAAATCTCCTTTACCACAAGTCAAAGCTTATTCTCCACATTTAAGGCCTTGAAAAACACTTTCTACCTCTTTTAGAGTAACTTTACCTCCTGAAAAGCTGCCATTCCAATTTGAAAATAGCACGGGAAGGAAAAAGACAGAATTTTTCCTGTTTCCGACATCTGTATAATTTAATGTTTCTCAAAAAGACTTCTTTCAATTTTCCACGTAATTTTTTGCAAACTTCTTCCTCTGCCTAGTCTGTCATCTCATCTTTATACTTTTTCTGTTACACTGACTGGCAATGCCTCCTTTCTTTCTGGCCTCTTAGAGCATCCTCCCTTTACAGTCTAGATTTGCGTCGCGATTATGTTGAATACAATTTCTTTCAGAGTACAATAAATCACACTATCCAAACCAGCCACCCTTTCACAACTGTGCCCTGGCTTTTAGATCCAGACAAAGACCATCCATGTAAGTATACCTTTAATGGAGAGCCTACTGAATGCAAGCCTGACTAAAGCCTACAATAAGTATTTAACTTTAGTGTTATTATCTAAAAAGGTCTGTACTTTCTTTATGGGAAAATTCTTTCAGAATTAGCTTAAATCAAGCCTGGGAAGAGACGTAATTCGAGTATTCTGCTGCTTGGCTTGCAACTCATTTGTAGACATTTTATGCAGTCATTATCACATTTATATATCTTGCAAAGTTCTGTTAAGATCTGGTTTCTTCACAGGTGGGAGTGGGAACTGCTGTCTCTCAGCAACTGCTTACCAATTCAAATTAAATTAATTTTATTAAAATTACAACAGCACTCACAGCATACTCAGCTAGTTCATTGTAATGGAACTCTGAATTTATACAGCCTTTTGTCTAGAAACCCTGATGTATATTACATGTCTAGGTCAAATCAGTTCTTCTAATACCCCTGTGAGAGAGGTGAATGAATATACTTTAAAGACTGGTTTTCTTCTGGGCTGTGTGTAGGTACTCAGATATATTTATAGCCTTGAAAAAAAACGTGAAGCCTGTTTTAGTGTGGAATAAATCCCTATGTTAATTTTCCAGTGTTAATTTTTTTTTCTCAGGTGCTTGAAATTACTGAACTGCAGCACCTGCCATCACTAAACTAGAGGTCTGGAAGGAATGCGTGCCTGTGTTTCAGAGCAGGAACTAGTATAGCCTGCCTTTCATAAGTGCATGAATTGTGGCTTAATTTTTGGAGTTCAGCTGAGATAGATGAGACTGGACATGCCATCAGCAAAATACTCTGTAGCTGTATCACTGTCTATGTCCTAAAGCTAAGCTTCTATTTAAAATCAAAGTAAATTTTTAACATCTCCGTATTATATATTTGGTCGGAAAAGTAATATGTTCTAAACAAGTGTATTGTAATCTGATTGTTAATTTGTCCCAGTTTTGACTGGGATAGAATTACTTTTATTCCTGTTTATTAGGTGGTACAGTGCCATGTTTTGGATTTAGGACAAGAATAATGTTGATTACAATCTGATGTTTTACTTGTTGCTTAGTAGTGCTTACCTGAAGCCGAGAACATTTCATCTTCCTACGTTGTCCTGCCAGAGAGGAGCTTGAGGGATACAAGAGGCTGGGAGGGGACACAGCTGGGACAGGTGACCCCAACTGACCTAAGAGATGTTCCATACCATATGTCATCATTCATGCTCAGCATGTAAAATGGGGGGAAATTTGATGGCCTCACTGCTGAGGTGCAGGCTGGGTGTAAGTCAGAGAAACTCTATCTGTTGCATCCCTTGTTTTTCCTGGGTTTTATTTCTCTCTCTCTCTCTGTTATTTTCCTTGTCATTACTTCTTCTTATTATTTTATTTCAATTATTAAACTGTTGTTATCCCAACCCACATGTTTTCTTTACCAGTCAGTGGAAGTTCTCTCCCTTAACCTGCTGGGGGGAGGACAGATAAAGCAGCTGTGTGGTGCTTAGTTGCTGGCTGGGCTTAAACCACAACACAAATTCATATCTATTCAGTCAACAAGTGCTTTGTTATTTATTGTTTTAAATCCATTCTCCAGTTTATGTTAAAGAAAATCCACCTGTTGTCTTCAACGAGAGTTTTACTATGATTGGTTTTGAGCCTACAATATGCCTCTTATCTCTTTCTTCCCAAAGATTAAAAAAAAAAAACTCAAATGCATGATTCCATTTTCATAGACACCTATATTATTTAAAACCACATTTTATATGTATTATCATTAAATCCACTTAATACCATTCCCCTTTCTCATTCATACCTTCATGTCAGATACTGAAATTGCAATGTTCAGTGCCTTCACCACATTCATTTGAATTGGAAACTACATTGCTTGTGTCAGACAAGAATGCATATGTCCCATCGGTGGAAGCAGTTGGGTATGTTGTTTCAGGAACATATGACACAAATCCCCATCTAAATGGGAAGATAAATGGAAGAGTTTGGGTATCAAGTGTTGCAGACCAAAGAACATCTACCTCTTTCTCTGTTCACGTCTCTTACTGGGACCCATTTAAGAGTTAATTTAACTGGCTAGGAAGTAACTGAGAAAGAGTGATAGGATCATTTTCTTCCACATTAGTGAGCTGAATCTGGTCAGAGAACAATCTGAGAAAATATTACTTCAAGTTGTTCAAGTGAACCATGTTTTGAAGGTGCCTGTTTCCCATGCTGATTTTTAAAGGAGTACATGGAGTGAGTTCAGAACCAAATGCCTACAATGAAAACATCTCTAACTAGGGAAGATTGACCTCAGCTTAAGCAATTCCTGCTTGAGGTGAGAAATCCAGTCTGCCTGGGTGAATTTCAGACTAAGTTAAACATGCTGACAAGACCAAGCTCCACAAACATGGAGGAAGGCATGGCTGTACCTTTCCTTGTAAACACAACAGAAATGGATTTATTGCAGGTATACAACAGCTGAGGTATTGGAACTAGGCGGGGAGACACCTAACTTTACTTCCTCCCTAACACTCCTCTTCAGCCCTGGAACCATCTTCTCCTAGTACTACAACACGATACATTAATTTCCAGGCTACGTACTGCAGGAAGGAAAGAACAATTCTGGAAATGTATCAGCTGTTACTCTCTTCTCTTTCTCTGTAGAACTGCCTTTGTAATTCCCTTTTGATAGAAGAAATATGCATTATAAAAGAAAATGTGTGCTTTACATAACCTATGGTTTACTACAACAACAACAGACTGGATTTAAAAATTAAACTTTGGAAAAGCAAATGCCTTTTTAAATATGTGATCATTCTTAATATCATCTTAATATCAGTGAAGGAAACTTCATTGCCTGGTTTAGGTACTGATGTTAACACCTCGCTGTCATCATATTTCTTTGGCTCTTTCAGTAACAATTATACAAATCAGTGCTAATTTTGACGTGAAAGAGGAGGTGGAGTACAGGTGGCAGGTATAGGAATAGAGGGATTGATTAATTTATCAGTTTAGTTAACTCTTCTGTTTCCTAAGAATAAAACAGAGATATTTACAGCCTGTTAAATGCCTTAAAAGAAAGCAGCAGAAATGGTTTAAAAAATACATCCAAAACTTGTTCCTTCTTGTCTTTCATGAGAGAAGTGGAAAGCTGAAATGAAATTAAAATGCATCAGCTAGCATTTTCAAACGAGGAGCTCTTAACACATGTCAAAGCAATGCCATCATCAGGATGAATGGGTCTGTGGAGAGTGGCCTCTCCAGCATAGCATGTACACAGACCTGCAGTAATCCTTCACGTGGATAACCATGCAGTGGTTACATAAGTGTTGTGAATATTTTTGGCAGTACTGAGTTTGCTGTTGGGAAGAAAAATATGACTTGTTTGACATCGAAGTTTAAAAGTATGTTGGGGAGGAAAGAAAGAAATTTTAAGACTTTTTAAAACTTGTTTATGTAGATGCTTGAATGGAGGACAGTGTGAAAGCAAAAAAAATTAAAATCAGATACTTTAGACTGTGTGCCTTATGGTTTTCCTCTAATTTGACACTCCTCTGTGTGAGGAGAAGTAAAAGCAGAAGAATAGGAGTAGAGATTTAGTGAGTGAGTAGGATTTCCTCTGCAGAAGAGGTAAGATTGATGTCTGGGACAACTCTGATTTTTAGAACTCTGCTGAACAAGACAACTTGGGACTGAAACCAGGAGACCAGTTAACTTGAATTCTTGCACACAGAAGGATGCACATCTGAGGCTGGGATTGGGTGACCAGGGCTCAGAGCAACACAGCTGTGCTGTGGTGGGATCCCTGCTGCCTTGCCCCTACAAGCTCCTCGGGCAGCGAAAGAGGTAGGGGCTCTTTGGCTGCCTTGTAGTCCATGCCCTGACACCTTCTTCCCTGCAGTTCATCCCATTTTATATGCCCTGTGGGACATGTATGGATCAACTGACACCAGCTAATGTAGGCACTGGTCACGAGAGGATTGCTTGCATGTCCCATTATGTTATTGGCACATCTGTCTCTTGACAGAGAAGGTGACTGAGCACACGTCTCGTCCTGTGCCTCCATGTAGTACAAGACAGCCTTCCCAGTGGAAAGCTGGGCACAAGCTGAGGATGTGACTAAGTAGTCCCAGAGGTCAGCTGAACTCTGGGGAGCCCAGGAGCTGAACGAATCTACGCCTACAGTTTCGAGTTTCTGATGTTCCAGACTGGTTCCTTTGCCAGTGAAAATGTTCTCTACAACTTGGCAAGAAGCACAGTCATGTTTTATTCCTTTCAAGAAAACACCCACTTAATTCCATTATGTTATTGTTTTCTCTGAGTCCTCATTCTGCTGTAAAGAGAGACAATGCAGTGCAAACAGAGAGATAGATAAATTATTAATTAAGGAGCCTTTTGCTGTTTAGTTACAGGCAGTGTCAGTGTGCTTCTTCAATTCTCTCCTGCTTTTTCCTTGGCAAATCACAAGCTGCAGATTCCCACTATCACCAGGGTCCAGGAGAGAGGGAGGGTTGTGCTGAAGGCCTGGAGACAATTAGGATAATTAAAGCACCTGAAGACTCTGGTATGTTCTTTGAAGGGACATAGGCACTAATATGGGTAAGAGGCAACAGTTTTAGTATACAATCACTTTGGGGCTTTTTGGCCTTGCCTCTACTGTTAAAAAAATAAAAAGGCAGGAAAAGATCTCTGTCCCTGGGAAAAAGTGGTTAACAGCACTTGAAAACACAAGAAATTTTGGGGATAACTTACCTCCCTATTTTTCAAATGCTTAAAAATGAAGCTGAGATTCCCTGCAGGAGAATTCTTACTGTGAGGCGTCAGCACATAAACAGTCAGGGGGACAGACCAAGTGAATAGGGTGTTTTTTTCTCAGTGGATGATGAAGTTTTGGGTGGAAACAGATGGCTATTGTTACACCTGTAACAATAAACAAAATAGGAGCAAGGAACTTTTTGCTGGCACTGAGGCCAAGTTGCATGGCCCAGCTTCATTTATATTACTTACCAAGTCTCTCTCTTCTCTACCCTAGGTGGTAACCCAAAGAGAGAAGTAACTTTTTTTCTTTATATTTTTTTTAAACTTTTTGAAATGTGAGGTCAGTGTATTAGCCCATCAGAGTGGAGGTTACACAGCACAGCGCTGGACAGCTTTTGTTGCATGTGCTGAGGTATCTGAGGCAGAAAGTTTTGCTGGGACAATATGTAAGACTTATACAAGGCAGAAAGGGCCAATTTAAAATTGTTTATCTCTTACTGAAGTTTATTAGTTCTCTCTAGAGAGCTACTTCAGCACAGTTTTTGGTCATGGCCTTGGTAGAGATAATTGAAAAATTAAGAGAAAGCCAGAGAGTGAGCTAGCAACCAAGCAGAGGAAATGAGCCGGGGTACAGTGCTGACAACCCTGGTTCTCTTTTTTATGAATGTGGATGTACCCTGGGCATCAGCTGAGCCACTCTGCCCCACACAGATTTAGCTGTCACGTGATTTATTCCTAGCTCCATCATAAGATCAAGATATATTAGGTAGATCCATAAAATCCCATGTGTTTTAACAACCATTTTCCAGATTGACTTCAGATCTTGAAACTCCACTCAGCTGCTTAAACTCTCCAAGTGTTTACCTTTCTGCTAGAACATTTTCCATAAACCTTGATGCCAGATAATGAGAAACACACCAACCCTGACAGGATTAAGCTATTTTGAGTCCAGGTTACTTCCAACCCATGTTTCATCCTGTCCATCTTGCCTAGGCAGCACAACTCAGGAGACCTAATCCATAATTCTATGCCTAATCCAAAGCAAAACATAGAGTCATATCACCAGAATTCCATAAAGCCTGGAAGTTTATTCTTTGCTTTGTAACTATTCACTCAAAGAGCTTCCAGGGGTGGGAAAGGTTCCAGGAGGGAGTTGTGAGGATAAATAAAGGAATAGAACATACCTATTGGTTAAACTTGCAGTTGACAGAAGTTTGGTGACACAGTGCAGAGAGCTGGATTAAACAGAGGAAAAGGAAAAGCACCTTATACTTGCAGAACTGGAAGCTTCTGGAAAGAAATCAATTAAAGACCTTGGAGTTGTATTTACCTCGGTGTGGGTTCTCAGTGGATTTCTGTCTTCTGAAGGATTAAAACCATTCATGATGTATGAACAGGGAATCCCTTCAACTCTGGTTTCTATTCACATGGCAGTGATTCTATATCACTGTGTCTTGCCAACCTGTATTTCAGTGTCAAAAAGAGTGCAGATATATTTGTACTCAAAAAAATCCCTGTAAAATGATCCACAGACTAGAAAGCAACATTAAAACATGAAGGTAGATTCTGTGCTCTATTGAGCTCCATTCTGTGCTGAATTCTGATGATGGAAGGAGGTGCTTTTTTTCCCCCTCAACATTTCTGGAAGAGTGAAACTAAGATTCAGCACCTGAAAACTGAAGTTATACAAATTAAGACATAATATCCTATTAGTGAAGCTAATTAAAACTTTGAAACATTTTATCCAGTCAATGTCTCTATACTTGGGAAGAATCTACTGTCTCCTGATGTATTTCAAATGAAATTGTGTGTCTGTCAGAAGAGAGATGCCTTAATCCAGCTACGAATCCAGTTTGTTCAAGCCCTTCTGGCCCTGGAATGAATTAATGCAGATCTACATCTGTGAATATTCTGCTTGGTTCTGGTTTTGGTCACAGAGCAGGCAGAAAAATATACAAAGTCCTCAGAATACTGATAACACTTGTGGCTTACTTTCACTTGCAGTGAAAAATTTAAGCTCAGGTGTTAAGCCTGTAGCCAGTTGCCCTCAGGGTAAAGGAGTGTGAACATGAGCTTTAGACAAACAGAACTGAGTAAAAACTCGAACTTTAAATTTTTAGTAGAAAAAAAGTAGCTTCCGGCAGTTTGCATTGCATGCCCATGAAGTTACTGTGGAATAATATATATCCATGTTACAGCCATGAATAAACTTGCACTATGAGGTTCTGCAGCTACTAATACTTAAGGGCCCATGAACTGGAGTGCTAATGAACTCTTGAACACTTATTAGTGTGAAATGTGCTAATAGGCAGGGGAAAAAGACAATTAATGGGCTAGTGGATAAATCCATGTTAGAGAAGGCTCAGTTAATGAGAAGTCAAGAGCATGGAAGATAAGACATCATGCATTTTAAGGAGCCAAAATTTTTTCCCTGCATTAAATCTTGTCTAATTTAGACCATTCAAGAACCACTAACAAGCTGGTTTGTTTTATTTTTTAAAGGCTCTCAACGTAAGAAGGTGTCTCAACATTTCTATCTTTTGACTGTTAGAATCCTGAAGTGTATTTTAAGAAAAATATTTTGAAAATAGACTCCACTTTAATATGGGAAAAAAAAAACCGGGAGATGAAATTTACTTAAATTCTGATACACAAATCTCTTACATATGAATGTATGTGAATCTATAATTATTCAGTTTTTTCATGTTCCCCTTTTTAATGCTACAGAAGTTTAATAGACATGCTAAATCAGTTCTTCTGATCTATCTTGCAGTAAAATAAAAGGACAGATGAAGAGGTAGATTTCAAACTATTTGGGGCTGCGAGCATTGATACCCCTGCAATTTCTCTCTCTTTCTCTGGAGGGACTTGGGATAATGCTCTGAGACTACATGGCTGACCTCTGTATGGATGTAAGTAGATGATATCTGATGGCTTGTGACAGGCACCCTCCGACAGCAAAACATCTATTCCCTAAAATGACAGCTCTGATTCCACTGCATGATTTGGGCATTTGAGCAGTTGGGCAGCATCCTGACTTTTAAAAGCCACTTTTGTTGTGTGCTTAATTCTGTCATTGTGACACCGGTTGCTCCCTAGCTCCCATTTTAATAATCCCCCTTGGTCTTCAGCCATATGAAACTAAGGAATAGGAAAGATTATATGACACAGTTAGATGTTCAGGATTTTCCTTGCCATGAGTCTTCATCTCTATAAACATAAATTTCTCACTAAATTAATCACTCTCAAAGAGAATAAAACTCTGACAAACAGGGAATAAGCTGCCTTTCCCTGTTGCTAAAACACTGTACACAAAATGGGCTCAGCTTTGTTGCCATGGTTGTCTGGAGCCAATGGGAAGGAGGTCCAGAAGCATTTCCAATGTACTTCCTGAGCCAGCCATTCAGAAGACAGCACTCACTTTCCATGCTCTGGAGAGGAGTAAGTTGAATTTCTGTGAAAATATGAAGTAAATGTGGGTTTTGGATCAGTTCCTCTTCCCCGCTTTTCTAGAGCTTTCCATATGACAAGCTTTCTATGTGTCTCAGTGTCTGGATGGACTCAAGCACATGTGTCAGGGTGAGGTAAAGACAATCCATACAGCCCCTGACAGCTTGGAGCTCCCAGCAGCAGGCTTGCATTTGATGAGCAAGTTTGAATTTACTTCTTCTTGCAGATGTAGAGGAGATTTTAGTCTCCGAGTTTATCATGCGACTCCTGAGCCCAAAATTCACATGGAGTTTAAAAATCAACAAATTAATTTAGTGTCTTGCAAAAAAAGTACATAAGAAAAGACAGGGAACATTTGGAAGGAGAAGTAAAATATAGCTCTGTCCTTGATCTGCTGTATGAGCTTAGGTGAGTTATTTCACCCTCAGTCTGTTTCTCTTTTATCTTTCTTGCCTATTCAAGTACAGGCTCCCTTAAGACAAAAACTGTCTCTCTCTATTATAGTCAGACAGCTCCTTGCACAACAGTGTCTTAGTCCCTAGCTATATATTTGATGTTTAATAATGCAAATAAAAAAATTAACTTACCACACTGCTAACACGTTTAGTTCATTAAAATGCAAATTGAGTCAAATTTTGTTATAAAGGCTTTGTTACTAACAAAATCATAAATTATTTGGGCTCAAATGGCTAACTGTTGTATGCTTCTATCTACTTTTAAATGAGATTCTCCAAGGAAAAGTGATTGTCCCCATGGTCAAATAGCTTTTTGGGTAACAGGAAGAACAATATCTTTTTCTGTTGTGAGCAAGCATAGGTACATTTGGATAGTTTTAATGGATTTATAACACACTGAAATTGAAGAGGTTACCCAGGAAGTGACACTCATTATAATCCAGGACACTCTAGCTCACATCTCCTTTAGGCTAAGGATAAAGGTGTATAAATTTTTGAGCTGTGCCAGGCCAGCTAGCTCTGGAAACAGAAGAGAAATAACCAAGTAAACGTGTCTCTGTGCCCTGGTTAATTAGCATTGCCAACAGACTAGAGTAATTAACTTATGTGCTGTGATGAATTAATGCTGTCCTGTGTGCAGGGTTCAATTGGATATCTCTGCCAAGCACTGGGTAACATTATGTAAATGTTCCAGCTAGTCCAGCATGATGCACAGCACAGATCCATCCAAAATCAAGCTGTGAAGACTGATCAATCTCATCTTTGAATCACAAGCCATTTTTCTGTGTAGTTCAGCTAGGAAAGTGTTCACCAGCTGCTACATTACCCTGATGTTTAAATACATTACAGGGCTTTCCAAACTTCATTTGAAACATCAGGCATGAGAAAGTGCCAGAAGCTTAATAACAAGTGAGAGACACTGAAGTCGTACTTGTTTCAGAAATGTTTAGGTAATGATTCAGGAGGTAGAAATGCCCAAACTGCTCAGCTTTCAAGCATAACTGGTTTTTGACAGACAATCTCATGAGAGAAATCAGGCAGAAAAGACACAATCACCTTTTCCTACCAGCAGACAGACCATGTTGAGTAAGGACGGTGATGTAGAAGGCTCTGAGGCTGATATATTAGACCTGACAAGCACACTCTATGGAGTATGGAATATCGTGTGGCATGTGTGTGTTGGAGCTGACCTGTCAAAATCGGGGTGGGGAAGAACCACGGATCTCAGCATTTCACTCATTTTGGAAGGCTTGAGTCTCACTAAATGTAGACATCCGTACTGGAAATGTCCACGTCTGAGCTAGTCACTCTCAATTCAGTGAAGATGAACTTTCTGAGTAGAATACAGATTGTCCAAAAGAAACATAATAGTTCACATGGCTCACTACAGGCAGGCTTATTTTAATTTCCCTTTTATTAGAGGAAGTAGCTGAGAATTATTAATTTACATCAACACATCTGCTAACATTGCAGATGTTGAATATTATGTCAGATAAATCCCGTGTCTGATTTATTCTCATCTCACATTCATGAATAGAATTGCATAACAATCTGCATTACTGAAATATAGTAGTGATGAATATGAATGAAGAGTAAGATCTATGCCTTATGAGATTATAATAAATACTCTTGGCCACACCTTATTTTTTTGCCTGAGAGAAAAAAAGTGTGTAGCAATAAAGGTGTATGGAAGAAGATACATATATTTATTTATAGAGCACAGCATATAATACTTCCCAAAACACACAAAGGTGGCTAGGGGAGGGCTTCACAGGACGGAGATTCACAGCAGCTGCCCATGCAAAGCCACCTCTGTGGTCCATTATCTCATTAAGAAGCAGTTCAGGTTCTCTGCAATAGGAACTATTCAAGGGTACACAGTCAGTTTGAAGGTGCTGTCACTAGGTACACACTCACATTCATCCTCTGCTGTCAGCAGTCATAGATCTCTTCAGAAGATCTGAGATGTGAGCACCTATTGAAAATCTGTCTCCCTCAACTGACTGTGCAATCTATGCCAGCCTTCGTTATGAAAATTCTCTATTATATCAATCAGTCTTTATAGGATGACAGTGTATTAACTTTGTTAATATACATTAGTCCACATTATCCACTGTAATGTAAGGAGGTTGTGAAATTTGGAATGGTTCCTGCTTAGGTAAAACAAACTGAGAGACAGACCAAGCCTGTAAATAAATATATTGTTTCTTGGAAGCTTAGAGCAGCCCATGAAGGATAAAGGACACCCTTGGAAAACCAAGGTAATACCACCATTCTAGTCCCTCTAGAGTCATGGAATTATTTAGATTGGAAAATATCTCTAAGGACTTTGAGTCCAATCGTTAACCCAGCACTGCCAATTTCACTGCTAATCCATATCCCCAAGTGCCACGTCTTAGAAATACCTTCAGGGATGGTGACTCAGCCACTTCTCTGGGCAGCCTGCTCCAAGCCTTGACAATATTTTTCATTAAAACATTTTTTACTAATGTGCAGTCTAAACCTCCTCTAGTACAACTTGAGGCATTTTCCCTGTGTCCAATTGCTTGTTACTTGAGAAAAGAGGCTGATCCCCACCTGCCTGCACCCTCCTTTCAGGCAGTTGTAGAGAGGTCCCCCCCGAGTCTCCTTTTCCCCAGGTGAAACACCCCCAGCTCCCTCAGCTGTTCTGCATCACACTTGTGCTCCAGACCCTTCCCTAGCTCCATTGCCCTTCTCTGGGCACTCTCCAGACCCTCAATGTCCTTCTGGCTATGAGGGGCCCAGAACTGAACAGAGGATTCAAGGTTTGACCTCATGAGTACCAAATACAGGGGAACGATCACTGCCCTGGTCCTGTTGGCCACACTATTGCTGTTTCTCTAACAAGTGTCTGAAACCCTCCCAACATCATCTGACATCATAGACAAGTGATTATGCAGAGAATGACTCCAGGGATGTCTGGATCTATAGACAAGCAGTAACAGTGCTGCAGAAATACAGTTGCTTTGCAAAGTTTTACCAACATGAGAAACTGGTAGTACGGGTGTGAGTGATTAGTCAAATCATATTTACCTAAATATTTGAAGGGTATAAGAACCCTATATAAAAACACAATCAGGGTTCTTAAATTTGGCTGGGACACCTGATACCTATGAACAAATACATACCTTTGTAAATCTGTTCTTGGCCTCTTAGCCTCCCTCCTCAGTCAGCAAGTGTTACTTTTAAATTTTCATAACATCTTACTTTAGTATCTAATTAACTCAAGTAAGATGAATTTGAACCAATAAAAGTATTTGCTAAATAACAAGTAATATAAATGGTTACATAATCTAAATTAGAACAAAGATTACCTAGACAGAACTGGCATGTTTGAACTACAAGGCTATCTACCTTTCTATTATAATTCTTTGTGTAGACAATGTTATCACTCATAATTAATTTTATTACCAAAATTAAACAGGCCTTGTACATGTGTAAGGAAATATGTTAGATAAAATGTTTTAGTGAACTGAGCTAAGATTTGTATGAACAGAATTAGATTATTCAGTAGAAGCAAGGTATATATTTTTTTAATAGTGAGCTGAAATCAGGAACACTGGGAAAGAAAAATGACTGAATCAGACCCCAGGTTTCTAATGATTCAAAAAGATAAAAGAGTTTTTTTTTTTCTTTCTACATTATTAATAGTATTTTTGCCAAATAATTTTCAGATTCAGGGTATTTCTAAACTCTTCACTATTCAGCAGTAAAAGAGAATAAAAAACAAACCCACCACAAACAAACCACAAAACAAACGCAGGAAGTGCTATTTCCTCCTGCATGTAGTTAACAAATTGTGTACCACCTCTTCAACTTTTAATTTGAAGCATGAAGTAATATAATCCACAAAGGCTCCACACTGTATGAAACAGAGAAACTGCAACACTAAACCGTTCAATACATCACTACCATCCCTCATGTGGCGACCTGATTATCTGCTAGATAGTAAATAGAGTTAAAAACTCTTAATTTTGTACTGAAAACTCTTCTTTCTGACCAGAAAATACACTTTTCTCTCTGCAAGCAGTAAAGAAGAGCCTCTGAAACTGTCATTGAAAACCTAGTGGGCTGTAGGCCTGACAGTGGAAATAGAGACATACCCAGGCAGTGCTTATTTCTCCAGTATCCCTGAGCCTGTCAGACAATGGAATGTGACACCTCTGACACCCTACACTTTAGCCCCTCAGGTGGGCTAAGCAAGGTGCTGGGCAGGGCGCAGTCACCACAACCGATGGGAAACATCTGGTGGAAAGCTTTCGGCGGAGCAGGCCACCGGAACCTGGTCCATCCAATGTGATATTCCAGCAGCAAAAATCCCTTGGCATATTTCTGTGTCTACAGCTAAAGGTCATACTCTTTCTCACAGCTTGTCCAAAGTGGGAGCAGGCAGCAGCTCATATGCAGTTTGATGTATGTTTCCAGATGACATGAGCCAGGGCAGCCATCGGGAGAAGTCCTGAGCCACTCTCACTCCATCTGCTTATTTGTGGCCCCCTTCCACTCTTGATCTTGTGTTGGCACATCTATTTGAGAGTTGTGCAATGGAAATGACCAGGGAACTGATCAGACTGAAAAATTACCCATCCACAAAAAAAAAAAGTTAATTTTCTCCCTTCTATAACTCAGTGTTTAAAGCGCCCTGACCTTGTCTGCTATGCAGTGAGTTCCTTTCCAGTCTAAAGGTAAGATATACTATGATTCCTTTTTTCCTTAAGATACGTATAAATTCAGAGGGAGGGACTGAAGCTCAAGGTGACATTGCCCCAATCGTATTATTTGCTACATTTCTTGCTGTGTTGCAGCATTACAATTGCTAAGCTTTAACATGTCAGGTATCCATTCCTTCACCTTCCAGTATTCTATTTGATTTCTTACACAGTGCTTTTGCCTCTCTGAAAAGCAAATCTAGAAATGAGAGACATTGATTATTAGTGTATTTCTGCTCTCAACTTCAAATCAGCTTCCAGGCTTTGCATAACAAGACACAAATTATTCATGTAAGAAAACCAAGAAGTGATTTATTACCAGGTCTGATTTCCAGTGAAGAATTTTCTTAAGATCACCCAGGAAGGAGGCTTTCCTATTTTAAATAAGATAAATTACAATTGACAGTGGAATTCAAAACATTACTCCAACCTTTCTAGTTCTTTTGGTCATATAGAAACGAAGCCCATGAATTACATTGACAGCAATGTTCATTAACAGTGTTTCCGAGCCCAGCTTGAAAAATCTGAAATCCCTTGCAGAAACTCAGCTCTGTCTACTCCTGCACCACTAGAGCACTTTCTATGCCTTGGGAAGACAATAATGGTCTTTGCCCACCATTACAGAGTTGATGTCTGGAGTGGGTTGGGAGCAATCTGTGGGAGAAATCTTTTTGACTGCTATGTAGAAATAAATAGAACAGGGAAGGTTATGCTTTTGGAATACACACATGGAATACTGACATGCAGGGATGAACACCAATGTTTTAACCACACCTTCCCTGTGGGAAACGGAAAAAACATCATTTAATCCAGACCTGCAGAATGTATGATTTCATGGAAAATATGATAATCTACTGCTGGTATAAGGCAAAAGATTGATGAAATAAGTACAGTTTGAAATTGAAGATTTAATAGGAGAAAGATGCAAATGGAAGGTTTCTTTGGGAATACAGAAGCTAAGATCACTTATGTTAAATGGTAGGAAGCACTCTTAAAAATGAGTGAAGACAGGTAAACTGTCTTGAATATCCATTCCTGTTCTGGACCAGAAGGAAAATCTCCAGAGTAGTAGAGAAGAAAGTGAAGGAGCCCAGGCAAAGCAATATATGGGGATGGAAGACTTGTGACAAGGACATATCTTTTAATATGCATCCCTCAATAGTCCCATCTCCTTCCTCTGCTTTGATTTTTGACACCACAGATCTCACCTTCCATCTTGAGAAGCACAAGTAGCAAGATGGGGTTGATCCAACTTATCTCCATTTAGGTTCTTCTTCATCTCTTGCTGTGGATCTGCTGGACAGCTTTGTGGATGACAAATTGGTGGTCTCAGTACTCTAGAGGTCAGTAAAGAAGCAATGGTTACAGCTGTCAAGTCTAGAAGAGACTGCTGTGAGTTTAGGTATGCCCATGAGAAAGGATGCAAAGTTTCATGGCCTAGGAGCCTAATTTACTTACTTCATGGTGTCATCTCAGATAGGACATTTAGTATCTTAAGAAAGATCTTAAGAAAAAAAATCTTAAAATTTCTAGTCATGCCTAAGAAAAGAATATTTCTTTCCAGAAAGTAGTCATTGAGTTTCTTAATTTGAAATTACAAATGCTCAAACCTGATTCAGAATTAAGATTTAATAAAACAACTAAGCTATGTGCTCACTATGCCATGTGAGCACCTAAGTTAATATTTTAAAACTTCAGAGATTTAGAGCAGGTGAAGATGATTGGACTATCAGACTTGTCTGCTGTTCTGAAAAAAAAAAATAGAAAGAAAGGAAAAAAACCCATCCATTAATCAACCTTTGCCCTAATAACCTAATGGAGCTCTCAAACAAATGGGAACTTTGCTACTCACTGTAATGAAAAGTAAATCTTACCCGTAGCTTTACTTATAGGAGAGTCTGGATGCATCTTTAAGATGTTATATAAAATGACTTTAAAATTGGTCTAATATTATTAGACCAGCTTCTTGCAGGGTATATCTATTATTGTTTTCTGCTCTTACCCCTTTGGCAGTCTTGAAATTTATAGATTGTAATATCTCCCAGGCAGTGGCTATGTCCTAATTCATATCTGCTGCAGAGAATGTGGCACATTTTATTCAATATCATAACCCAACAAATAGGAAATAATAATTTTTGGAATAATGCTTGCATTTCAATTAGTTTGTAAATGTTTTTGAAATCCTTAATGTGACAACATTATATATAGGAAAAAATAATGTGTGTCAAATTTTTTTGGAGACCCACAGCCCAAAAAAAACACATAGACTTTGTGTTTAAATATATAGACTCTGTATATAGACAAAGATTCCCACTCAAGGAAGGCACTTAAGTGGAACAAAGGAGATCAAATAACTTTGCTGATTCCTGCAGGGACTGCCTGACCAGCATATGGCCCAGGGCCTTATCAAACTATGAATTTTACAAGTATACAGTGAGGACTGATTTCAAGCCCTGAGGGCTTGCATGCTAAGCAGAGGACAGTTAGACAAGGAGTTAAACAAGATCTAGGCCTGTTTCAGGGCACACTGGTTTGAAAACAATCTAGAATGACACAGACACAATATTGCTTGTATGATGCTGTTTCATCAGTAGCTTTCCATGTGTGGACATTCCCACTGAGAGACATTTGTTGCCTTTTATACAGAACTTTTTTAAACATGAAAAAAGCTACCATGAGAAGGAAAAATGAACTGATGGGGCTAGTAAAACCCAAAATGGCTAAGAGAAGACTGTGATTATTTTCCAACAGCAGATATAAAACCTCACTGAGTTGTGATACCTCTGTGCTACTTCCATCTCCTATTAAATCTGATGCTTTATTTTCGATTTAGAAATGTTTACAGGTAGGAAGGAACAACATTTCATCAACATGGTAAAGTTGCAAAAGATCAATCACTTCCTTTCTCTGGTTTTCTGTAGTGGAGTTTCTAACCCTTACCTGAATTTGCAGTGGTGATTTCAAGGACAGGATTGGAGGCAGGAATTGGAAAACACTTCGACTACCTCTCTTCAGAGCCAAGAATCCATTGCACAGACAAAAATAACATAAAGCTTTGAAATATAACACCTCTAAATTCTCAAATGTAAGTAGAATGAACCTGTTTTGAGCAACTAGCTTAAGTCCTCCCTTTAAAATTAACAGTAAAAGGGGAGTTATAACTGCAGTTTAACATGCATGTTCTGAGCTGCCCTCCCCAGCTATCTGCCTCTTTCTTCTGAATTTTTCAGTTGAGGCTTTAGACTCAGCATCTGAGTTTGCTACTGAATGCTTTATATGGTAATACTGTTTTAAAGACTTGAATGAAATCCCTAGATGCACTCAGTTGTTAAAAGTTAAGCAGGTGCAGAAAAGACGGCAGAACTAAAAGAATCTTTTTTACTTCATGCTTTCAAGGATTGCTTTTTTCCTACAATATGTAAACACACATTAAGAAAGTTACATGTTGGCAAATGCTTGAAATACTTTACACATTAGAAGCAATATTTATGATTGAGCTCTGGAGTGACCTTGAATGAGTGACTGAGAAGCCATAACAGTCACAGACAATTTCAGGGAGAAACATGCAAACTTGTCTCAGTATTTTTATCTGTTTAATTTTTTAATTTTGAGAAGCTAATGATAAAGTTATAAAAATTCTGGATGGCAAGTAGACCATTGTTCTTTCCAGCTTCACAGGGAGACAGCAGGAACATCTGCAAGACACTACCTCCCACCAGGCTGAACAAGGCAGGTGATGATGAGAACACACGAGAATACATATACCAAACACAGTTTCAGAAAGGCAACTGGGAAAATTCCAGAAGACTTGATAGACCTGCTGTGTGAGATTCCACTGTTCATTAGGAAATCTGCAGAGTTCCTGTGCATTTTGTGGAGCTGTGTGTCAGTTCTGCAAATAAGCTGGGATAGAATTTGGCCCAAAATCTGTCTTGTTAAAGGTGTAGGTGATGAAGGAGAGGTCTGCCAAGAATACCAGAGTAAGAAGCTATGGGCACGTGCTCTCTGAGGAAGGGTCATTATCCTTTTCCACAAAAAGAAAACACTGGAAAGTTTTCTGACGTAAAATACTGAGTATTAAGTTTTGAAGCCTTTCATTCTTCCTGTGGAGGTCTGTTTCCCCATTGCCTTGCAAAGTCATTTACAGCTTAGGCTGTACATGAAACATAGTAATAGACTTCAATTTATTGCGGTTTGACAGTAAGCACAGTGCAATGGAGAAACAGCTCTGGAAAGTGTTTAAAGCCCAGCTGAGCAGGACACCCTCAGAAAGGTGCTGACAGCACTGTTGACATTGATGCTTTTGGATGAAGTCTCCGTGACATGAATGTCTCCACTTACTACTCACAGCTATTGTCCCAGTGCAGATGTAACCAGACACAGGTAACTTCTGTGCATTGCTGATTGTCAGCACGTGTCAGGGATTTTCAGAGACCCAGAGCAACTGGTAGCAGATAACATATTTGAGAAGAAAAAAATAGGTCACACCCTGATGCTCCTTCCATGCCCACCCACCCCTCCTGTATCCTCCCCACTCCATGAATGCTACCTGCCGGAAAAATCAACAACTGGACACAAAAAGCAAATAATGTGGAACTGAAGAATATTAATTAGGATGGTGTGTCAGCAGCAAGTGGCTAGAGAGCAATCTTGCCTTAAGAGTCTGCTACTCCTTGACTACGAATGAGCTGACTGCTGACTTGTCCAATAATTCTTCTGGAAACTGATACTGTGAGCAGAACTGCCTTGAAATTCCCAGATATATTCCATAATCAGAAAATTTTGCCTAGTTGAAACTAGGTATTTCCCATGAGAATATAAGTATGAGTGTGAAAAATGGTTTTGGTTTCTGGTCAAAATATAAATCCTTCCAGAATTTTAAAACAATTTTGAAAAGTAAAGGTCTTGCACACAGCCTTACATGAGGCTGAAATAAAAATGGTAAATAACACACCTGAGAGAGCAAAGATTTCTTCTACTTCTCTCATACCTCTGTTGGATGCGCTCACTCTTGATTCTTAGTAGAACGTGGCTGCAATTGTCTCTGTTTCAGGGTGTTTTCCACAGTGTCCAAGGAAGATTTTTTAAACACCAAAACATGCCTGGAGTGAGAAGGACTATTGGCCACTTACCCTACACAACAATAATAGCTCCCCTCCCAGGAGCCTGAAGTGTAACAAATACTGAATTACATGAGGGCACAGATTTCATGCCCCAGCTTGAGGCTGTACTTAAACCTAAACCTGCCCTGTATCTTCACTCCACAGAAATGCAGGTAGCTAGCTATCAGCCCTGAGCTGGAACTGACCTGTCAGACCCACTGGAGCAGAATCCTTGGAAAAGAACTAACTCCTGGCAAGGACACTGCCCTGTGCCTGCCCATGGTGTAAGTGGTTTCTCTAAGAGTCTCCTCTGTCTTTGTAGTGATTTTCTGGCTGCATAGACTTTTCTTAGCATTTTAAAGAATGTCAAAGTACACTAGAGATTAATCATCTACACAGAACATGAGATATGGAAAATTATTTTTCTTCTCACCTCTAGGAACACATTGATGAAATGAACCTTTTCCTCCTTTTTTTAAGTCCTGTCCTAGTCTCCCAATTGCCATGAAAATCTAACACCAAAGATTATTTGACAATTAGACATATGTTTTTGTGTTTGATAGACTCCAATGGATTATATTTCAACAACAGAAAAGATCACCTTCAGTTGTCTTTGAAATTTTAAACATATGAGAAGTGAGAATTTTCATTATTTTGCAATACTTGTTGCTATGACTGATATGAAAAAGGAATTAGAACCTCCAGAACAATCTTCCCTGCATAAACTTGTTTCTCGCATTTCTGATTAACACTGTATTAATTAAATATGCAACTCAGCATGATGCATGGGAAATTAGTAGAATAATTCTGACATTAAAAATACAGTGAAAATTTATCTCACTGTCTTACTAAACTGATACTTGTTAAATATATAACAGTAACATTAGCACAAATTTTAAGGGTATATCACATTTGCAAAATTAAAGCTTCAGATGAAGCAAATTTGTTTTGTTTGAACAAGCGCACTTTGCACACATGTTAAAAGAATTCTACTAAAAGCATTTGAGATGTTACAGAGCATAAAACATTCATTCATAAAAATCCACTTAGAATAACAGTGTGCCGGTTTTGGCTGGAGTGGAGCTGAATTTCTTCACTGTAGCAAGTATGGGGCTGTGTTTTGGATTTGAGTTGGAAATTGTTGATAATTCATGATATTTCACTTATTGCTGAGAAGTACTTACACAGTGTCAAGGCTTTTTCTGCTTCTCGCCTCGTTCCACCCCGTCATTGAGGAGGCTGGCAGTGCACAAGGACCTGGCAGGATGCACAGGCAGGACAGCTGACCCCAGCTGTCTCAAGGGGTATTCCATACCATATGGCATCATGCTCAGCAATCAACTAGGGGGAAGGGTGGCTGGGGGCTGATCCTCTGGGACTGGCTGGGAATCGGGTGATTGGTGGCAAGCAATTGTTTTCACTTCAGGCACTTGTTTTCTTGGGGTTTTTTTCTCTCTCGCAATTTTTTTTTTTTAAATGTTACTGAGAAAGAAATCCTCTACTGCAAGAAAGGCAGCCACTTGGAGCACTCACAAAGCAGGAGACATCAGTCAGTTCTCAGTCCTCCTCGGTCTCATGCCCCTTTGCAGTGTTCAAAGCAGGAGGCTACAGAACAGGTTGCATGCAGACACTGGTAGTAATTCAGAAGCTCAGTTGTCAGACTACTTAACAACCATCGCAGAGAGTGTGTTCTGATTCTCATTTCTCCAGCAGTTGACAGATTTGGTACTCAAGATGGCATTTGGATGCTCCACATCCACTGGCAGTGACCAGAGTGCTTGAACTCAAAAGTGCCTGGCACCCAGCAGAGAGGCTTTCCTGATATTCCATCTGAAAGGAAGCATAAGACAGCTACACAGAGCTTCTGAGTGTCCTGGATCCACACATCAAAGCACGGATTCACCACACTGCACACTGGGCATTGTAGTCAGGAAATCACATACAGGAGCTGAACTGTCCTCTGGGGGTCACTCAAATGTTCAGTCAGATGAAACCTATCTTGGCTGGTTGACAACAAAAACCAGTGAAGATAAATAGGCTTCTAAATTAGGAGCTTCAGCTTGCTTACTAAAATTAAGATGAATCTGAATCCAAATCCTGAGTTACTGAAATGCTTAAATAAGAAGTACTTAATGAGGTGCTTTGATCTCTCCTTTAAACTTTCAATGCCTCTGTTTTTCACCTGTAAAATTGGGATAACACAATTCTGTCTAGCAAAAAATATTGAAGTAAATTCAAGGGTTTGAGGAGCAAGGATCGAGGCATTAGCTTTCTCACCTGAAAATACGTGAGCACGACTCCCCTGAAGATGAGAGTAAAATACTTCTAAGAAAGAAAAAAAAACAAAGCTAAAAGAAAAGCCTTGAGATGAACACTGGTTTCTTATTGATAATCTCTTTGTTTAAAGATGGAGGCTTCAGAAAGCACAGAAAGTTTTGATTTTTCTCAGTTTATGATCTATGTTCCAGGGAAGCTGAAAATCACATCTGTTCATTCTCAGTCTTAAGCAGGAAACTTTCACCCAGAGTTTTGGAGATACACATTTTTAACACTTACATGATGACTGGAGTGTAATGTTTTAGGCCTTTTTATGTCAAACTGTTTTCATTGACACTGGTGCTCTTTTCATACACCAATGTTTCACTCTTCCTTCTCTCTTGAAAGAACAGGTGACAGCTTAATATTTATGCTATATTGAACTGCAAAATACTCATGATCAACTAAATAATTTTAGATGGCACAGTTTCCATAGATGTGTTCTCATAGCTCTACAGCTACAGAACATTGTGACCCTGGGTGGAAAATAGCTGGAGGGAGTCTGGCTACAAAATTTCCTCTGTGGAAGCTGAACTTCGAGGGCAGCAGAAGAAAAATTACATTGAACCATTACAAAGAGATTAGAGCAATAAAGAAAGAAACAAACAAAGAAAAAAGAAGATGAATTGGAAATTGATGAAACATTACCTACAAGCAGCTTCCCTGCCATTCAGTGATTTTTCTTGTGAATTTTTAATTTAAAATGTAAAAAAATAAAAAAAAAAAANTTAAGAAGTAAAAGCCTTCACTCCTTCTCCTCTGACTTGCTCCATGGGGATGAATTTCTGGTCTCTGGTAATTAGGTTCCACTCACATGGCTGAATTATATGATAAAATTCCAAGGAAACTAACAGGCAAAATGTAATAGCAAGAGAGAGTACTTGTGCATTTAAAGATTTCTAGTGAAGCTGCTAAATAAAATAAATATGAACATGCGTAGAAACATTTGAATAAGATAGAGCTTATGAATTTTCTTAGAAAATCAGTGATTTTGAATTTATTTCTAATTTCAATAAACACATCCTCAGAAAATAAGTACTTTAATCCATGTGTATTATCTCCTATAGGCTCATCTTTTAATCAAAAATATTACTTTTGCATCTGATTTTCACTGGTTTTATTCACATATTTTTGCCATCTAGTTACTGATATTGAAGGTTTTGAAAGGAGAAAAAGCTTCACTAGAAGAGACTTAAGATGCTTTTTTCTGTTGCCTATAGGTACATACCATTATTTTCTAGAAGGTATATCCTAAGCCAGTTAAAAATCACCAGAAATTTTGTCACTGGTGCTGGTGTATACGAGTGCCTTCCTGAGGGTTTCTAAACCTGAGGATAGATGAAATACTGAACAGGCAAATAACCTGGTATAATGCCATAGTTTTTATATGCCAATTCCTTCTGTATATCATAAGACTTTTTCACAGTTACTTCAAACAGAGACAGAGTGTCACTAATTTAAAAAATCCATTAGGAGTTCCAACTGTAATTTTTAATGATTGTTAATTTAAATGTATGCTGATGAACCATGAGGATAATGTAGCAGGAAAACAATGATGTCATGATTTTTTTACAAAAGGGCTTTTATAAGGAAACATTCACAGGAAAATATATAGAATCATGGAATGTTTCTATTCTCTCATCAGAAATAGCATATCAAATAGCTTACCCTTTCAGCCTTCTTTCCAAAACCCTTCTGATGACAAACCTGACAAGTGTGTGTGGCCATATATATGTGCCCTATGTTGAATACTCTATTGCTATTATTCTCAACCATTTTGACCAAAAAAAAATATTGTCATCATTCACTGTAAGTTTGAAATCTATAACTTCTTTGGAAGTTTTTATTTCACTGCTTTATATCATTGGTATTTATCTAACTTGACCTTTTAATCAGTACATGGATGTCTCGTCTGAACTAGTAGTTATCTGTGTTCTGTAATCTCTCTACAGTAAACAAAAGGAGAAGGAATCCCAAAAGGGCAACTATTCACATTTATCTTAGATGCATATTCTAGAATGGGAGGGGCACTACAGAAGTGTATGTTTCTCAGCTCATTATAGCCAGTACCAGCTGAGGTAAGTAATATGAGTTTCTGCCCACTTTCCAATACTAAATTCCAGACCCGAACTGACCAAAGAAAGAAGTCACCTTTCAAAGAGTATTTCAAAGAGTATTTCAAAGCATCTCATATAAAATAATTAAAGAAATTAATATTTGCCAAGGAGGGAAATTCGACTGTTAACTTAGGTGAAGTTTCCTTGACTTGATTTTTAGTTTGAGAATTTTACTTATAATCAAAGACATCACAGCTTGGCTATGACAAAAGCCAATGTTCTACTTGGGTCTTTTTAATTAAATGGCTCATTCCATAAAACACAAACACTTTACAGAGAAATAAGTTAATCTACTACACCTAATTAAGCTTTATATATTGGAACCACGCATCAGTGATTTGAGTTATATCAATGGACCGTTTCATTTATCGAGGCTGACAGCACCAGTTCTTAAATACAATGATAAATGACTTCCCTTTAAGGGAACGATACTTCACCTTGGCAGTTCTCTCTCTCTTTTTAATACTTTAGAGACAGCTAAGAGTGATCAGTTCATAAGCACCCTAAACAGGCACTCTTCCATTTGGTTAGTTTCTGTAGTCTATCTCCCTCACTAACTCTTCAGGGCTGCCTAGAGATAGCCTTTTTTACCCTTCTCTCTGGTCTTTACAAGAAGATTCTATTCAGGAGAAAATTTGTATGAACATTTGTATAGCCATCATGTCTCTTTTGAAGTAATTTTGAAGACAAAAACCAACTCTTTCTGAGACATACAGCTGGCTCTGTTTAATGTTGATAAGCACACATCTCAGGCTGGGGTGAAATTTACCCACTAAATAGTGTTGAAGAAACATTTCTTTCTCCTCTTTTTGCATTTTTGGAGAATATGGAAGTATGTAGTTCTCCCTGAAGTCATTTAATTCAGTGAAATAAAATATAAATCAGATTGATAAAAAGGAATGTATTGTAGCCTTCTTAGAGGAACTTCTTCAGATGAAAAACAGAAAATAATCTCTTAACAATATATTTTGTTCATCTTCATTTTTTTATTTTTCTCCCTTGTGCAGGATGCTTTCCATGAAGGTGTTAAATTTCTACAAAATTTCTAAATATAAAACTATTTTTCACTTTTGGTATTTGAGGGAAGCTGCAATTTTGTTTCTGCTTGTTTTTATTTTGGTTCATAGGTTGTACCTTTGGCCAGGTCATGTAATCTTGGATAACCAGACACAAGCCATTGTAGATTGTCTCACTGTGGAATAAGCAAACTGAATGTCTGGCTTAGGAAAGACTTGGAAAAGCTTCTTTACTGTCATTTTACAGTATTTAGGTCTAATAACTACACAATTGTTTTTGAAAACCCTCTGGCTTCTCTTAAAATTGTTTTATCCTCTTGCAAATCGAATTCCTCTTATCTGGAGTTGTTCTATTATAAAAGTTCTTAATGCTCTCCAACTGAATACGTGCCTGCATTACTCAAGCTGTTGGAGCACTTGCCTCGTTTTAGCTGAGTTGCCCTGGATGTTGCAGGACCTCACATCTATTTCAGAGGGGCATGCATCTCCCTTAAATCTTGCTTTAGAGCCTTCACTCCTAAGTAGAGGTCTCAAAATCTTTGAGACTCTCAATTGACATTAGATGCCTAAGTTCTGACAGGGCAGAACTTAGTTAAGTCTGCTTAACTAAGGTAACCAAGTCTTAACCAAGTCTGTGTTGGATGGAGCTTTGAGAAACCTGGTCTAGAGAAAGGTGTCCCTGCTCATGACAGGAGGTTTGGAAAGGAAAATCATGACAGGAAAATTATGATCTTTAAATTCCCTTCCAATCCAAACCATTCCATGATTCTATGAGTCTTCTTTCACAGGTTTACCTCTGAAATATTTAGAATTTTTGCCAGAAATGTAGTACCTTCTATGCTGTGGATTGCAAAGAAGTGATGCATTTCTGTACTTTTTTACTCTTGGCTCTTTGAATTGTCTCCTAATGTGCTGAGGACCAATAAAGCATTAATAAAAGAGAAAGCTGTTTTCTCTTGTTTTATGTGTGTTGCTGCTTGACTGTGAGACAGAAAAAGTTTCCCAGAAACTATCAGCTTCTAGACAAAACCAGTCTTTATCCAGCTATTTCAGAAAAGAGAATAATCATCAATTGAAACCACACTCTCAGGCAAGAAGCTTCCCAACACTGATAGAAAAAAAGGAGTGATTTCTCTTATACTGTATGAAAGTTTGGCATATATGATTAGAAATATTTATTTTCTTAACTTATTGCATGTCAGTGGGATAGACAGCCCAGAGAAATGGCACTCCTGAAGCTGGTCCCACTGGGAGATGCAGTAGGGTGCATCACACTGTGAAGAATCATTGTCCTCAGTTGCTCCTCTGATTACTTCAAATGATAATTTATTACTTTTACACAGATGTACCATATGTGATGAACCACTCCACTGGGTCTGGTTAGGATGGAGCTTTCCTTGTTGCAACCATATAGTGCTGTGCTTTTCATTGGTGCTAAACCAGTGTTGATAACACACCAGTGTTCCAGCTGCTGCTGAACAAGTGCTGGTGCCTTTTCCCTATCCCACTCTGCCCCCTCGGTGAGTTGGTTGGGTATGGACAAGACACTGGGAGGGGACACATTTGGAACAACTGACTTGAACTGACCAAAACTATTTTCCATACAGCTAACATCATGCTCAGCAATAAGCCTTAGGGGGAGCGAGGACCAAAGTATCCTAAATTGGCCATTTCTCAGAAACTGGCTGGGCATCATTCTGCTAGTGGAAAGTGGTGCATGATTGTCTTTGCATCATTTGGTGGGGTTTTTTTCCCTTGGTTTTTGTTCTTGTTGGTGTTGTTTTTTTGTTTTTGTTTTGTTTTCTCTTGTGGTTTTTTGTTTGTTTTTGGTTTTTTATTTTTGGATGGGGTTTTTCCCTTTTTTTGTTACCTTCACTTGTTGACTTGTCTCCATCTCAATCCACCTTTTTTTTTCCCCTTTCCAGAAGCCTTGCTGTCTCTCTCCTGTCCCAGTAGGAAGAGTGACATGGTGACTGGGTAGGGGCTTGGCTGCTGGCCAAGGTTAACCCACTACATCTGTGTAGCTCCTTGATGTGCTCTAGAAACATGATGGCAGCAAGCAGAGCTCTGAGCTTCTAGCAGATAAACCCAGCCATATTCACTATCTGGGAGAGAGGATGCACACTCTCCCATGGTAGCAGCATGCTAGCAGTAGAGGCTGGAGGAATAGTTGACAAATCTTTGTTCCTTCACTCTGCATTCGAAAGTAGAATATAGAAGAGGGAATATGGAAATACAAAGTTCCTTCAGCACAAGACCAGGAAAATGACCTGCATTTTTGGCCACAACAACTCCTGGAATCTGTCATTCAGAGCCAAGCAGGGAGGTATAGCATATCTAGAAAGCATTTTAAAACTCTATCCACCTTGTAGAGTTGCTCCAAAAAGTCTTTGTTGTCTGCTTCAAGACCCAAAATAGCCCAGAATACAAGCATATAGCATTTAGAATCATCCTCAAATTGTTATTCATGTCTTATGTCTGAAAAGGAGGTGAAGTACAGTTTTACACTTCTATAATTATTCCAGTTTTTAGCAGAAACATGTATGGAGGAGTTAAAGAGGATATTTATGCTTTGAGAATAGGAACAGAGTAAACCTGCCACAGGTGGTCAGCAGGACCAATAATCCTGAGACAGTAGCCAACATGACTACCATTGCTGAAGAGTACAGGAGCAGGAGCAGAGTTGGGCTGGTGGAGGCATACTGCCTTCAAAACCTGGGCCAGGGTTCTTTGCATTCCTGCTCTGCCCTGCAATGTCAGGACTCTTGGAACTGTGGTCCACCGTGTGTTTCAAACATCTCCTTAGATATCAAGGACTGCTAGAACATATGCAGGAACACTGATAGGTTCTTACAAGTAAGTTTGAAATAATTACCCCAGAATATGTAAATTTAAAACTCTATAGGCTTCACACATGGGGTTTTTTTTCATCTGCTGTAGTGCCTTTGAAGTGTGGCTTGGACTGTAACAAATGCAGTTTTCTAAAATGGAATGGGTGGGAGGGTTAAGGCCTTACATCACTGTTGCAAGGATGAAGAGAAACATGGTCAACACCGCTCTGTTCCAAAATATTCTTCTAAGGAAGAGTTAATAGAAGACACCCAAGTAGCCTGGCCTGGGAATAGTATCATATCCACACACAGGCAACTACACACACACACTGCACATGCATTAAAGTTTGAAAGATCTTTTAAGAGTTTTTTTCTTAAATTAGACCACGGCTACCATGCACGATTGGCAAGTATCTGATGTGTGAAATCAGCCGTCTGCAAGATCTAAGAGAAAACGAAAGCTGAGACAAATTGAGCTCTGTTGGCCTCTCCAGTCTGATTAGTCCATGCTGTCACTTGAAGTGAAGCTGGATCCTTGGATGTCATTCTTCTGCTGCCTTACACAGTGATGTTAGATATTTCTGCTTGTTCCCATTAGTGCCTCCTTGGAATCATAATTAATTTATATTAGCAAAGACAATTTCCATTTGCTATGGCAGTTCTCCAGCTCCCTCAGGCTTTTCAAGTAATAATAAATTATCTAAATAAGAGGTATTACTTCAGTTCTGTTACAACGTTTCAGATTTTGAGGGTCCCTAAACCTATCCAGTATTTCATGTTTAACAAATTGGAATTCAAATGGACTGATAGTCCTCACCCATATTCCTAATGTGGCTTTACTTCAGTGGCTTTTTTTTAGCTTGCAGTGATGTGCCAATCCACTGATCATAACAAGCTATATTTGGAGACCTGCACATGCTCTTGCTGGGAGGATTAAAAGGGTGAATTTATAGCTTCCCATTTGGATGGCAGAACCCATTTTTCATACTCGCATGCACATACAAATGATTAAGAGAAAAAACTATGTTCTGTCCTCTTAGCTACAGTCAAATGCAATGATTAGTGTCCCAAAATCATTCTGTCAAATTCTGAACCTAGCATAATTGTTTCATAGCTCATAGCTCTTCTTATATAATTAATAAATGTTTTGTTGTCAGCAGAAAAAGTGAGGGAAAATGCAAACTGATGGTTGGAAATGGTCTGTTGATCTTGTATTTGGGGTCTAACCCAAGCAGTTAATTTATTTTTTTCTTAGATATGCAATACTGTAAGTCCTGCTTGCACAGATTCATTCATGTCACGTTTCAACACTGTTGGCAACAGTCAATAATTGCTACCATTTTATTTTCTAAATTTTTCCATTTTAAGAATTGTGATTTGGAAGCTCTGTGAAATAAACTTGAGAGTCTTGTGCTGTATCATCTCTCATTTTTGCAGAACCCAAATTACTACAGCAGCTGAAGTGATTAATAAGCCTGATGACAGCGTCTCCATGAGGTAATGACTGGAATGACCTCAGGAATTAGGGATTTGCTGTTTCTTCAAAATGGATGTTAGTTTGTTGCATGAACAGCAGTCGTAGCTGTATTGTACCTGGCAGGGGTAGAAATGATTGAGCTTACAGACTGTGGAGCCTGGGTGCATCTTTTGCCTCATTTATAAACTGGGGATGAAGAGATTGAGAACAGCCCTGATGCTAAAGACTTAGAAGTGCCAGCTGACAAGAAGCTCAATATGAGCCATTGCAGCCCAAAAAGAGCACTTCATCCAGGGCTGAATCAGAAGTGTGGCCAGCAGGGGGAGGAAGGGGTTTCTCCCCTTCTGTTCCTCTCTGGTGAGACCCCTCCTGCAGTGCTGTATCCAGCTCTGGCATATTTAGCACAGGAAAGACATGGACCTATTGGAGTGTGTCCAGAGGAGGGCCACAAAAATGATCACAGGCCTGGAACATCTCT
>VZTN01012983.1:0-10104 GCA_013400515.1 Erpornis zantholeuca
GCAGTTTTTACTGTAAAATTATAAATTTTTATAAATTCTAACTAAATTTTGTTAATTCAATTATGTTAGAATTTAATTTAAATTTCATTTTTAAAATACAGAAAACTTTTGGCAGCTTTTATGATTTTAGCTGCTCTTCATTTTTAATGAAGATATTTAGTGCTCCTTCAACAGAAAAATCCATCTTTTCCCATGGATGCACAAAGGATTTGTGAACTGCATATAGGTACCTCTGGCATAAAAACAATATAAGGGTAAATAATTGTACTTCATTACTGGCTTAGTTAAATAAAAATTTAAAAGAGGCTTATTTGATTACAGAACATGTCTGTGCTACTGAAATTGGGGTTGCAACAGACAGGTGTACATCGTTTAAGAATTTAACTAGTTTGGGCAGCATAGGTGTGAAACACTTCATGGCTCTGGAATCACCATGGCTGAGCAAAACCCATCTTGGACAAGTGTATGGTTAGCTAGTTAAGGCCAGTGCATCATGTCATGCATGTTTGCTCAAAGCACATATATTAAATAACCATGGGAAAACACCTGGGTGTTCCCCTTATACTTTTAGAGTTTTGATGTAACTTAAACTTGTGCTTGAGAAGTCCTTTCAAACATTAAATAATGTGAACTTCTTATTTTGGAAAAGCTTATTTTAAACTTAAAATTCTGGATGTAACTTCTCCCAGTTAAGTTAGTTCCTTCCTCTGTGCAACATTCAAACTTGCTATGACAAACATTTTTTCCCAGTTCTTCTGGAATCAGTTGTCCATTCCTATTTCTTTCCATAAGCTTTCTGATGTGGAGTCCATGGTTTCTTCCAGTATCTCCTGTGAAAGGATATTCATTCCAATGGGTAAAAGAAGATCCGAGTCTGTAGACAGAAGAATAGTGGAGCTCAGTCTGAGAAGTTTCAGTGGGTTTGTCTTTCAACCAACTGCTGCTGATATGTAAAGGCTTTGTGAAAGAATAATTCTGCAGTGTTACCATAATAGTACTTAAGAAGGTGGAAAAACCCCAACAAGTGTGAAGCAGTGTCAAGTCAAATTTTATCAGAATGTTTTAGCTGACACAGCTACTTTTTTGCAGATTTTCCTTGTGAATAAGTTTGAAATTAATTCCAAATGAACTCAGATATTATGAGAAATGTGACAAAAGATAAATAGTATATGAAGGAGAAAACCTGTTAGTCCCCAGACAGGTGTGGAAAGCACTAAACAAAAGTATCCATTGCCACCACTTACCACAACATGTTCTTACCAAAGGATAAAGTCCTTATCAAATAGAGACATTATTCAAGGAGTTGCTACATGTGACAGGACAGTTTCCATCTACCCAATGCCCAAGATTGAGAGCCATAAGTTCAGATCCAGGTGTTCAGACTCTCTTCTACACATTATTCTGACTTAAAAATGGGCCTCAAAATAATGGAACTTTGCTCCTTGAGATCAGGAATTGACTGGATGCCATGAAAGACTGTATCATGCTAAAGCATATATGGTGTCATATCAAGGTGATATAGATATTTCTTTTGCTCAATTTGATGAATTATTGCTAATTATGGGTTGAAGTACAGTTCAATTCTTTTGAGACAGAGATATATATACAGGAGTGTGATATAGCATTACAAGTTAAAAAGTTTAAGGGAATGCAGTAGAAATCAGGGAATGAAAGGAGAGGGCTGGAGGTGCATTTACATCCAGAGTTTTGTGTGGCTTTTTTAAACTGAAGTTACTTAATTTAATTAATTGAATTTCATTTCTTATTTTAATTTTATTCTATTAATTTAATTAACTTGTTTATTTCACAGAAGGAAATGCTGTGATAAGAAATAAAATGAATATATGAAAATATGTGGTGTCTGTGTGGTTTTTATTTTCTACTTTACCCTAGTATATACTGTATTTAAAGAGTAGAAGTATTCCCTTTCTCTTGATGTTCTGGGCTTCTCCTGCAAAAATTAGGGAGATATTTGCCAAGATAATGTGCCATGCTTGATGTCAAGTGAGCCAGTCAGAACAAATCCCTTCATCAGTAGTAAGCTATTTATAGTTTTCATACATGTGTCATCTCCGTTCTCTTTGCTTTCTGTTCTGCTGGAAATTGAATTCAGTTGTAACTACCACAATAGCTAGCAGTGTGTGATGTAACCTTTCTTTCCCATTCATTTTGTATCCTTAAAGGGATATGCTTAATGGGACATGCTTGGGCATGGCTGGCCATTCTTCAAGATACAGTTTGGCTTCGGAGAGGGACAGGCAGAACAGTGACCATGATCTGACAGAAGTGTCCCCTGCTTTGCTTAAAAGTCTTTCTGCTGTCAAAACTGAGGTGTGCAGGCTGAGCAGTTACTGGAAGGGAAGGGTGCCAAAGGTGTTTGGATTGAATTATTCCTTGTTGCACTGCTCCTGTGTATGGATAGTGTGCCAGACTTCTCTCAGGGACTGGCTCAGCTCCTCCCTGCTGGTGACATATGCTACCATTTCCTTCTCCAATTAGCTCCATTTTCTATGTTTCATGCCACATCTTTTTCCTTTCATTTTTCCGTTCCTTCATTTTCCAACACAGTGTCCTAACAACATCTAGCAGCAAAGAGGCGATGGTGAAGTGGATGAAAGAGCAGCTCAGAGGGCTGCTTAGTGACATGGAAATGCACATGGTATTTATGCATTTCCCTTTAGTTCCTATATAACATCTATTCATCAGTAGATAATATGCTAAAGGTCATTTTGGTATAAAAGGCAAAATTAAAATTATACTTTATATTGTCATTTTACATTCTTCCTTTGTATTATTTTAATTAAATCCAAAGATTGTCAAGCATTTCACGTTGAATTATTTACTTAAGTATTACATAGCTTTACTTAATTAATCTCTCATGTAAGTAGATGTATTTAATGCAATTATTATGAAAGATTTAATGTGATGTTTGTGAACATACAGTTAGAATTAGCATGAGTGGAAGTGCAATGAAGATTGCATCATGTGATAACTTAATTTTTATGCATATATGTTTTCATGAACAGCCTTAAAATTATGGTCATAACATATGCCCCTGAGAACTGGGTCTCTTTATGCCATACATATTTTAATAAAGTGTTCCTGCCCTGAGAAAGTATAATAGGCAAAGTCTATAGTGAAGAGTGTGCATTCCAGTTCCAAATGCGGAAACGCCTATATTTTCACATTTATTTTGTATATGATTAATCACTCATGAACACAAAACCACTAAGTGGAAATTACATTTACTCATCTCACTGTAACTTTTAATAAAGACAGGTCCTGTGTTTCTGATAGGAATTTAGAAAGAGTAGAGCAAATGAGTTTAGTGAATATTGCCAAGCGTTGAGCTCAGGCAGGAATACAGTGGTTATATAGCAAAGAGGGCGTGGCTGATGCATGGAAACGATGCTGTAGGTCACACCCGGGGTCCCACAAGGGGAAATGGACCCACACTTCACTCCTAAAGTAGGCAATCAAGCATTTGGCTACTTTCAAATGTGACTGTCAGATAATATATTCAGAAGTCAGAGATTTACTGGCTTAACTACCATCTGAATACACAAGTTTTTACAGCAAAGAAAAAGATTGCTATTCTTCTTTCCTCTAAAGGAAAACATCTACATCTTTCTGTGTATCTACACTAAGCTTTCTGGCCCATTCTTTTATTTCCTGTAATAAAAAAGGTTCAACTTTGTCTCTGAAGTCTCTGTAATCATCTTTTCCATGGAAAAGAGAATTTGGAAAGTGCTCTGTCATGTTGGTTTGTCTAAAATTTCAGTTGTTTTTGTGTGTGATTTTGTTTTCTCTTATACATAGCACCAAATTTTAAGAAAGGTCAAAACCACAAATATGTCTTCATATTTTCACTAATCATTGATGATCACTAATGATCACTAATGATCACTAATCATTCACTGCATACATTTTCACTAATCATTGATTCTGAGGCACTAGAGGTTTAATCAGAAATGTATGTGTCTGTGTGTGGAGGGAGGGAATTAAACAGGAGTGTTGGGACAGAGCCTTTCAGTAAAACACCCAGTTTCATTTTCTTCTTTTATTTGGCAATACTCGTCCTCAAGTTACAGAGCTGATGGTTGATGGTAGCAGATTTAGGCTATACCAGATGTGACAGAACTGATACGTGAGAGTCGTTAATCACATAGGAGTTCATCTTAATGACCTCTAATGGCTCATCAACTCAATATTGTTTGAGATCTGTTTCCAGTGTGAAACCTGAAGGATGGTGGGAGGAAGATGACTCTTCCAGAGGAGAATTTAGCAATAGGATTGGTTCAGTTTATCTGACTCATCTCTCTAAGAGTATGTAATTATATACTCTAAGACTATCACAGATAGAAGTTGTGATGTACACCACCAACTAAAAACTTTTGTTGTCATGACACCTGTTTAGTTTTATGATATTTGTCACTATTTGATCCTTTTTGTTTAATGAGTCTGCAAACTCAGTAATTGCAAAATCTTGATTTGAATTTAGTGGTTGCCTTATTACAACCGTTAGTTCAGGAAAAGTAGGCTAAACAGAATTTAAAAAAAAAAAATCTGTAATTTAGGTGATGAGAATGAGCAAAGTGATGTACAGTTGAGGACTCCTAAAAGGTTGCGTCTCAAATAGGTCAGAATTTATGCCTGTCCAGGTTAGACAGGGAGAGCATGGCACGTAGTGCAGTGTGGGCATTTCCAGGTTGTAATTCTATTCCAGGCTGGAATACATCAGTACTGGGGGGCCTGGCTTAAAGAAGAAAACTTAGCACCACACCAAATGTGCAACATATCTCTAATATCTGAAAATAATGTCTATATATATTTTTTTTAGATATTAATATCTATACACATTTAATCATTACTTACTGTAGGGGTTTGATCTTGGTGAGTGCCAGCTGCCAAGTGCTCTATCACTCCCTTTCCCAGCAGAACAAGTGAGAGAGAAAATAGATGGAAAACAGCTAGTAGGTTGAGATAGGGCAGTTTACTAAAGCAAAAAACAGGAAAAGCAAAAGTTTGTTCTCACAGAAGCAAAAGTCAGTTTCTACTTCCCATCAGCGAGTGATGTTCAGGCACATGCTGGGAAGCAGGGCTTCAGCAGGCATGGCAGTCACTCTGCAAGGAAAATATTGTAGAACAACAAATGTCCCCCCTTCCTCCTCCCTACCTCACCTTTTGTGTCTGAGCTGATGCCACGTGGTGTGGAACTTCCCTTTGGTTAATTTGGGTCAGCTGGCCTGGTTGTGTCCCCTCCCAGCCCCTTGATGTGGAGGGAGTGTCAGAGGGACAGCAGTGCTCAGCAGCAGCCAAAGCCCTGGGGTGTTATCAACACCCTGCCAGCTGCCAAGGCAAAGCACAGCGCTGTGGGGGCTGATAAGGGGAAATGAGCTCTACCTCTGCCAGACCCAATAGACTTACAAAATGTACTCAACAATTAGCTAGACATAGCAGCACAATACAACAGTGATACAAATGGGTAGGAGTACCATTAAGTCTAATTNGAGTGTCAGAGGGACAGCAGTGCTCAGCAGCAGCCAAAGCCCTGGGGTGTTATCAACACCCTGCCAGCTGCCAAGGCAAAGCACAGCGCTGTGGGGGCTGATAAGGGGAAATGAGCTCTACCTCTGCCAGACCCAATAGACTTACAAAATGTACTCAACAATTAGCTAGACATAGCAGCACAATACAACAGTGATACAAATGGGTAGGAGTACCATTAAGTCTAATTTATGATAATTTAGCAACATTGTTGCTGGCATTAAAAATACTGTTTATTGGTAAAATAGATATACTTGGAAGAAATTATTGGGGTTTTTAAATATTTTGTGAGTATTAGAGAAAATACTAGTATACATAAAATACTGCATACACAAATGAATATAACTGTAAACTGAACTTCATTTACTCATTCTTCTTCAGTGAAATGCTAAATGTATCATAGTTCATTATAGGAAGAACAAAATTCTTACTCAACTTTCTTTTTTTCAGAGAGGTTTAAAAACCTTATTGTCACTGATATTTTACAGCATTTGGCAAAGCTTTATTTTTTTTCTTCTCATCTTGATGTGTGGTAGATGTTAATATTTGCCAAGTCTCCATTTTCAGAGTTTTTGTGCACTAGATGCACTCTGGCTAAGCATTAGCTTTGCATATAATTAATTTTTACTAGCAGATACTGATGGCACAACCTAATGAGTACTGCAGGTCTGTTCTCTGCAATGGGACTGGATCTAGGTTCATTGACTTTGGAAAGATTCCCACTGGCTAAGCATAAGCCGTGTTCAAGCTGCTGCTGGTTGTACTTTGAAGATATGCCAAAACCTTACACCACTGACAAAATCTGTCAAACCATCGTCTTGCAAGAGACATTGAGGCAGCTAGGATTTGAGTTGCCTGTGTGCTTTTATTGAAATACAGATTATGTTGCAGAGCCTCTCTCTTGCTGTGATTTCAGGAGTCCTCATTACTTTCCAGCAAGATATTCCAAGGTCTTTGAAAGCACTGATGGTTCATGTGAGCTGTGTTTCAAACAGGGGCAGAAGAGAAGTTGCAGTCATATAATATGCAATTAGTTTTGACCACAAGCTGTATAGGTGATCTCAGGCTTGAGTTCCAAAGGAGGAATCAAAGATGTTTGTGCTGATTTTAACCTAAGTTGATCCTAAAGTAGAAGTTCTCAGAGCCAGGATAGGGCACATCTCCCATTTTCTCAAGAGCTCACAGATTCAGCTGAGGTTCACAGACACGTAATAGCTGGATATCATCTAAGATAAAAGCAAAAGCATTTTTATTGGGTTTTTGCCAAGCATTTAAATTGTTTTTTGTTGAGTTATTTGGGTTCTTTTCTGTCTATTAGTTTACTGTGGAAGAGATGCACTCTGGCATTTCCCTACTGTAGCTGCCTAAATTCTGGAATTGGGGATGCTTAAAAAATGAAAATGAATAGTAAAGAAAAGTTAACCACATTTTTTTTAGATTTTAGATATGATCAATTTTGAATCTGAGTCATAGGGTAGGGAGATATTCCCAAGACTGCCTATCCTTTAATATTCATGAACGAAGATGTATAGATGCATGCATTGTAACAATGCAATATTTTTTAATATTTCTATTCTTTTTTTCTCACATTCCCTAATAGAATACTAGCTCATCATCTGTAGGTCTCTTTTGTACTTTAAAAACCAACTCTAGAGTTTCACTCTACTGTAAAAATTGCTACACAGATGTGACTTTAGGTGACTTCTGTGACATCTGACAATTTCAAACCTGTGTGAGGAAAAACAGTCAGGTCTTTTCTGTGTGCTAAAGAACAATCTTCACTTCCTTTTACCCAGAAAAATGTTCATGCTATCTTCTTTTTTTATTCCCAAATCCCTTTTCATAATCAGGCTTCAATAAGGTATCTTCTTAGCCACAGCTGTGTTTCATTTAGGGGAAAGAAATCATGAATTCCATCTGGACAGAAAATACAATTAAGTAAAACTGAACTAGGGTTTCAGCCATGACTTTACTGTATGATACTGCTGCTGTGATTTCAATGAATTAGTCCTGCCTGAATTTGTAGCTGAGATGTGACTTTATACAACTTTATATTTTCTGACGTGGCCTTTTCAGATTCTATGTTTTGGTTTATCTCTCATCATGTTTTTGGAACACAACTGTTCAGAGGTACGGATTATCATTATTTAACTCAGAAAGTTTAAGTAACTGAGTCGGCTCAAATACAGCAGTTGTGACTAGTTAGAAGTATTAGGTGACAAGGGTATGCACATTCTTACTAAATATAGATGCTTGAGGAACAGTAATTAATTGAGGGACTGTAATTAAGAAATATATCTTAAAATCCACAAATAAATTTTTTCTGGTAAGTACAGATGACATTTCCAGGCTTCCTCAACAATGGAAAATAGACATAGAGTTTAAGAAAATATGCTGAAGTGTACTACAGGGTGATTCATAACTAATTGTCTCAGAATTGTTTGTTATCAAATTATTCACTCTTGAAATGACAACATGCTACAAGTAAATATTTTCTTATATTTCTTTTTCCTCATTGATGCAAAACAGTCACAGCTTAGCCCTACTCCAAATGTAAATAAAATAGGTATTCCAGTAAGAGATGTAGTAGTTTTAATTTTCTCAGTCATAAAGAAATTGAAATAAAATATAAATTTAAATACTATAAAACTATATTGCTATATGACATAATTAAAATTCATTCAGCTCTAAATAACTGTATCTAGTACCTCATAAGCAAATGCTTTAATCATCGTATTTTGTTATTTCATAAGGTAGTTTTATACCAATATATATTGCTACTAACAGTTAGTGAATGTGTCTATCTCATAATTAAACAAAAAAAATCAATTTTTTAGGAAAATTATAGTTGTCTTCATTAACTCTAATTTAGATAAATTTTTCAATTTTATATATTGACTCATGTTATAACTATGAACCTTAGAGTACATTTCTTATAGTCATGAAGCAGCAGTACTGCTCAAATTGTAATGAATAGTTGCATGAAAGAACCACAAATCCTGTGCCTCAAAGCTAGCACTTCTGTGAGGATGCCATATGCCTGCATTCTCTGCTCCTTCTAGAGCAAACAACTAATCATTAAGATTTATATAGTCTTTTAGTCTTACAGTAGAGAGAATGAAAATATTTAGAAGCTTCCATTACCTTGTGAAACTTCTGAAGAAGAAAAGATGGAACTTAATTATGCTAGGTTATTATTTTTCATAATTTTGCTCTAAAAGATTTTAATCTGCTCACCAGCAAATGTCTTATTAATTTTTAATTATTTTTCTTAGGCATTTATGTCCTAACATGCAGTATTTAATAGTACCTTTATATAAGANCTAACATGCAGTATTTAATAGTACCTTTATATAAGAGTATACAGATTTGCTACATATTGTGAGTCCACTGCTGTTTGTAAAAGATAAATACTTGTGATATTTGACTCTGAAAGAAAGTATTACAGTGTTTGAGAGCAGAGGGAAACATAAGCAACACAGCAATATGATTCTGACCTAAAAATGAAGTGAAACCATAAAAATGGAGCCAATCTCACATTGGCATCAGTTTAGTAGAAATCCAGAACATTAAAACAAAAAAAAATCATATTTAGGGCAATTATTTAGTCTGGCTAAGAATTAGTAAAAAAGTTCTTTTGTCTTTCATGAAAGAAGAAACTGTTTATTATGGCAAGATTTCCCAGACAGTCTTGGGCTGCTTAAAATGTACTGCAGTAACTACTACATAAAACATCTCTTTTTACAATGTTAATTCCATGTAAAAGCAAAGAAAAAGCAGCAGTTACTAAATAAAACAGAAATTGTATGCTGTTTTAGCAGCCATTTTCCTAATTCCACAATGGTGTGAAGGGGTTTTGATGAGAAATGTAGCTTAGTGCTTAAGAACAGGATGTTACTCATTCCAGATGAAATGAAAACCTCTGACAGATTTCTAACATATGCAAAAAAACCCTGTTCTCATTCTTATCAAACATGAAGGTTACATGTAGCTTGGAAAAGGATGTAAAAACAACAGCCAAAAATTTTGAACCTGAAAGCAAAGCATATCATATGGGATAAAATAATATTGAGTATTTGTTTCTGCTAGTTTTAATAATAATTGAAGTCTTTTGTTAATAGAATGTGCTTATTTTTCCACCAGTAATTTATTAATTCTCTATCACTTTCAGGTCTTTTTTGTTTTTATGGCAGCAAGATATTGAGCATTCCGAACTGAGTAAGCATAACAAGGGTAAGAAGTGACATTTAGTTGCAGATCAGGATAGTGATTTTCTTCTCTGGAGAGTGAAGTAGGGCTGTGTTGTGCAACTACACAATTTTTGCTAGAGCTATTTGCCTTTTTTCAGGTTTACAGTGGATGACATTTAATGACGCATTGTCAGGTTACATCACGTTGTTGTTGGAATTAGAGCTTTTATCCTCCCTGCCTCAGGAAGAATATCTCCATGGCATTTCAGAAATGTACAACACAATGAGCAACAACAGACAGAAAAGAGCAAGGCAGGTTCTCAGTCACATTAAAAGAAGGAAAGGCTCAAGAGCTGAGGCAGTGCTA
>VZTN01012984.1:3419-52567 GCA_013400515.1 Erpornis zantholeuca
GTGTAATCAGTATGTTTATGATGCCTTTGAAAACCGTGGCAATATAAATTCCTGTATTACTTTGAAGGCTTCAGTAATATAGATGTTGCTATTACAAATGTTAGTGACAAATTTCTCAATTTCTTCATATTTGGCTGTTGAGCTTGTAAAGGACACAACATTTTAATTGGATGGAAAGTAAGCTTAGACCAGTCAAAAAGACACTTCTGGCTCAGAACAAGTCAAATCATGGTAATTTGTTCCCCTTCGAAAGCTTGAAAGATATTTAATTTTATTTCTCTTAAGGGCTATCAGGTTTGTTTTTTGAAAGTTTTCTTCATCAAAGTTAGTGGACACCGAGAGTTTGTGTATTTCACATAACTGGTGGTGAAGGGAAATGCATCAGCTTTGTATGACAGAATGTACAATAAATATATTGTAAATGGATTTATTTGTTTTATGGAACAGTCACAACAAACACATTTTACTGTTACATTTATTGCCATGTGGTTTAAACACCTTTTTTCCTAACCTTTTCCATTTGATTTTGCTTTGGGTGTGTGATTTTTACACTACATAGTGATTTTTCACATGATTTAACAGCTTTAGATGAAGAATCACTACAGTTTGATGTTCTTGCTACTCCCTTCCATGTGGCTGGGTATTGGATATAATCTCAGTGAAGTTAATTATTTTCTATTATTTAAGACTGAAATGTTTGTTACAATGAGGTACTTGATATGAACTGGTCTCCCACTTCCTAACTCTCTCTTATGTTTTTTTTTCTATGGGACATGCTACACAAATCATTTCTCCTTTCCTGTATAATTGCCCATGTTTCCTCGCTTCTTAAGCCTTTGCCAGGAATTTTTTCCTCCCTTGCATAAAGTTGGCCACGTTCAAGGCACTCTTGGTTCTGGCTTAACCTTGGTCCTCATTTCCTTTACCGTCAGCACTTCCCAAGCATCGCTCTTAATTCCCCTTTTGTCTGTTTTGCTCACTCCCAACTTTGTGTCTTTTTCCACGCTGCCTCCTACACATGGAACAGCCTCCCAATTAACGTACGTAAAGATCCTTCACTATCCTCCTTCAAAAGACTCCTGAAAATCCACTTTTGTAACGCATTTCAGTAATACCAACCACTTGTCATTCTGTCTGTGTTGTGTTGTGTTTTGCATTTCCTGTGCTTTACAGCTTGTGCCCTTTCAACTCTTTGGGGTAGAAATTGTAGTAGGGATTTAGCACTTTTTTTTTATTGCTTAGCACCATGTGCTTCCCCAGCACCACATAAAGACATATAAGTCTATTCATCGTGGATATATCAGTTTATAAGGATTTAAGTTTTGAATTGAAGGTGTGCTGTCACTAGAGAGATGTAAATTTCCAGAGACTAATGTTTTCAAATGTAGGTAGCTTAGAGTTACATACCAAAATCAGTAAGTATGGAAACAGTCCCTTCTGTTCAAAGCTGCCCAGCTGTAGTAACTCCTGTTGGCTTCAATGAGAAGAATAAATGCTCATCACATTCAATCATTAGATTAATTAAAATCATTATATTTTTCAGCTTCTGTACTGGGAACATTTGGCAAGAGATGAATAAACTATATTAGATACTATCTTATTCTGTTAATTTTGTAATACTGAAAAAAAAGTCCTGTTCTAAAGGGTTGCTGCTAATTAAACTTATTAAAAAGTTCTTCTGTGGTGAGCAAGAACCATTTTTTTTAACTTCTCATTTAATTCCCGAGAATGAAACTGCTCAGATCTGATATTTTATGTTTAGATAGTGCATACTTAGTAATTTTTTGTAACTTCTGCTGATACCATTACCAAGGACTGTAGAAGCTATGATGATCTGAACTACCTTAGGCAGGTATTGGTGAATACTGGTTATGTTGTCCTTGACTACAAACATAGTCATTGATTTTAATAACTAAACCTATCAGAGATACTTTCTTTCCTTGTCTCTCAAGCTATATTATACAAAACAGTGCAAGCCGTGAGGTTACCATAGAGAATATCTAAGAATTTAGGAATTTTGTTGACAAATTGATTTATAACTCGTTTCCTTTGATTACCAAAATTCTTAGTGTAATATACAATGTTGTTATGATTTTTTTTTTGCTATTTTTCTCTGTCAGAGAGAACTGGTAAAGTTCTCAGTGTGTAGGATTAATTTTTGATCTTTAAAAATAAAAAGTTTGTTTTAAGTGCCAGAGTTCTTGCTGTTTTATCAGCAAAGGAATAAATTATTTTTCTATTGAACTTTCATGTTCTTACTGTTCTTACTGAACCCTAGTTTTATACCTCTAGACACTATACTGTGTAAAGCTAGTGCATTTAAAGACATTATTCAAATTATTCAAATGCTTTAAATGCATGATGATTGCTAAAATGGGCTTTAAGAAAAGTTTGATACAAATGAGATTTGTCCTGGAGGTGAATTTCTTGTTGTCAGTCTACTTACTTATAGCCACTATAGTGGTTATAATATTTAGAACTTTTATTTTATTCCCTTTTACAGCAGATTTTTAATATTGAAAGTATTTTCTAAAACACACATTTTTAGTACCACAGAAAATCCCACATTTGATGACTTCAGTTTCATAGTCTCTATACTTTAAGCAGGGTTTTTGATTCTAAGCAACATATATACTATTATACTTTTGTTATTGATACGTTATCTACCTTTGTAGTAGTTGTACAGAGTTAATTCTCAGACTCATTTAGTATGTGTATAATGTCGAATCTTTAAGATCCTCTTTTCTGGAAATATATATTGTAACTTAAATAAGAAGCTTCTGAATGAGATCAAACCCATTCTTAAAAAGGGTGACATTTTTATCATAGTAAAATGTGTTAAGTGTTTATTATAGCAATAAAAAACATTTCTGGTTCTTAAGTAAGTGTGTAAATAATTAACTGTGATTTGATAATCCTGAATGTGATGATATATTCACTACCCAAGACCAGTTAAACCATGATTTTTGTATTTTTTTTAGGTTTGGTTGAATGTTTTTCTTACTGTTAGATTCCAGTGATCTCTAACAAATGCTTAGCAGCAAATAGTATTGAGAAACATGGAGAAAAATTCATCTTGGAATTGTTGTTGATAATAATAAAAATATATGGGCAGACTGGCTTGTTTTATAGGAAATACTTGTTATGTATATATTCAGCTTTAAAAAATGTAGGGTAGAGATTATTAGCATAGTCATGTGTACCTAAAAATAATCATCAAATAATGGAAAGGAGAAAATATTCTTCCTATGTGTGATTTTCATAACACTAGTTGACTCTTTCAGTCTACAAATAAATATACTTAATTTCAACTAACAACGTTTTGAATAATCTTTTATAATAAATGGAATTGGGAGAGTGTTGCATACCGATATGTGCAATAAAGCTGATTTGTTTAATCTCATGAATATTGTCTTAACAGCTCTGAGTTTTTACATATTCCTTAAATATGGTATAATCAGTTGTAAATCTTTCTTCCACAGGCTTCAGTTTAGCTCTTAATCATGAAGATAATTCAGATGCCAGTTGATGACAAATTTCTTTATTTATATAAAAATTACTTTTCTCAGTGTAGCAGTTTTTTTTTTTTATCTTTTGATTTTCTATAGGCATGTCTACACTTTTGTTGTAATTCAGGTGATTCTGCTAGGTGATTCTTCATGCAGTCTTCTGTCTTGTATGCATATTTACCAATATAGGATTCTGGGTGGCTGGAAGAGGAATATGAGATTTGCCTAGACAGAAGGGAATGGGCTGGCATAGGTCTTTATGGCATGACTGATTTCTTCCAAGTGAAATGGATGGGGTTTTTTGACCATCAGAGTGATGGTTGAATTTCTTGCAGAGGGCAATGGCATTCCTTGTTTGTTATATTCTCAGAACAAACATTTGCTTTTTCTGTCAGACTTGTATGAATTTGAGGGCAGTTTATGTGGATGTATTTTCTGTACCACAAAGTGTGAGAATTGGGGGAAACAACAGGTAGGAGCAGGCCTTGAAACAAAGGCAAGGTGCAAAAGCATAAAATGTGTGAAAAACTAATGTGAACAGAGTGGTGTGAATACTTTGTGTTTCACTTATATGTATACTGAAAGGGTGGCTGAATTCTGATGATTTTTATTAACGTTGTATAGAGTTATTTTGAAATATTTAGGACTGAAAGATATTGCAGACCTAGAAAGACCCTGGCAAAACATAGGAAAATTATACAGGATCTGCTTATGCCTGCTCTGTGTTTCAGAGCTTTGATATTTAAAGCAAGCTGGCATTTGCAAAAGTTGATGTATTAAATTTCTTTTCCCTGTTACTAAAAATGTTCACCTCTTGTCACTTGGAATAGGGTCTTTCATTAGGCAGTTTGGTTAATGACATTTTAAAGAGGGTAATTGATGATGGCCATGCACTGGCATCATTTAGAGTGAACAACCATGCATTTTCCCCCTCCTCTTTTGAAGGACCGTTTATGTTCATTGCTGTAATGTTTCCAAAATCGGAAACAAAAGTGATTGCTCTACAGGTACTTCTACCCACTTCTGTTTTGATTTGATTTTATTTTACTTGTGATAAGTAAATTGACAAAATTTTCTTAGTTTCTAAGACTCTGTTGTCTGAAATGAGTCATAAATGTAGGCATATGAAACTATGATTTGTTTTTGGAACAGCAAACAGATGTTACCTTGGATTCATTGGGTCTTTGCTTTCTTTTTTTGAAAATCACAGAAACGAGGAATGGTTAGTTTTTATACCACCTTAAGATTTTGATTTGTTTTTCCATACCCTTTTAAAATGCTCTTCATTTAAAGTAAAGGTAGTAATTTGAAGTAACTTTGTGTTTAAAATGAGACTGGAAGCCAAATTATATGAACCTTCCTCTTGACCTTGGTACAGATTTAACATGTATCCAAGCTTCTGTCTCTTCAATATTAAAATGTAATTTTACTTTTTATTGGCACATTGACATAATTCTGTTTTATTCCCAAAGGCTGGATTAGGGATTGGATAGAATGCAGGGTTTTTGCTGAAGTGTGGGAGTGCAAGCGGTTTGCTTCAGCTGGGAGAGGCATCTGCATTGGCATGATTGCATTTCAGTTTGATGGAGATGCATGTAATTTTCAACAAGCATTGCCTCAAGCAGTAGAACTCGAGCAGTCAGGTTTTCTAGAGGCTTGTGTCTATGGATTATCTTGTGTATTGAGGTGGGAGCTCGCACTGTTACTTCATTTAGTCAGACATACATAAAATCCCTCTGTTAGCTGGCTTCCTACTTTTGTGAAGAGTTTCTAGGTCTAACTTGTTTGTTTGTTTTAACCTCTGTCATACTGAACAGCAGTTCTTGGAATTGGGTATGGGAAGACACAAACGCAGACTTGGAAGCAGAGTAAAATGAGGATCTTGTTGAATGCTCATTTAACTGCTGGGTAAATCCTAGGGATTTGAGTTTGCTCTGTGTTGTTAAGGATTCTGTTTGCATTGTTTTTGGTAGAGAATTTAGAAAATGCACATACTTCTTCACCAGCCAACTTTCAAACCAATTTTAGTGCACTAGGTAATATAGAAAAAGGCAGGCAAACTCCTAGATTGAGTATTGTATCACCATTTTATTTCCAAATGTCTAGTTCTGTTTCTCCACTTAATTTTTTTTCATTTATATGGTCTTGCCTTTGCAAAAGCTAAAATGGTCTTACTGAGATAACGTGGTTCATCCAGTTTTCCTTGCAATTTTATTATATTTTTTGAAATTGAAAATTGGGAATAAGCAGAAAAAACAATAGTCCCAGAGATTGCAAACAGCGATTTGTAGCTTCCTTGCTTTTGTAGACTGCTAACGAATGTGCACTTTAATGTTGGTCAGTGAAGTATAAATTTAATTTAGAATAAAGACTTAAAATCACTTCTACAAAGTTGCTGTCTTGTTTAAATTAAAAACAAAATATGTACAAGCAGTAGAAAAAATTTTACATTATGTTTATATTTAATAGTGAATACCTAATTGGCTCACACCATTTTTGGGATCCAGTCAGTGGCAGCACATTTTTAAGATTTAAGAATCAGAAATACTGATGCACAGAAAAAGAAAATAACTTGGCTACTTTTGCTGAATAGATTTCAATATTGCTTAGAGTTTTATTCACCTCTTATAACATGTGTCCTTCTTTGATTTTGAAGGATTTTAGATACATCAGAAGAGAGCTTGCATCTGCAATGTTCTAATGAACTAATTAAAATGAATTTATGTCTGCATAACGCTGTGGATGGGTTTCTGTTCTGTAGCGTGTGACTTGTATAGTGTGGATTGGCAATTAAGGCATCCCTCATTAATTTTGCTGAATGAGTCTGGGTGTTTTCCAGCTTTTTTGCCCAGGTGATGTATCTGTGAGTTATCTTTAGGGAGTTGCAGTGAAAAAGGACACGGGGAGTGATGAAGCTTTTTGTCCCTTTGCTTATTGTCTCGTTACAAATGTGCCTCTGACTTGCCTGGGTTGTGGAAGTCCCCATGTTTTGTTCTTTATGGTTATCCATTAGGGGTAAGATTCAGCAAGGAACTTGCGTGTACTAAAAGGTTAGGAGCTGCAGTGTCCAAGTTCACCTCATGCTTCCTAGAGAGAGAGGTAAAATGTGCTTCATACCTGTCATGGTTCAGATTTAACTCACAGGACAGTCTTGATTCTGTACTATTCAGGAAAAAGATTAATTGAATGAGAGAAGTCTAGTTTTGAAGCCTAGTGGTTGGGTCAATTATCTGGGAAATGGGAAAAGCAGGCTACAATTCCTGTAATTCCTGCAAATTATTCCTTATCTTTATTAGGTCTGAGATTCTGGCTGTTACATGCTGAACTTGAAGCTGCACTTTGGGACTCTTCAGGCAGTGAAGCTAGTAAAGAGTGCTTTCTCCACTTGCATAGTGCACTTATGTATAAAAAGCACCCTAGTTTGTGTTGGTACCTCTACCCATTTCTACACCTGAGGTCTTGGATTTAGACTCTTAAATATTAAATGTTTTGACATGGAAGGAGCACATCTCCCAGCCATAGCTGAAGTCAGCATAACCATTCAAGTTAAAAAGTTCCTTTAGCATTGTCGTTGTGCTGTGGCATCCTTTGGTTTGAAGCTTACTGTACACCTGATCTGCCAGGTCACCAAAACTTTTGTCCTGTTGTTTTCTGATTTGATGCTCTTATCTATCTATTTTTTTTTTCTTATTTAATTTGAGGTATGATTTCCCACAACAGTGGTAGGGCCATATAGCTGTATTTCTGAAAATATAAAGAAATAAGGAGAGTTCAGGCTTGCTGCCTCCAATGGAAGAGATGACGTTCAGCAGCAGCACCTGTTTGCTCTTCTATTTCTTAGATGGACACTGCCATTAGAATTGCTGTTTAGTGTTTGTTAGATGTGTTGGTCTTTCTTCATATGAACTTGGATGAACTACTTTTTTTTTAGAAAACTTTTCACTGTAGGACTTGGTCACAAACACTGTGGATTCATTCCAATGTCATGGGCCAAATCTAGCTTTTCAGTTGCCTATACTACTTGGCCCAGCAATATATTTTTAGCTTTTGCTCAGTTCTCTAAGCTGTGATGTTTGCAGTCTTTTGGATATAAACTTCCGTAGAGTAAGCTGGCAACAACAGGTTTTATTTGCTTTTGCAGGAAATTGGATTTTATCTACTGGTGATATTGCTTGCTTCGAGCAAAACTATCTGTTTTAATTTGCTTCTGCAATTCAATACCCCTTTCAAGAAAGGAGCTTGTTTCCTTAGCCTTTTTAACTGGGAGCCACATGGGAGGGCAGGGACACAAATCCACTGGCATCAACCTGGTGCTGTCTCGGTACCAGACCAGCTGGCAGGGCCAGAGGCACAGCGGCATGTGTTGTTCCTCCTCAACAGATCTGTGGTTAATTGTATCCTGTTCTGTCTCAAGAGACTTTCAGTTTCATTTTCTCATGCCTAAGGACTAATGTTTTGTGTGGATAGTAGTCAGTTTTTAAATGGGTGTAGAAATCCCTTCTAGTGATTATATGCACCTTGAGAAAGGGGAGGACTGGATTTTATGGGTCTCTGTGTATGACCTTTTCCTGTTGGTTGCTCTGTATTTTTCATCTCTTGTATTAATAAATATATTAATTTGTCAGTTTAAGGTATAATTACTGCTTTATAAATTATATTGTAATTACATATGAAGGCCACTATCCAGTGAGCACTGGGTTTGGTACTAGGGACTCCTAGTTGAAGTTTATGAGATGGAATTTTTGTGTGATGCCACATGAAAAAATTTTCTAAGGAAGTAATCCCTTAAAGCTTTCATTACAGTTTCCAGAGTTATTGCACAGCTAAAGGATCAGGTACTAAGAGTTTGTCTTTTTTACTGATCCTCATGAGTATATTAAAAACTGACAATCCTGTAAATTTCTGCTGTTCTTAAAAACACAGCCATAAGTATTGGACATTTAGTAGTGGAAGACTCTGTGGGAACATTGTTGATAGGGAGTAAGCAGACTGGTTTGATTTATTTTTGTTTTTTTTTCCTTTCTTATTTCTCTTAAAACAATATTGTTTACACTTTTGCTAAGGACAGTTTGACAGTGGTGGCAGCCAGAGGTAGCATTTACCATGAGTAAACATTAACTCATTACTGTTTTCATTGGGAGCAGTAGTGACAAACTGGGTGGGGAGTGGGGATGGTGGAGGAGGGAGCAGTGATCTAATTAAAGCACAGCCACTGGCTACCTCTTTAACCTGAGAAGAGAGAAGATCTTGAACTAGACAAATCCTATTTAAAGAATTGGGTAATTAGTAGTCCTAGCATTTTGTATCATTTTCAGTAAAAATGCAAACTGCCTTTATTATTTCTACCTTTCAAAAGACACATAATTGAAAACTATTCTGTTATTTGACATACTTCATTGAATTGCCTTCAAAAAGAAGATTTTTTTTCCATCTGAATGAACATATTTAGTTGTTTGCTGAATGACCATATATTAAGATTGGGTTTGTGCCTTGCATAGCCCCACCATATCTGAAAATTGAAAAGGTAGAATGGCCTCACTCCAGTTTATTTCTTGTACAGTGTAGCAAAACCAAACCTAACCCATTATCTTCACACTGATCTTAGAATTAATTACTTTGATTATTTCATGATCTCTCAGCAATCTTTCAATGCTTTTTTTTCATTCCTTCGACTAATATTGGGGTCCTTTACTTCATTCTATGTTTTCAAGTGGTGTTTGTCCTCTAGTGGGCAGACTGACTACTGTAACCCAAGAGCCACCAGCTTGTCATCATCAATGCAGCCAAAACTTGGAAGCAAGAAGATAACCATTTTTAGATGTTTGAACATGATCTCACCCAAATGTTGTGGTGTGGGGGGTTTTTTTTCCCCCCCTTCAAATATTTGTTAAAACATTTATTTAATCTCTGTCTAGTGGAATTCTGATTTAGAGGGGAATAGTAGTTGCAAGTATGCTATCCTGGGTGTTTTGGAAGAGGAGGAGGGAAAGTGTGAAAGCATAGAGTGTGGTTCTCCTACTGGTAGATACTCCTGGTTTGAAAGGTTCTGCTCTAGCTGCCGAGGGTAAGAGGATGCCAAATGGGGAGGAGGGAGGAAGGAGAATGTCTAAGACCCTTTACTGGAGGTAAGTAGCCAGTATTTAGATATTCACAAAAACTTGACAGCTGTTCTTTGAAGCAACTCAGAGAATAAAAACAATGTAAGGGAATTGTGAGTGCATCACTATTACTTTAATTGCAAAGTTCAACAAACTTTGTATTTCATTCCATTATTTAGTGTTAGTAGTTAAAATACCCCAAAACACCCAACCTTCTCACCTATCACCTAACTTTCTTCGTGTTTCTACTTGTTTTATTTCTAGCATATTATCAAGTTTCACCGTGCCTCAAAAGCAAATAAAAAGCCCATGCAGTTGCCAAGATCTATGGTTAAATCCCTACTCTACCAGATCCTCGATGGAATCCATTACCTCCATGCAAACTGGGTGCTTCACAGAGATCTGGTAAGTGTGGCATGTGATACCTGGTTCAGAAAGTTCCATGTGCGTGTTGTTGGGTAGGACAAGAAAAGCTCCTGTTAGTAATCGTGCATATCGATCCCTACAGCTCTTCCTGTTATTGTTGCAGGAGACCAGTTGTGACTTTAAACGTGAAAACAAACTATGCTTTCACATTGTTTTTATCTGAGTCATCTGAGCTTGGACAATGATGCCAGATCCGGTAAAGGGATTGCAGATATCAATATCCACAAACAGTACGTGAGACAGCTGATATGTGTTGGTTGAACATTCTTACAACTTTTCGCATGACTTTGAAAAGGCATCTAAATAGGAAAGTGATTGATACCCTTTTACATTGTTTGGCTCACGTGCAAGTTACCATAAAAGCTAGTGAAAGAGTAGTTTTTTAGTGGAGTATTTCTTTTCCATGTGGCATTTTTTCTGACCGTGGGAAGAGAACTATAAAAGAGTTATCATCTTGAAATTTCTCATGACCTGAAGTAGCTCTTGAAGTTGATTGCAGATACAAGGGCTGCTAGTTGCCTTGTCTTAGTTCCCCTTTTCCCCTTAAAGTTTTCCATCACTCCTCATAATTGAGTGAAGTGCTGCCATGGTTTATGAAAATACTAATATGGGTGTTCTACCACTTGCATTGTAACTAGAATGTTTGGCATGAGACAAACAATGTGATGGTTAGTATGCCAAACAGCACTCCTCGGTATGGTAGCATAACCTGTGTATAAAGTCACTGCTTTTATTTGGCTATTTTTCGTAGTTGCCTCACTATGTCAAAATAGGGCTGCAGGTCCAGAAACCTACAGCCACTAATTAAGTTTTGTGAAACATAGATTGTTTTTGGGTTTTTAATAGTAAGTAGGGACTTTGATTAATTTTTTGATGCAGAGCAAAAGTTTTTTTAATAGATAAGGATAAAGTAAGGCAGGCCCGGAATATAAGTCATAAACACCTTCTGAACTAAATTTGATTTAATGTTTGTTGCAATACATAACAGCAGTGGCCAGAATGGGTTTCAGTTTTTGTTATGGATCATTTTTTTACTTTGTTCCTTGGTTGTTTATTGTCGGTTTTTCTGTTAAATTCCAGATGTTAGTATATTTGGGGAGGGGTGTGGGGTGTGGTTTGCCTTTGGAATAGTAGCCATGACCAAAAACAGGAAGCATGTACAACTCTGATTTCCATGTTACAATTACTACTTTCCTAAAGAGTCAGCTGCTGCTTTGGCAGTGCTCAGATGTAATTAGATACAGCTGGAGAAGGAACACCTGAAAAGTCTATATCCAGCTCTGTTTAAGGGAGATATAGCTGTTCATGGAACTGTTAGTTATATATACACTTAAATGCCATATATGAACTCGATATTTTGATAGGAAATAAAAGATGGTATCTAAGATAATAACAACAAATACCCTTGAGAATTTTCTTTCTGGTGTTGTTATTTTCAGCCTGCAGCACCAGGTCTTTTGCATGACTAATGCTGCTACTTTACAGTTCTTATCTGTTGCTGACGAGTTGCAGCAAAGCTGTTGTCTAAGGTCTTTGTCTTTTGGAATTTTGGAGATGATGGTTGCTGTTGTGAAAAAGTCTACTGTATTTTGTGGTTCTGGAATGATAGTGCTTGAATGATATTGACATAATTGAGAGAGGAGAAGAACAGGAATTTGTGAAGCCTTAGTGTGTTCTTGGTCTGCAAATAAATGTAAACTGATGGATTCCAGGATGTCTCAGTAAGATGAAGGAAACCATTTCAAAATTTGCTTTGATACACTAGTGATTGAAAGATGTAATCAGAATCCTTTGCCTATTAAATTTTTTTTCTGGATTTCTGAAGAATTCATGTATGTCAAATAGTTATAGCTTGAGCATGGTAAGGAAAAAGTTGATGTTATTCTGGAAGTGTCCTTGTGTCTGCCCTTGAAATTAAGAGATTAATACAAGAATTTAGTAACCAATTTAAATCCTCAATTAACCAGAAATTTTTATTTATCTGTAATTTTTATTTGTATGCTCATTTTTTATTTGTGACTTTTTGCTACTAAGAATGATACCTCAGGGACAATTTCACTGGAATCAGTTTTTTGCATAATATGTAAATACCAGCTCCTCAGTGTCTTCTTAAGATGGGGAGCAGTTTTTCTGGTGTTTTTCTCTTAGCTGTTTTAATTTACATCTGCTGGAGAAGTATTTTTCTGTTTCATGTAAACCAGATTTTGCATCAAAACACCTTGTACTTTCTTGGTTTAATATAACTCTGTTCTTACTATTTTTAACCTGTATTTGGATGTAGACCAAAGATGGTGACATCCATAAAAGTCATGTTGTGCTTATTTCATTGCTTAAAAAAAATAAAATTAGATTCTCCAAGAATATTTATCATAATATTAGTCAAATACTCCTGAGCCATGGAAATGATCTCTGTAATTTATTTAACAAATGTTGTTGTGAAAAAACAAGCCTCTGAGGTTAGGTATTTGCTTAGACGTATTTAAAGGACATTGTTTAAATCTTAATGTACTACTGCCTTAAAGTAAAGAGGTTTTTAAAGAAGCTGGAATACCAAATTTGTTACTTCAAAACCTTAAAATTAGTCAGTATTTTTAATTAAATAATTGATAAGATCAGCGATAGCCAGCAAATGCATGACAGGGTAACAAAAGTGGTGAACAATTGTGAACTTGAATTCCATGTCCTTTCCTTGGGCCGAGCTAATGGATGGGTGTTACCACAGGGAGACAGTCTCGTTCCCCTCTTCACCGCTGCCAGCTATTGATGCCCATGTTGATGCCATGATGAGGGGACACTCACCTGACTCATGGTGAGCTCACTCAGGGAGCTAAAGCCACGGAAAGTGTCTGCTTTTCACCTGCAGAGCTTGTTTTCTGCTGGGTTAAGTCCCAGAGGTACCTCACTGGGAGCTGAGCTGGGTGTGCAGGAGCTGATGCAGAGGCAGCATGAGGCTGGAGGTGATGCCAGAAAGCTCAATAGGCCATTCTAGGCCTACCTGTCATTAGATCTGGTTATTTTATTATTAAAACGCACTATTTTGATTCTTAGAAGGGAGTGGAAGTGTTCTTAAAAGATTTAATCAGGATAACTTTGTGATGCAAGACTTAGAGCAGTTTAAGACTGCTTAAGACAAGTCCAGCTTTAGGAAAGTGCTCAAATTGAGGCAAACACCAAATAGACTTTCATGCTTCCAGAAATGGGAAACTAATTTAGTGTAGTGTATTCTTCATTTTTTTATAGTATTTGTGTTATTTTGTGTCTGCCTTTTGTATCCTGAGGGTAGCGAAGGGTGCCAAATGACTTTTTAGGTATATTTTTTAGCTAAGCTATTAATTTCTCTCAGTTAAAAAACATTCAGCCTTTATGGCAAGATTCAAACAAGTATAGATTATGGGACAGGAGCACTTGACTACTGATTTCTTTAAATAGAATTGTCAGTTTATACACCTTGGAGTTGACCTAAGTTCATGAAAATCCATGCATTTGTTCTCCTGTCAGCCCATTTTGAGTGGGATTTTGCTGTTGAATTGCATGTCACTGGGCAATGATAATTTTGCCTTTCCAACACAGCAGCATTGCTGAAAGCCGTGCACGAGAAGAGGGAGCATTTGCTGGCTCTGCTAGCTGCTGGAGCATTTTATTATGAACAGGAGGTTAATAGAGATAGATCTTGGAGAAAAAACCTTTGAGTATTAAGCTTTTGGCTTTTTAAAATACTGTATATACACTGTGGGCTGTCCACTTGAATGGAATCTAACCAGTGCTCCATACTTCAAGTTAAGAGCAAGTCAGAAGATGCAGCACTTGAAATACAGTATTTCACAGTGTTCTGAGATCTTTGTCCCCTTCTCCCCTAGAAGGGAAGTATTTAGATTATAGAGGAATGTTCAGCAAAGGTCTTTCTTTGCTAGGATGTCAAAAAATTGAGATCTTCTATAAAGTGTTTACAATGTCTGTGCATGTTAGCAACTGAAAGGATTTGAGCACTTTCTTGTGCTAATAATCCCTCTGTAGATTAGTTGCTTAAGGTCAAAAGCAGGTAGAGACCATACTCTTTAGAACCTGATAAAAGCAATTTCTATTTGTAACAGAATGTATTTTCCTGAAGGGAGGTATTATCTATGGGATGTTTGAAGTGCACAGAATCCATATTGAGGAATTAATTTAAGATTCCACTTATGTCCTTGGGCATTTCTTTAGAATACTGCTTAATATTATTAAAACTACTGGTTGCAAAAAGAATGCTGAAAATCAAACTCACCAGAGAAATGCAGATTTCTTCTCCCCCTCCACTCTTCTCCCTAGTCTTATGTTAAATGTTTTCTCTAAGGATTTTGAAATTGAAAACTTACTCGTGGTGGTCATATAAACTAACCTTGTAAAATTAGCTAAATTGCTTAATCTGGGCACATCTATGTGGGGTTTTCTCAATGTCACCCTTTCTATCTAAATCAACATTTCACTCTAATTTCACTAAGGAGAGGAAGGAGGAATCCAGCTCTTTAAAAGACTTTGCTAGTGGTTTCCCACTCCAGCTTTTTTATTGCCATGCCCTTGTCTCTTAAAGAAGGAGAAGATAGCATCCACGTTCTGTAGTTTGTTTCACTATGCCATCTATATTGGGAGAAGCCATTTTCATTGTGTGCATAAGCTAATTGGTTTCTCTTTATGGAGTGGATTATGGAGGATCTATGTGCTTCTCCCACCTTCAGAATTTATGGAGAGATAATCTGGGCATTTTTGGTGGAAGGACATAGCAGCCAATTGAGGTTGACATAATTTTAACTCTGCATATCTGTCTGTATAACAAATACCTGTGCACAGCCTTTAGGATGATCAGATGTGTGATCTCTCAGATACAGGTGTCTTAACAAGTCCCCTGGATACCCAGCTGGTGTAGTAACAGTGAGCCCAGTATCTTTCCAAGGGTAAATCTTGAGCAGAGCCCAAGAGATGCCAGTGTGGCTCTGGCTGGCTGTGCTTGCACTCAGGGCAAGCTGTCTTCTCCAGTTCTCCTGCTCTGCACATCTTGTTGGAACTGTGTGAACGATGTAGTAGTTGTTGTCTCTCAGGGTTTTCTGGAAACTGCAGCCATTTGGAACCTGGGTTTTCTCCAGTCAGAAGTAAAGCAGCATTGGAAAGCCCAAACTGAAGGGGTCAGACAAATAATTTTCTGTGGGAATCTGTATCTTCTGTCTCTCTGAAAAGCACAGACTATTCAGAAATGATTGAACTAATTAGTTTTTCATCCTCTAACTCTGATAATTTTTGGGGGTTTTTAAAAATATTTTTGTTCATTCAGAATAAGTATTTTAAATGACCCATCACAATGTTTCTATAGAACAGCAGCATTTTAGTAAATTTTCAGTAATTCAGTTATATTAAATTCAGTAAAGCTCTAACAGTTTTCAGGCTTATAGTTGACTGATTGACTTTTAGTTTAGGGAAAACCCACAGTCATTTCCTCATTGTAATCCTTTTCTAGCCTGTAGGTAAATGTGGAGTCTCTTACCCTGGACCTACACCTGGACTCTGCTCTAAAACTTTGCTCCCACATTACACAACTCACTTAACATGTCTTTGCCTCTGTTTCCCAATCTGTTCCCTATTTATGGGTCTATTTTGTAACTCACTCCTTTACGTGCTATGAAATTGGTATAGCATGGTATGGCTTATGTAGGTAACTTACTTTTGTTGTTTAATGCTCTTGCTCTAGAAATAAAAATAATTGCATGTTGTATGAAGGCACCAGAAAACTTAAAATATATATTATGTGGATACTCACTTTTTGCTTCTGCTTTCATGCTTTCATTACAAAGCCTTTGATAAATAAATGCTTATTATTACTACTTTATAGTACTTAACTGCTTCCCCCACTTCCTCCCTGTGCCCTCCCAAGATTTTCCAGTAAATGATTAGAAAAGTTGCCTAAAAAGCCACAGAACTGAAGTGGCTTTAAATTTCCCACTTGCATTTTGCTATGCAAGCAAACTGTGGGTTTGAAAAACAAAATGTAAATAGATGAGTGTGGGAAACTCCCCATTTACTAGCGATTCTAAAATGGGATTTTTTATGTGCTGGTATCAAAAGTAAATTTAGATACAGCTTTGTGCATCCCTCTCTTGACAGGCAGCTGCTGTGTAGGAATGTAGAACTGTTGGGTCCTGCCTTCTGCCAGTAATTCTGTACTGGCTTGAAAAGCTTGAAAAGCTTCTTGGCCCCGTTGCCCCCATTTGAGCATGCATAAGACTCCTGTAAATAAATATCGAGTCAACCTGTCTACCAGTTTCTTTAAACTTTTAAAACCCACTGTAATTGTAATCCCCACTATTCTGTGTCATCGTGTGTGCGTGCATGGGAAGGGTGCAGGAATATGTATGGACATGCACTCCTGACTCGTGTTCTTCCCGAGCTGTGTATGGGTTTGGGCCTCCTAATTATTCATTATTCCATCTGCACGATCTCTTTGGGATGGAGAACACTTTCCACAGTGTCGGAGAAGCATATGCACGATCATACTCAGCTTGCGGATTTCCAAAAAGAAAGGAAATGCAAGCTAAACCCACATACTTCAAGAAATTAGATTCCACTGATGACTTTAGAAAGTGACTTTAATTTACTAACTGAAAGGTCAACAAATTTTTCTTCTTTTGTATCTGGTAAGAGAGAAGATAAACTTTTTTATTTACTAGTGAGGAAGACCAGTGTGTAGGTGCCTGTACATGTCTTAGTACATGCTTCTAGATAGATAAATGAACCAGAAATCTTACATGCTGATAAACAAACAGAGTTTTATCAGCATATGCTTTTATCTATTTTTTTTTTTTAAGTATTAAGCATATATTGGGGGCACCTCTTAAAAATTGTGCTTTTCTCATTATTCAGAACTTTGCTTTTGTCCTTCAGTTATAAAAATTAATCTTCACATGATTAAAAAAGGTATGCGAAGACATGCAGACTGTTAACCTCTGTTGTGTACATGGAAACAGCAATTTTTCCATGGCTGACTAATGCATACCTTTTGGTTTGTGGCAAGAGTATTAAGATGTTTGTAGATTAATTTTTACTAATAAAAATAATTGCAGTTAAGGAGAAATGCTTTACCTCAGGTTCTGAAACAAGCTTATGCTCATAAAAACCTGACTGGATATAAATTCAGATGAGTCAAAAGAAACAAAGGGGCTGATTTAATGTTCTTTTGGTTGCGTTTTGCTGCTAAAGTCAACAGATGACATATGGCCTGTGAACTTCTTATCTCTTTTCCTGAGATGGAAAAAGGACAACAAGGAAGTGAAAGTATTTAAATAATTATAGAATTTATTTTTTTTTCCTGATACAGAATAAACAGATTGAAAACATCGTCTTTTCTAGTAGCCCCAGTTTAGGTACCATCTGCTGTAAGGAGGTTTCTAGTAAATACGTGTGATGTATTTAAACTTGCTGGTGCAGCACGCCATTTGGAGTGAACAGACTGAGTTTTGCCTTCTAAATAAAAATGCAAAGTTTAGAAGCTGCTTTTAGAAGTTTTTCTGTTGTAAGTGTTACTACCTTTTTTTTCTGTTGGAGAAAGTACCCTTGGGATAATGGGATTGACTACTATTGCATCTATGGGGTTATTTCTGTTTGGACTCACTACCTCTTCTGAGTAAGGCTACAGAGGTTGGCACCATGTTCTTTTATAATAATGGAAATTAATGAAGCTTAAGAAATGTATGTTAAAATCTGTGAATAACAACATACAGTCAAGAAAGAATGAAAAGGCATTTTTCTTCTCTATGATGCTTGCCATCATGCTTTCCCATGTGCATTTCTCTTCATTTGCAAACATGTTGTAGTTATTGCTGTTCTGCTAAGCAGTTGCAGTAACATTGCAGATTGTCTTGAATTTAAATTAAGCATCTTTGATTAGTGATCCAGGAAGCTGCAGTGACTAGCAAAGGATGTTAGTTTATTTCTCATTTTACTATGTGTGAGCTTTGTCAAAGAAACTGGCTGTGCTGCAGAAAAGGACTGATCAGCTGTTGTTTCCCAGATGGCTTATCTCAGGGCCTCTGTCTTCTCCAGCCTCCATGCTTTCTGCTTTCTGGCTAATGTTTCAGAAATTGCTGGCCTTATGGTAGCTCTTAAGACCGAATACCACAGTTATGTCAGTTAAAGAAAACAAAGGAAATACTTAGCATAGTCTGTGAAGTGACCCAACTGGGCGAAGTGATCCTCTCAGAAACTGGGCATTTGGTCTTCAGATCCATCTTTAGGAAGGATTATGGTAATCTTTTTTCTGAATTTCACATAAAACCACCTTGGAATTAAAATTTAAAGACATTTTAATTAATACAGGAACAATTCCTTCAGGATATCTGAAGGACCGCTGCTAAAATATTTATAATATTCTGTCACCTGTTTTAACGGCGAAGCAGCAAAGATTTCAACAAAAAAGGCTTGTTATAGTGCAAGTAGTCAGTGTTAAAGACACACAATTTTCTGAGTACCAAACCTCAGTACTAACAGGATTTTTTAAACTGCTATTCTCTGTTGTTTTCCTTCCCTCTGGAAGCTAAAGCCCATGTGAATATATGGCAGGTGTTTTGACAGACCCCCATTCCACTTTGTTCAGCACCTCAGTGGTGTTAGAGCACATTCACATTCCAGTTTCCTTTGAGTGGCTTGTAGAAGCTCTTCTAAGCAGTTCAGGAACCTTGCTGTGCCACTATGTAAAGTAGTTGAAAACTACTTTACTGTGTGGAAATTATTTTATTCTATTTAAGTAAGCTGAATAATGTTCTTGATATTGGAATTATTTACATTTTCCTGTAACCCCTTCCTCCCCCAAGCTAGCCCTCCATCTGTTTTGGCTCCTAATGGTATAATAATCTTTGAACATGGATTGAGGTTGTTTTCTATTAGTTTATTTCTATTTAACCAGTTCTGGTTTGTTGGGGATGTTTTTTGGTTTTTTTTTGGTTGAAGTGTTTTACCTAACCAAAAAAAAGTCATAAAAATGGAGTCAGGTTGTACTAGGAGTTTATCCCCGCTTGTTTTGCTAGTTTAAATATTGAGCCCAAATCTCGAGATTTAGCGTGGTAATGTTCTGTGTAGTTGGTGTTCTCTAATGTAACTCATGAAAAAAAAAAAAATTCTATAGCCAAAATTTTGAATTCCTGAAAATCCTCTTGCAATGGGCAATTTCAGCTACTCAAGCCATTTTGTCTTACACTGTAGTTGTTGCCAAAGAGAGGATTTTTCACAAATGTGTCTTCTGTTCTACATTCTTCTTTAATCTGTGAAATGTACTTGTACATTTTTACTTTGATTTGCCTTTCATGTAGTTGCTTTTGATGTAACAGTTGTGGATGATGAATGTTAGAATTATGAAATAAATGCAAACTCCAGTGGGTTACATTTAATGAGCTGATACTGACTTCTAATGCTATGGAAACTGTTTTTGTGGCTGTTTAACTGTGAGTATGATTAGCTATTTGCCAGCTCAGCTGAAATAAAATTTCTTAAATAAGATCTTTAAAGTTTGGTTTGTTTCTTGACATTCAGAGTATGAATCCCAGTATCAGCCCTAAAACTGTTTATCAAGTAAATATTAATTTGAATTCTTGATATCTAAACCCAAGAGAATTGGAGACCCATTTAGGTTTTGGGTAGGCTGTGTGCTTGAAATTCTGATTATAGCTGGATAATACAATACATTTTCAGTAGCTTCTTAGTAATTTTGCTGTCAGCAAATGTATATGCTGTTATTGGCTGACTGCTGCTCTTTTCTAAGATGCAGGATTTACTTGAAGCTTGAAGCTTGTTTCTCTATATATGTCTCCTTGTTGTGGTGGGGAGCTGCTATTCTTTGCTGCCAGCTTCTGTAGTGTGATGGGAAGGGCTTCCAGTAGCAGTAGACCTTTTAGGGAACCTAAAAGTAATCTTTTCTATGCACCATAAGAGCACCTGAGTGTATATTGCAAATGGTTTGTTAAGTTTGAAAAAATGTTAAATCAAGTTATTTTCAAGATTTTTTTTTTCCTTCTGCAATGTGAGGTTTAGATTCTTATTCCCCCCCCCCCATAGGGATATATATTCCAATTCCCTTATATTCCTTTATAACTTGTAGTTTACTCAAGTGCTGTTCTCCACAGTTCTGCTCACTTCAGGACTTTTCTTTTTGCTTCATTGGAAAAATACTAGATGCTAATCTCTCTTCTTTACTCTCACAGGTGGTGTACATTGGGACACTCAAGAAAGTCTGCATAAAGTTTTGAAATAGGCTAACTAAACTAGGTTAAACTTGTTCTGTGGCTCTTCTGAGTGGTCTGAAAAGTACCTGTGTGGCTGTTCTGGAAGTGGTCTGTGCTCAGTTCAGCTGTGCCAGTGCGAGGCAGTGGTGTCCCTGCCAGCCCTCTGTGGCACGGGGGGTGATGCTGGGTACCATGCACTCAGTGGTGTGAGGCTGCTTCTCCACTGTGTCTGACCCAGCCTTTGAGGTACTAAAAGTGGACTTGAGTGCCACGGCAGGGGAGCCCATCCACTCCAGCCATCTGCTACCTGGGTGACTATTTCCAGGCCAGACAGCATGAACTGTTTAGAGGCAGCAACATTTTAAACTGTACAGTTGTTTTTCTTGGTGCACATGATGTGGAACCCTTTTTTAGTATTTTGGTAGTTTTAATTTTGTTGAAAACCTTAAGCTAATGCAGAGGGTATGATTACATGAACAAGTTACAGTGAGGTAGTCTAGGGTTTGGATTTACTCTGCATTAGGTGCTCTGTAGTATCTGCTCACCTGCATGTTTTTTATTCTGCAGAAAATGCGTAGTCCTTTGATCTCACTCCTTAATGAGGGTGAGATAAAATTGTCCTATTTACTGTCATTGAAACTGGACAGCTACTTCGTTAGTTCCCAAGTGCTTTACATTGTTTCTGAGAATGATTTCATTAAAATGTGAGTGACTAAAATGTCAGTATAAAACTGACAGTATGGTACTGGGTTTTTCTACTGGTTCCCATATGCTGAGCTTGTAGAACAATGCAGCCTTTTCAGTACAGTCCTCCTACAGTGTGTGTCTAGTTTAGTCTTCAACATGCAAGAAGCACTTTAGTCTTACAAAAAAATTTGTTCATAATTGAAGGTGTGAGTATCTCTTTTCATCTTAGTAACATTAGATATCTAAAGTTGTTAAATGTGTTGATACCTTTGGGATTTGTAATAGTAGGATCATTGAAGCCGTTAAATCTGTATCAAAGCTATTATTGCCTCCAAGAAAGCTTCCCTAGACTTTAATCCTAGTCCTAAATTTGTGACTATTTTCAAAACTGATGTTGCAACTATGGAGAAGATGAGCAGAGACTATACGAAATATGGGACAAAGAAATAGTAAGTATAAAGTGCTCTGATGGTGTGTTCTGAAAGTCAGGGATTTTCTCAAAGGCATTTTGTTACACAGTAAACTTCTCAAAAATCATAATCTGACTTTGAGTAACAGGGTTACTTGAGTGTCTAGCCTGATTATGAAGTTTGAAAAAAGAAAATAAAAGTTTCCACAGGGAGTTTGTTTGCATTTTAAGCTCTTGATTTTTGTGAGAATATCCAAAGTCTCACTGGCAGCATCATCAGTGAGGTGAATCCTAAAACTTGAGCACTGAAAATACAGATATTTTATCTAGTAAGCTGAGGCAAATTTGCTGTAGCAAGGACAGTTGTCTTATTTGAAAAGTGTAGTATATGTTTGGAATTGTTTAATTAAAAAAAATTTAAATTAAAAAAATTAGGGCAGCTTGACCTGCCATGCTTTAACGTGCTCATGTTTTTGACGTGAATCACAGAATGTTTCTCAGGAATTGGCAGTATCTCACAGCCGTTGCATGTCTACGCAGGTTGTTTTTCATTTTTTAAAAGGGCATAATTGTTGAATGGAAAAATATTATAATTAGTTCTGAACTACTTCAGATTTTGTTTTCGGCACGTAGAACCTTCTTCATAACCATTCTTCTGTTTTTTTCTTGACACAAATCTTTCATTTGCTTCCAACTTCCTTCTCCTCTGCCCACGTTCCATATCTGTTGATCTGCCTTTTGCTACTTCTTTAACATTACTCATATAACCTTGACTCAGCTTTGACTTTCCTGAAATACTCCACTATCTCATCTTCACAATCTTAATTATTGCTCCTCCCTTTGGCCTTCAAAACTTTGAGTTCTGTGGCTGGTAGAGATAGAATGCTGTGTTTCATAACTTGACCCCCATGTAGGAAAAGCTCATGCATTCAAGGTGGAGTGACTCTCCTTTGTTTTAGGTTCTCATTAAAAGTACCATACTCTTACAAAAACTTTACAGACTCATAAAAACAGTCTCTAGATTCTGAATTCGGTAAGCCTCCTTACTCTAGTGGTTCTGCCTCAGAAAAGGTTGAGACTTACTTTTCTAAGGCTTTTTTTTCCCCAAAACAGCTTTTCTGTGTTTCCTCATTCAAAATTTTATGTATCAAATCTTCTTTCCCTATCCCTTCTAGCTTTTAGCTTCCATTGTAGCTTTATGTGTAAATACGGTCATGTATGTTTAAATTGCTGCAGTCTGTAGTTCTGATATGTCTTAGTTTTTATGAAATTATTCTGAAGCATTTGAAGATCATTGGGAAAATACTTTACAAAATAAAAAGGGGGCTTATCCATTTTGGGTTTGGCAGGCCTTTTTTTTTTTTTAACGGCAAATAACTTTTTTGTCAGTATATTTTAAAAATAAAAAAAGGATCAATAAATTTCAAACTTTCGAGAAGTGTTTGTGTTATTTATAATATCAAAAGTATATCTATTACTGACTACAGGGCTTTTGGAGGTGTCAGGCTTATCCGTTATCATAATTAACTAGCTTGCATGAAAGTTGAAAATCTTCAAGCACAGACTTCAGTCTAGAATTGGCCTTGATTGACAATTGATTGAAAAAACTGGTGCTGTTAGCTGTCTGTAGGCATTCCAAGTCAATAACTAATTAGCCATTCATCATGGTATTAGATACAGCACAGCAACTTCAATGTTTAAGAGGGGTCTTGATGCTTACTATAAAACTGTTATAAAAGTGTTGCAAATAACTTGAGATGTTAACAAGGCTTTACTTAAATGTTAATGTGTTAGGTTAAATTTTTCTAAGGTGACTTAATGATTTGTTTTGTGCTGTTTGTGTCATTTGGAAAAAGCCTAATCTTCAAAAGTAGTTAATAGACTCTCACATTTTGTATTAAGCTGGCTTATCCAAAATATTTAAACATTACCTGTTAATGTCCTGCCAGGAACTGCTTTTTGGTTTGCATTAATGAGGACAAGTAATACTAATACCTAATGTATTCGTTCATGAAAGCATCTCTTAATGTAATAGTCTTCTGATGCATTTTTATTAGGTAGTAAAATAAAAGATTGAGATTCTGGCAATATAATACAGAAACAATTTTAAGAATCTGAAATGTTGTGTTGTAGCAGAATGTTATACTATATAAATATATTTAATGTACTTTTTTTCTCCCAAAAAAAGTTTTTATACACTTCTGAAAAAAGGAAATAAAGAAACAACTTGTTTCTTGTGTAACTTATTCTGGCCTAATTGCCTTCACTGCTTCCTCAAACGTGTTTTTTTCTTCTGTTTGCATTCGTAAATCAAGATGGTTTTAGGACAGAAGATTTGCAGATTAGCACAGTATCTAAAGATATCGTGCAGCTTTTAATAAACTGTAGTAATTTCCATTAACACTTCAAGTCACTCTATCAAGTATGTTCAATACACTCCTCTTTATCTACCTGGTTTATTTTATATTTAAGACCTGAAAAGCTTCCCATATGTATTATGGAAGCCTAAATGGAATACTCATGCATCTGACAGTGTCATCACCTCAATCTAGTGCTGACTTTGTAAACACAGTAAGATATTGGGTCAGGTGGATAAACTCATTACTAATCTAGAGAAATTTCATCACTGATGTGCTGCACCTCAGTTTTTATTTATCAGTTATCAGTGAGGAACCTCTTCCTCTAAGATTTTCAGGTCAGAGAACAAGCATGTTTTCTTGAAGGAGATGTTGTGGCTGAGATGGGGAATATGATGAGCTCAAAGCTCTTTAGCTGCTCTATGTGCCTGTGAGCACACTTTTACCAGTGGTATCCTGTGATAAGTATAAGATATGTTCATGCCTTCATGAAAAGGAGCAGGTTGCTTAGTGCTTACTGCAAGACACCACATAAGAGTGTGCCCATGGCAGTTACCTGCGTGTTGGTGGAGGTGCTGACAACTCCTGCTTTCATTTAGCCTAATTTGTTCATCCAGCTGCATGAATATCCAAGGCTACTCCAAATGTGTTACGCTGCTCGTGAAAATGCCCATAGCAAATACTAAGGATGTAATGTAACTGTTTAATGGATGTGTTTATGAACCATTTTTAAGCAGGATCTCGTTCATTTATGCTGTGGAGAAGTATGCCATTGAAAGCTTACTGCTTTTGGTTATTCAAGCAAATGTATGAGGGCTCCTGGCACTTCCCACTAGCATGGAAGTGCAATGTGAGCTCTTTGTGGCCAGAGTTTTTAGGTTCAAAAATAGGTTGTCTAACCTTCCTTGCTTGTGTCCCTCATACTTTGCCTCAACCTCTGCAGAATCTTTATTTTAAAGTTTTGGTGATGCTGGTTTGAAATGAATGGATGCAAGTATTCAGTGGAAAGACTGTTCTGGATAAGTAAGTGATGTTTTTCTGAGTGAAAACCTGGAAACTGTATTAACAGGTGAAAATACTTGTGCCCAAGGTGGTGCCCAAGGGTACATAACTACTTAAAGCCTTTGCTTCCAGTTTGTCTGAGGGTGTGACTGTTGATACTGAAACACAAATTACAATTGTCATTCTTTAAAGTGAAACTGTTTGATTTTCAGTAATGGTTTTTAAAACATAAATGTATGAATAATATGGTGTCTGAGAAAGGAATATATTTTTCTTTTCCAAGTCAGGAAAACTTAGCAATCTTGGAATATACATAAGTAGCTAAGTAACTGGGATAAATTCTCGAGAGTCTTAAAAGATAATTTGTGGTCTCCATAATTTTTTAATTGGCATATTAAATATTAACTTTAAGTAGTTTTCCTTCAACCAATTTCAGGTTTTCAGTCTCTGTATTCAGAGCCTTTTTCCCCCCCTGTTGCTTATACACCTTTCTCAGCCTTCACCAGCTATGCCTGTGGCTGGAGAAGCTTTCCTTGGTTTCAGTCCCTTGCTCTTCCCAGTTTCAATGTTTTATATGACAGTTTTGGCTTGAAAGAACCTCTCTGGTTACTGTTCTCCAAGTTCTTTCCCTCCCTGAAACCGAAGCCTTGGGTTGTGTTGGTGCAGTTGCTGTGTCTTCCTTACACACCATGCACTGCTCTCTGTTCGCTCCTGTGTTTTGTTGCTGTACTAGCCTTTCCCAGACTGGAGCTTTCCAAAGCAGGAGCTGTTTTTTGGTACTTTAATCATTGTGCCCTTTGTGCAAGAAAGGCTGCATAAATAAACAATAAAATACTTGAATTGGGTTGTTGTGTAGGCAGTGTTCACTCATGTTTGGAATAGCAGTATTCCAGATCTATGCCTTTCAGTTGTTTATGGCAATTTTGGAAAGTACATTCCGTATTGAAAGGGTTCGTGCTTGTTCCTGCCTGGCCTGTTAGAAAATTATTTTAATTGGTGGGAAACCTTCTTAAACACATATGACCTTTAATTTATGTGTATAATCATTATGATGAGATACTTCCAAATTGTTTTGAGATGCTGATAATTCTGAATTAGTGTTGATTTAAGGATTAGGCCTTCAATTCTTCAGGTACATTTAGACCATGTAGACCTTTATTGTTACATTGGATTTATAATGATTGCATCTTAAACTACAAAAGGAACACCGTAAAAATTTGAATTCCAGCTGAACATTGAGCTCCGTCCCCCTAGCATTTACTGATAAAATGAGAAAAAAAGGGAATCCAGTACTATTCGAAATTTTACAGAGTGCATACATTTTACAGAGTGCAGAGAAACATTACCAAGACATGATAAATGTAAATACATGCAGATGTGCTATTTAATGTCTCTTAATCTCATCTGTATGTGGGAGTAATGGCAGGTAATGAATGCATCTCAGACTTCAGAAAACAAGTAGAAATATTATAACTTATGAATATATCTGCAAACATAGCCTTTGTTACCTCTTTCTGACTTTTTCTTCTACATTAAAAGAGCCTTAAAAGATTTCAGAGAATCATGCTATCTTGTTGGTACCTTACTAACTTTGTAATATTGAAATATAATACTCAATACTGCTACGGCCGTATATCCAAAAATGTTTTGCCATGGCTCCTGTGAGGTTCACTGCCTCATAAAATTTCATCAGTGCCTTTTCATCCAAGGGAATGGTTGCTGTCCCAGCCATGACAGAAACCCCAGCCTTCAGCACATGAGCAGGTTGTTGGCTCAGGGGTGAGCACTGCAGCTACCCAGGAACCCTGCTTTAAGGGGTACAGTAATGGAGATGTAGAATGCTGAGGCAGGACAGCTCTTGAAATGGTGTGGGGATTCTGCTGTCCTATAATCTGGTTAATATTGTGAAACAAATGCTCTTCTGAATAACAGTGGAAATGAAATTGGGTATCTGTTGTAGCATGCCCTCAGCTGACTGCATTTGCTAGTTACTTGAAGGACTCCATAGCTGCTTGTTCAGGTGGAGACCCTTTCAAAAATCCTCCAAGAGAAAACTAGGAGCACAAGGTTTCTCTAACTTAATGTTACAAGACTGGACCTGAAATACAAGTTTTGCTAAAGAAGCTGGCCATTGGTGCTTGTCTTCTTAAAAATAAAGATCTTCATGGGCCTGAGGATCCCCCACAAGTCAGGAAGTTGAGAACTGACTGAAAGATAATGAGAGATTTAATCTGAGTCCTGAGGTGAACAGGGTGATGGTGATAAATTAGGAAAAAAGTTTCTGTTAGGATGAGTTTCAAAGGTTATGTTTTATTTAGCTTTGTTTATAGTGCATGTGTCAGCTGAACAGTGGTACTTAGTCTGTTTGCTCGCTTTGGGGTCCCTAGCTGTTTTTTTCCCATTGCAAAGCACCTGGAGTTGTGCTGCCTCAAGTGATACATGAATAAGTTGTCTGAACATGGTAACTAGATGGTGAGTTTGAGACCTTAAGGTCCAGAGGACTGTTAAATCCCAGTCAGTATTGCTCTAGGCATTAAGGCTTCTATTAGGGTGATAAAATTTCTTTTTGAAACCGATCTGCTGGACAAATGAGGAAAAAGGGACACTTAACCTAGCCCTGCAAATACTGGAATTGGGAGCTTGCTCTAAGAAGATGTTCCAAGAAAGACTATATATAAGGATTGAGCTTACATTATAAATCACTGAACTAGATTGCTTCCATGCAGAGAAGAAGGTCAATGCTATAGTATAACAGACATTTAAATTGCTCATGTGGTTAAGGGTTCGTTTAAAATCTTTAGACTCAACATGGAGGAAGGAGGGGAGAAGAGATGGGATTTCACTTTTTTATCCTTGAGATAAAGAGAATAGAGAAACAGCCTATATGAAAAGTGGATTAAAAATGTAGCTTGATGCTACAAACTTACGTATGTAATAAACTTACAAGAGCTAATAAAAATATATTAAATATTATTAGACATAAACCTTGGATTGTTAAAGTCCTGTAAAATTTAATGTTTTTATTGCTTTTCTAAATCTTGCCATGTTTATACCCCAATAACAAAAGAAATGTATTCCATAGTTCTGGGTCCCTTCAGCTGTGTTCCTATGTCCATATGCAGACAAAATGGGACTTGTTAAGACCCACTCAGCATGGAAGTAACCACTTCAGGTAATCATTTCATTCCATGGAAATTTCCATTGAAAGACTTTTAATATTTCAACCTAATTCAGTCAATCTAAGCTATCCAAGCAGAAGCTTGTTCGTAATGGAAATGGATTACATTTATATCTATTCATTTCTATGTTATTTATTGCAGTCAGAAAAGCTTTGTTAATTATTTGACTCTACCAGATTCTTGGGGGAATGGAGGTATTGGAGTTTTACTGCCAAAGATACTTTGTGAAAGGCAATTAAGAAAATGTTTTATGATGGTGTCACCAGTCTCACTTTCAGTTGTTTATTGTTTGATTGGATAGAGGCTTCATCCTCCTGTCTTAATAACTGTACTAAATCAAGAGTAGTAGTCAGAATACTGTATAAAACAAGTATCAGGTTTTGGCAATGGTGGAAGTTAGTGCTGCAACTGAAAGAGTTACCGGTTATGTTGTCTAATTTTCATGCTGCTGTAACAGAAACAAAGTAATGCAAGAAACAGATGAGAATTGCATCATGTCATTTCCCCCTTCTCTTAAATTCTAGTCCTAAGCTTAGTACAGACATAGGCTTTCTTATGTTAGTGTTCTGCCAGACTTACTGTCTCCTGGCTTTTGCCTTTAAAAAGGTGAAGAAAATAGTAGTGTTTGTAATGTTTTATGCATGCAAAGATTTTCTCAGTTTATTTGCCTTTGGGTTATTATTCTGAGTAAAAATGATGTGTGGGGAATGTGTAATGAGAACTTGATGGCAGAGATGCAAAGGCTTGGTTCGACCACAGTATCTTGGGGCATTCAGGGTGTATCTTAAAGGCCCAGCAGAGGAAGAGTTTGACTGTGCTTTTATAGAACAAAATTTATTGTCTCTCTCTCTTTTTTTTTTTTTTTTTGGTAATGTGTTGAAAGCTGAACATTCTTCCAAAGTATTCCTGAGATGAGTCTTTCTTCTGTTCCCATGCATGGTGGGCCTGCACATCTCACTGTTCAGAAACGGGGTAGCAGAGGCTGGGCAATCTGTCTTGTCCTGTACTATGCTTGGTGCTCCCAAAGAGCCCAGACAAGGTCTAAAGGCGCTGGATGGTTGCTGGGTAGCTTCATGGGAATATTGCTGGACTATGTACTGCAATGTGTTGAAAATCTCAGGGACAATGTGAATTCAGCATATTACTTGAACATTTGCTTTATGACCTTTTATTTTTCATTGAAAATTTATGATCATATTTTTCTCTTTGTTTCTAACTTCCCCCTTCTTTGTCCTTCTCAAGGTTGCATGTAACATTTTAAGTTCAAGTATGCTATTGCAGCACTACTAACAGCAGAATGCTTTGGATAATGTTGCATAGCAACATAAAATTTAATTTGTGTCAAATGTTTTGGCATTCTCCTAAATGTGAGGTTTTTTCATCCTTTTTCACTTCAATTGCATTGCCATTGATTGGGGTGAAACTATTTGGTACATTACTGCATTGGGAAGATTGTTTTAATCAAAGCAATGCCCAGCATCCAAAGTTGTCTGGAGCCTTTGTTTTTGTCTTGCAGTAATTTAATGCCCTGTCAGCCATAAGAGACCTGAAATGGTGTGTGAAAGGAAGAGTGTTTCATTTCTGAACTTCTATGTAGCCCAGAATTATATTATCTTCTTGCAATTACACTTACTTCGTATTCCCCTTCTGTTTACAGTAAATTTTCCAAAGGCATAAGTGCAACTATATTATTCATTGGTTAACCAGGGAATAGAGTTGGTGAATAGTCTTTTCCTGTTTCAACAATGATCAAACACCTTGAATTTATAAATTAAATATTTTTTCTCGGAATTGCCTAAGAAACCATTGTTTCAAATGGATATTTTGGCTATTTCTGGGGAAGGTCTAGATAGACCCAAGGGGAGTGAATTTAAAGAATAAATTGTCAATTGACAGTTGACATGAAATGACAGTTGAGGTACATGCTTAATTACATGTCAAGAGAACATCTGACCTATGAAAAATGAAGTCAAACAGAGACATGAATGCTCCACCTGACCATTGATTTCATTATGTTAAGGGTGGTTATATATGGGAGTAACTGAAGGCATGGCAACTTGGATAGAATGTATGTCTGTGTGTGATTATGTGTGATTTGGTTAAAGTAAAGGCAGGAGTGGAAAAGTCTGTCTTTTCCTTTGGTAATGTGTGCTCTAGAGATTGGACTTCCAGGCTGATGCTGTCATCTCAGATATGTTTTCCTGGTGTTAAACGTGTGGCTCTGGAGCTGTTCAGGCGAAGGGGCAATAAGGTTGGTTACAGCAGGGTGACAGAGATGGTGCTGCAAGCATCAGCTGTGCTGCCACTGCACTTGGCATGAGTGGTTTGAGAGGACTTAAGCTGCCTAACAGGGGTTATAGAAAAGGTGAAGCCTTTTTAAGGGGAATGCAGAAGAAGGAGGACAGTGGACAGATCCATGTTTTGATTAGGTCATGGGAAACAATTCTTTTGTCCGACAGTACCAGGCATCGCCCTCCAGAAGGGCTTGGTAACCTCCAGTGTTGGAGACTTGAAGCTCCCTTAGTCATGGATTTGAGTAATCTGATGCAGCTTCAAATTCAGCTCTCTTTAGAGCTGCAGAATGTCCAGATGACCTCCAGAGGCCCTGTCCAGGTCAAAGCATAGTATGATTTTTGACTGATCCTCCAGATGAGTATCCAGATTCTTGAGCTGGTTTCAATCGGTCTGTAATGAAGCTTTTATAGTGACATCTTTGCTTTTGTTGAAGGTTATATTGCCTTAAATTTAATTCAGGGACATTTCTTTTTAAAATATGTGCAGATTTTGGTGCACTGTGGCCAAAGTTTGTGTTTCTGCTTTCCTTTACCTTTGCTTTTGTGCAGAGAAAAGTTTCATAAGAGTATATAAGCATGAAAAGATTTATTTGCTAACTAGCTTCCATATGAAAACTGCACATTTTTCTTCTCAAGACATAATGAATACAAGCAAGGAAAGTGTTTAACCACGATCTTTACCTAAGGAATTCCAAAGAAATACTTCTGGTATCTTCTGTTCAGTTTGTTCCTACTCCTAGTTAGTAATCTGTTTTACCATCAGTCTCAGGTAAAGTCTGCATTTGTAGTTGCTATTAGAATTGCTGGTATCTGGAGTTAAATGACTGTTCAGTTAGTATTTCAATTGACTGAAATATCACTTCAGCTGCCCTTAAATACATAAGTCACTGCCATAATCCAACAGCATGGTTTGTGACTGAATATCCAGTTTCCATGTCTCAGAATCATGCAAGAGAGGTTTTTTTTTTCCCTCAAAGAGTGGCACATGCTTCCATTTCTTTATCAGTTCTGTACACATTTCATTTTAAAATTATTTTGTAAGGATCAAGAGTGGAGATAAAAAGTTACCATGCATTTTTAAATGTTTCTTTTGTCACTAATATTCCTCTAATGATAATGAAATAAATTTTGGAAACTTTTTAAAGATACAATCTGGTGACACTTAGATGTAAAATCTTGTGCCATTTTATGGTGGTGTGACCTGGGCTGGATGCGTGGTGCCCACCAAAGGCTCCTCAACTGGACGGGAGAGAAAACAGAAAAAAAGGGATGATGGGGTGAGAGAAGGACATGGAGAGATCACTCACCAATTGCTGTCACAGCCAAACCAGACTTAAGGAAATTAGTTGAATTTATTCCCAATCAAAATTGGAGCCAGATAATGAGAAGTAAAACAAATCCTAAAACCACCTTCCCCCCACCCCTCCCTCCTTCCTGGGATTAACTTTATTCCCGATTCTCTATCTCCTCTCCGCACTCAGCGGCACAGGGAGATAAGGAATGGGGTTAGCAGTGACTTAATCCCATACTGGTTCTGCCACTGCTTCTTGCTTAGGGAAAGGAGTCCTTCCCCTGCTCCACCACAGTGTCCCTCCCACAGGAGACACTCCTCCATGATCTTCTCAGAGGAGTCTTTTCCATGGGTTTTAGTTCTTCACAGACTGCTCCAGTGGGGGTCCTCTTCTCTTCTCTTCTCTTCTCTTCTCTTCTCTTCTCTTCTCTTCTCTTCTCTTCTCTTCTCTTCTCTTCTCTTCCTTTTTCTTGCTTTCTTTCCTCTNATGGGGTGAGAGAAGGACATGGAGAGATCACTCACCAATTGCTGTCACAGCCAAACCAGACTTAAGGAAATTAGTTGAATTTATTCCCAATCAAAATTGGAGCCAGATAATGAGAAGTAAAACAAATCCTAAAACCACCTTCCCCCCACCCCTCCCTCCTTCCTGGGATTAACTTTATTCCCGATTCTCTATCTCCTCTCCGCACTCAGCGGCACAGGGAGATAAGGAATGGGGTTAGCAGTGACTTAATCCCATACTGGTTCTGCCACTGCTTCTTGCTTAGGGAAAGGAGTCCTTCCCCTGCTCCACCACAGTGTCCCTCCCACAGGAGACACTCCTCCATGATCTTCTCAGAGGAGTCTTTTCCATGGGTTTTAGTTCTTCACAGACTGCTCCAGTGGGGGTCCTCTTCTCTTCTCTTCTCTTCTCTTCTCTTCTCTTCTCTTCTCTTCTCTTCTCTTCTCTTCTCTTCTCTTCTCTTCTCTTCTCTTCTCTTCTCTTCTCTTCTCTTCTCTTCTCTTCTCTTCTCTTCTCTTCTCTTCTCTTCTCTTCTCTTCTCTTCTCTTCTCTTCTCTTCTCTTCTCTTCTCTTCTCCAGGAACAGGCTGCCCCAGCATGGGTCCCCCAGGATCACAAGTCCTGTGTCACAATTGTTCTTTGGGCATCCACCTTCTCTAGCATGGGCTTTTCCACAGGCTACAGGTGAATCTCTGCTCCACTGTGGACCACCATGGGTCTCAGAGGGGCATCCTGTCTCGCTATGGTCTGCACCACAGGTTGCAGGGAAATTTCAGCTTCAGAGACTGGAGCACCTCCTGCCCCTCCTTCTTCACTGGTCTTGGTGTCTGCAGAGTTTCTCTTACATATTCCCACTCTTCTTTACTCTGACCTCAATTACTTCTATGCAATAACTTTTGTTTTCCCTTTTGAAATTTGTTATCCCAGAGGTACAAGCACTCTGTTTGATGGGACAAAAGCAATCTATGGTACTCTTTGCTTCCTGTGTAGTCTTACATTATAAACACTTAGCGTGTTTACCTCTTCTTTTTTTTCTCCTTTTCAGATTTAAGTTTTGAGTTCAGTTGAATGATCTACCATTTCAAAGCATTTTGTATTCCTTGTGATTTTGCTGACTCTTTAGATCATGTGCTGTAGTAATCAGCTTTGTTTGGCCTTTTCATAATTCAGTAGAATCTGTATTATTACATTATTGATTCAAATGAAATGATAAATATCTTGATGGGATTTGTTAATGATATTACTTTGCAAAGTCAATCATTTCAACAGAAGAGAGAAATAGTGGAGGAAAATTGTATGGATTACAAATCTAGGTGAAAAATATAGTGAAATATTGTTGGATTTTTGTAACATTAAGGATAACTGATAAAAATCAAGTTGAAATTGATGGTATGTAATCAGAGTAGTGACTCTCATATGAATTGGCAGTGTGTAAGGCTAAAGAGAAGCAGATGTGAAGATATTCACTCTATATGGTGTACTTCTGTCTAGTGCTTCAGTACCAGAAAAATGTTGACCAAACAATTTTCTGAAAAAGAAGAAGTGGGGATAACAATTTTCCTACATTCATTTCAATAAATGGAAGTATTTTATATGGAAGTGGTAATGATTTGGAGGTTTCCAGTGCATATAAAATCTTTTTAAGAGCCTTTAACTTTTAAATTAAATTTGATGTGTTCAATTATTATCAACAATGTTAGTACCTATGTGCCAGTTCATTGATCTGAGCACAATGGCTGGGTTGAAATAGTTGGTTTAAGGCAGGGAAGTGCTTACAGATCAGAAGAATAAAAGCTTTGTTTGCAGATTTCTATGAACAATCAGCATCTCCTTCTTAATCTTGAGCTGAAAGGCTCAGTGGTCTTCAGAGTGGTGCCTGCAGAGTGGAACACTGCCATCTCTCTCAGGACCTGTGTCATTTGGGGAGCAGCATGCTAACAGCTGAGACAAAAATACTATTGCTCTTGGTTTTGTTTGTGAAATGAAAGTATCTCTATGTATCAACACTGTGCTGTTTACAATTGTTTTTTTTCAATAATGGAGACTTGAAAAGACCTCATCAGAAGGCAGTGTCAGTAACTGTGGGGACAGCTTTTATCTGTAAGACTTACACTCTCTGTCACAATAGAAGCCTCCTAATTTCAGATTATTCTTTGTCCAGTGACACATTCCAAAAGGGAAACAGATTTGTTGGGACATAAACAATAAAGAATGGTGTATGGAAAGTGGTATATCCCTATGGACATTTTCTCACAGGACTGTAATTCTGCACCAAATCTCTTAAGAATTGTGTCACTGCTGTACTTCAGGAGGTAACAACAACCATTAAAACTGAAGTATTGCCATCTATTGTTAAGTTGTTGTTCCTGTTTTGGACTGTTTATACTCTTTTATACCACAGATGGTTTATTTTCTTTCAACCTTTCTTCTGTTTTACTGTCTAAATATTAGAATAAGAAGCATATCTTCAGATGCATGAGTCCCAGTCATGACACTTCTAGTATTTGTGAAAACACACTTGTTAGTCCAACACTTTCATTTCTCTCCCACCAAGATTTTAAAAATTGTCTTTTAGACAGTCAAACCTCAACTGAATTTCTCAGCAGGGATTTGCCTGTTCATTTTTATAGCTTATATTAAATATGAGACTCCTAATTCTTACTGTTTCTGTTGTTCCTATAGCAACTAGATAGGGGGAGATGAAGCAGCGTCACTCTTCTTCCCAGCTGGTGTTTGTGTTCTCAGCAAGAGGGGAGAGTATGAGGAAAATATAGTGTTAATTAGGATGTAACTGGTTGAAAAGCATTCTCCTTGTTGTCTCACCCTTTACTCTAGAGGAGTTAATTAATAATTTCAAACAGGGCTTCTCAAACTTTCTTTATCAAAATTCTGTCATCTTGGATAGAGATATGTTTACTCTAAGTCTGTGTCAGCTTTTGGTCTCTTAGCTGCTTGGTTCTTGATGGTTCCTTCCACCTAAAACCCTGTTTTTTTAATCACATGGATAGCAGTAGGATTTGTGTCAGGAACTAGACTGGTGCTTATGATTTATATGTAGCCTGAACATACATGAAGTGTGTGGCTTTTTCAGTCCTGATTTTAATCTGATTTTTGCAGCTGTCCAGTAACTATAGTGTACTAGACTGTAGTTTTATTGTTGACTAAGTGACTATCTCAGAGTACAAAAAAGTTTTGATATTAAATGCTACTTTTTCAGAGATTACTAAGAGCTAAGGTAGAACTAACACGTTCTACCTTCTCCAAGAAGCAGAGGTTGTTTGAATTCCCCTTTAGTAGTCCTTTCTCTTACCTCATGATGGAAGCCTTTGATGCCTTAGGTTTTAACTTTTGTATTTTTTCAAATCCTGTACTGCCCAGTGTAACTCTGAAGTTTCTTGTAACTCGTTAGCTTCTGCTCTCTTATGCTAAGATAGACATAACAAAACCTCTCTAGCTTGCTCTCCAAGGACACTCAGACCATCCTAGGCCCAAAAAGTGTAAACCAACATCTTGGGAAAGGGGGGCTAAGCTTAAAGAAATGACATCATTAGCTAAATTTTTAATTGGCGAATATATGCAATAGACCAAACTTATAAAAGTGTGAAGAACTCGTGACCTGTCATCCATCTTGGGATCCACTGAGGCAAGGGAGCCTCTGGACCCCCAGGGTGTACCTTTGAAGGCCTTTCAAATAAATACCTCCTTTATTCCTTTATTCCTGTCTAGTCTCTGTTTTTAGGTAGCCATTTAAGGCATCACCTTCTTTACATAGTTTCCTGAGGATCTTTGATGCCAAATTAATCTCTTTGAAGTAAACCAAAGTCTTTCCTCCATACCTGAGCACCTGAAGTTCTGCTGCTCTGCCTTGGTGCAGCTTGTTTAGCCAAGCACTGCTGCTCTGTGAAGGTTGTGTTACTCTCACCATGGCATGTGCATTGTGAAGACTCTGGGGAGACTTTTACAGTATTTCAAGCCATTTTTATATAAAACAACCAGAAACTATGTGACCTATGTTTTAAGCTCCTCTTTGACTGTTTATTAAATAAAAATTCATGGGCACAGGAACTGGATATCATATATTGCATCTCAAAAAGATGGGTCCCATCAGGTTTAGTATATGTACACTGAAAAGCCTTTCCCAGCCAGAACAGCTCTGATTAGCAAGAGGAACTCAGAAAGTGCTGGTTAATAGATAACCAAGTGGTAAATTTGCTCATGTGGGAAATAAGAAGTTGAGATATATGCTGCTTGTTACTTAAGGAACAGTTTGGAACCAAGACTTCTCACCTCACAGGAAGGTGCCACGATGCAAGATGTTACTGAGACAGTGGGGATCCTGCAGGCATCAGGTTGTCATCCATGAAATGCCTGCTGTCTTCACACAGGTGGTGGTGCCTCAGGAGAAGCACTTGCTCTTTTGGAAATAAGTCTTTAATTGTTTCCCCATTTTATTCCTTCTCTGTTTCCCCTGCCCCTGACTCTCTCAGAGGGGTTCACAAGAGGTAATGAACATGACATCTGCTAATTTATAAATCAGTTTGTTTCTCTGCTGGCTGCCTAAGCAGGGTTCTGATCCTCAGTGGATTACATATTAGAACAGATTTAAATTTTAATCAGAACAACATCTCTTCAAAACATTCTGGCTTAAAAAATACATAAATGGACAAGTCTCTTGGTTCCACAGACTCTAACCTAGTGTTTCTCCTGTATTCATGGAACCACTAAGTCTCCTAGGGCTTTGGGGAGTCTTTCTGAGGCTGATGGAGCTGGGGCTATTCAGTCTCAAGAAGAGAAGGCTCATGTGAGATCTTATCAATGTCTATATGTGCCTTATAAGTGTGAATAGAGAAAAAAGAGCCAGACTCCTTGCAGTGCTATCCAGTGGTAGAACAGAAGGCAGCAGATGTAAATATAATGTTTTGATAAACCTTTTTTGCTGTGAGAGTGGTCAAACACTGGAAGTTTCAGAGACAGGCTGTGAAGTCTCCATCCCTGGAGAAGCTTAAACCCAGCTGGGCTCAGGCCTGAGCAATCTGCTGTAGTTAATCCTGCTTTGAGACTTGATGATCTCCAGAGCTCCTTTGCAACCTGAACTATTCTGTGAATATTGTGGATTATGTCAGCAGATAAAATAGTTGGGAGCTTTCTTCTGTGAAGAAATTGCTGCTTGGAGAATATTGTATGGTCACAGATAAAATATGGCTCTTGTGAGATGTTCTGAGAATCCTGTTTCTGCTTAGATTTTAATTTTTATCTTTGTACATCTCCCAGAGTTTTAATGTTTATTTCTTACAACTGTAATTCTTTTACTAGGAAAAACCCTGACTTATAAATCAGTACAGTGACTACATTTTTATCAGCTTTCTTCACTTGACAAATAAATGCATTTTTATAGTGCTTAAAAACCAATCCTGAATGTAAGGGTCAGTTGAAGTATTTTTGATTCATAGAATCATTAAGGTTGAAAAACCTCTCTAAGACTGAGTCCAACCATTAACCTCACACCACCATGTGTACAACTAATCCATGCCCTCAAGTGCCACATCCTCATATTTTTTGAACACTTCCAGGGATGGTGATTCTACCAGTTTCTTGAGCAGCCTGTTCCAATGTCTGCAGCTGCAGCTTTCCATCTGCTTTTCCCCAGTCTGCAGCACTGCATGGGATTGTTGTGACCCAAGGGCAGGACACAACACTTTGCCTTGTTGAACCTTATACAATTGGCTTTGGAGCATCAATTGAGCAAACTCATCATACTCAACTCTGAATCAAAGTTGCTAGGCAAAGTTTAGGAGGAATTTCATCAAGGAACCTGGAGTTTTGCTCTCTTGGTTAGGACAATTGTAGCCATATGATTTCTAATAGAGGTAAAATGTAATGTAAACTTGCATGCTTCTCTTGCTGCCTGGTTACTGAATATGCAGAAAGTGATTATTCTCTTCTATAGAATATTCAGTTCAGGGTAATACATAAATGTGCAGCCAGCATTCAACAATTGCCTTGAGGTGCTGATTTTATTATCATTAAATATTAGCTAAGAACAAGCATCATCTTTCTCTTTCCTAGATTTGCTGGTGAGTGTTTGCTCAAGGTCAATTGAAATCACTTTTGTCTTTCCCAAGAGGGGAGTGCATATTCCCTCTTGAATGATTCCAGATATATGTTGGGGAATGAAAAGTCAGGGATGGTGTTGAGAATTAGAGGTTTAAAAAGGAGGAATACAAGAGGCATCTGGAAAGAGAGGCAGTGGTTGGAGCCAGGGAAGAAACAATGCCTAGCACTGGGTGTGGGGTGGGAAGAACAGTTTCCTGGGGGAAGGGGAAAGAATAGGTGAAGTAGGGTGCTTTTTTTGTTTGTTTGTTTGCTTTTTTAAAAAAAGCTGAATGTGTTTATTTTTGAGCCAAATTAGTAACTCTAGTTTGAGTGTCTCATTTCAGGTAAGTGGTGGCAAGGAATGGAGAATGTGAAGTTCTGACATTGGTTTTCTGGACATCCCTTTCAGATTCTTGAACAAATTCTGCTTGAGCAGACCCCTCTGCAGGCATTAAGGATTTAAATATAATTATTGTTTGGATGAACATTCCAAAAATTCTGCTTTGAAGCTTTGTTATACATCTCTTCATTCAAATCACTTAATGTTTTCAATCTTGTTTACTTTTTTACAGCTGTTAACACAATAGGGCAAAAGCTTCCAAGGAATGACTATTGATGTCTGAGGGAACCTAGATCCTAATTGCAGAACAATTGTTGTGATGTCATGTGCAGATTTTATGTGGTGTTCACAAACAGCTGGTTGCAAACAAATAGATTGCAAAAAATGCCTATAAAGGTTTTGTTCTACTTGTAAAGCTGCTGTCTGCACACTGTCAAAAGCTTTTGGGATGTAGCTGTGTGTGTATACTCCTGTTTCCTGTGAATTCTCATAGCATGAAATCAACTTTGTGGAAAAAAAGTGCTTTTGCCCATGTAATTTTTATCATGCACTTTTTATCATACACTTAAAAAAAGCACAGCTCTAAAAATGTAGTTATATTGGATGGTAACAAAAGTGATTCTCAACTATGCATTTGAATACCAAGATTTGGCATCACTGTAAGTAAGTTATACCAGCAAAAGTGGTTCTTGCCAGATTATTTATGTGTAGCATAAGAGTTAGCCTAATATAAAACTTCCCTGTAGAAGAAGATCTTTCCAGTGAATATAATCATTCTAGTAACAATGGAAATGCACATTTAGTTAAAGATGGCATTTCCTAGTGTGAAATGTAAGTAAATTTCTGTTTTCTAAAGTTTTTTTCTCTTTTCTAATTGTGAAATTGGTAACTAGAGGTAACTTTATGTTGCTGACATTTAGTTTTTATGATAATTTTCGACTTCTAAGGGTATTTCTAGAAATGTTTTCATTATAAAATAAATGTATGTCTTTTTATTATTCTTAAAAATAATCAACAAAGGCTGATCAGCTAAAAATTCTACTTTTGTTTTCCAGAAACCAGCAAACATTCTGGTAATGGGTGAAGGTCCTGAAAGAGGAAGAGTCAAAATAGGTAAACATTTTGAGAAAATTTAGTTGTACAGCTAAGGGATTACTATTTAAAAAAAAAAAAGCCTCTTTAGTGTAAGATAGAAACAGATCTTCAGTATTCTTTGAGTATATGTATCTACAATCTCTAGTTCAATTTTGATTCTCATTCACTGAGTTTACAGACTTAAGAAATTCCAAATATATTATTAGACATTTCTAAGCTTGCTGAGGTTATTTGATGATATATAAAAGCATCTCTATGAAACAAAAAAGTAATAAGTGCAGAGAACAGTGGTGATGGCCAGGGTTCTTTTGACTTCTGCTATGATTAGTTAGCATAAGTTAGCATTGTTACTTATAAATTGTGTTTGGGGTTTTTTTTTATTTTATTTTTATATACACAACAAAGGTTTGTGAGCCAAAAGTTATTTGGTGTCAAGATGAGTAATACATGTAGCTGTGATGGTCTTTATCCAAAATGTAATTACCTTCTCAGTTTTAGTGATGTGGGTTTTACCTTTTTTAAATAAAGCATGTGGAAATACTCAAGCTTGTGTAAAAGAAAAGTTTCAAGATTTGAATTGGGTTTAAAATGTGTGGGCTTGATGGTGCACCAATTTTTTTGCTTTCCCATCTAGCATTTCTTACTGTTACTTACAAGTCTCATTCTAAAGAGAATTTTTGAGTTCTGTAGTTCTTAAAAATACACCTCTGTAACAGTACATGCTGACTGACTCTGGAGCTCATTCCTCCAGATCAAGTAGGAAGCACATCTTGAAAATATTGCAAAACAATCTACACTGCAGTCATTTTGGTTTTGCACTGTGGGTGAATGTATAGCAGTCACAAGGACTCACAGTTTTGTAAGCATGTATAAAAATAAAGGAGAAAATGTACATTTGAGACCTACTACTTTTTACTTCAGTTAACCAAGTCTCTGTTACAGTTTTAAAAAATGAACAGGTATCTGTGTTATGTGAAGTTTTACAATGCCGTGATGAAAACACATCAGATGTTATCCTTCATAGTCTTAGGAATGAAGTAAATGGCATTTAGCCTTAGATAAATTTGGTTCAGTATTGTTACAAGTATACATATAAGTATATATACATATATAAGTTTTTGTTTTGTTAGAAACTTTGATTTGTAGTTTTTAATGTTTTGAGCTATTGTTGTAATTGTTTTTTGACAATACTATAAAATTCTGATTTATTTGTATTAAAGTATAAATACTCTTCTCATTTTTTCTCCCCATTCCCCAGCTGATATGGGTTTTGCAAGATTGTTTAACTCACCTTTGAAGCCGCTGGCAGACTTGGATCCAGTTGTGGTGACATTCTGGTACAGAGCTCCAGAGCTGTTACTTGGGGCCAGGCATTACACAAAGGCCATTGGTAAGTTGTCCTGTAAGAAAGGCATTTGCCTGCAAGTTTTGTAAGGCTAGTAGCTGATGGGATGATCAGCTGACCAGCTAGTTCTGGGTTTTTGTCCCTGAAGTAGTCAGCAGATGATCCCATCCATAAAAGATTAATCAAGATTAAAACTTTCTGAGGACCGTGCTTTTATTTTTCAATATAACCTAGACATTTTAAATATGTTGTTTGTTTTGTTTTTAAAACAAAAATATACTTCGAATTGGTTTATATGTTTTCTTAATATAGGCTTAGAAATATGTAATGTTGTAAATCTTCAAAAGAGAAATAGCTATGGCAGTCTTGCAGGTTGTTACATGTCCAGATGCTTCTATGAAATGTGTGGCTTGATAAGCAGAAGGCTGGTCTCCTGTGCTGTGCATAATCTGCAAATTGTTTACTCCTGGTGACATATGAAGCTCCATGTTCAGGAAATGCTGGTAGTCAGGCTCTTTGCTCCCTAAGAAGTACCAGGAGCACAATCAGCCTCGGTGCCCAGGTGCTTGGAGAATTAAAGCACTGAGGTGCATGGGAGGTATCCTGGCTGCATGGTTGGGTTGTGTATTGAACTGCAAACAAAACAGTGACCCTCTATTAATAGCGTTAAATTGTTCTTGTGAGTACAGAGGTGGCTATCTTGGCAGGCATTTTTCTGTTGCAGAAGTCTTTGGAGAGGCTCTGTGGGCCTTTTTTCAGGAAGTTACACAATAATGTCATACTGGCATTTCAGTTTGAGTGTTGTCTTGTGTGTACCAACACCTTTAAGGCTCACAGTGTATGTTTTTTGAAGTAACTCCTGTTTATTCAACTACCATATACAGGAAAAGGTTTGGAGAATTAATGAACTGACATCTGACTTTTTGATGTAGACTTGCAGTTTCCATTTCTTTACTGTTTTCCACTTCCATTTGGAACCCTTCAATGCAGGAATTTATTTTGTGTACTCTAGGAAAACTCTGCAGCAAAAGCTGAAGTTTCGGAAGTGAGGAGAATCTGATCCATTTGAAAACCAAAAATCTGGTCCAAAGAAAAACACTAATTGCAGACAGGTCAGAAGGGACCTAGAAAGGTTTCTTGCTCATCCTCTTGTACAAAGCAGTGCCCACTATGAATTCTGCCTGGTCTGTTGAGGGATTTGTCCAGATACTCTTGAAAACCACTAAGAACAAAGATTTCACACCCTCTCTGGTTAACCTGTTCCACTGCAAAGTCATCCTTGTAGTGAAGCATTTTTTCTTTATACCTAGTTACAATTTCTTGGTTTGGTTTATGCTGATATTCTCTCACTCCTGTTGTATGGCATTTGTAAGAGCCTGGCTCTGTCTTCATAGTCACCTCTGTGTAGGTACTGGGGAACTGCTCACAGATTCCTCTTCAGTCTGAACAAGCCCATGTCCCTCAGTACCCACTCCCAGAGCAGGTTCTCCAGCCTCTAACCATGCTGGTTACCTCTGTTTCTTGCCTTTGTTACTCCACTATTTCATGGTTGCTACAGCCAAAGCTGCCATTGATTATCGTATCCCCCCCAACCAGTTGTTCCTTCTTCCTCAGATCTGAGGGATGACACATATAGTTTACCCCCAAGTCCTCTAGAAATCTTTTCAGCATCTCTGAAGTGACCCTGTTTGTGTTCCGTTTGTTCTCTGTGATGCTCCATGTTCACCTCCTCCCACAGCTCCTTTTGCTGGTGTCCCAGTACCCCAGCCAAAGTGTATCTCCCAGTGTGTGGCCAGTGTCACCCTGCAGACTGACTCCTGCATGGCAGCACCCTCCCTCTGGAGCTCTGCCTCAGCTGAGACAGACATCCCAGGGTATCTGCTCCAGTGGGAGCTGGGGATGGAGTCTTGTAATGCTCCTGTTCCCTGCATGGTTCTGGCACAATCCCATGATGGGAGAAGCAGACTCTTAGGGCCTGCTTTGCATCTGCCACCGTGCAGACTGGGCTGCTAACTACTACATCTGTCTTTGCACAAATGTTTTAAGAAAAATGCCAACAGGATTGCTGCAAACACCTGTACATTAGATGCTTAAATTGGCCTATGCTCATAGTGGAAAACATGAGATGTGAATGGACCAGATTGCTGAGTGACCTGTGTGTGTGGTACAGGGAAGTTACCTCAACTGACAGCTACCTGGTTTTGATAGATAGCATATTGTTTAGAGATTTGGGTGAGTGATATGTACCATTATCACAGGGTATCTCTTTGAAGGATGAATTAGTATAATGCTGTTGTTTGTTTAATTATGTCATAAATAACTTGGTTCTTGCCCTGAGGGATCTCTAGTCAATACTAAAACACAGGCAAGAAGTTCCTATGAAACTTTAGAGGACAATGGTACTTGGGAGAGATCTGGTTTTGGTAGTAGGTTATTATTTCTGAAGCTTTTATTTCTTGTATCACACCGGTGAGTCACCCAGGAGGGGTGTGAATGGTTACATAGTACCTGGCATGCAGTGTGAGTGCTGAGGGGCACTTGGAACAGTTTGAGCAGCAAAATAAAAAATACGGAAATGAAAACAAGGAAAGTTGCAAGTTGAGGTTCGTAGGCTGACTGAAGGATTAGAGTAGCATATGACTGAAGAGAAGGGAAAAGGAAAAAAGGTACATGAGGCTGATCTGTGTGCAGCTTTAAGGCAGAGAGAAGAAGTGAGTAACAGAATGACAGCGGTGGTGTTCATGCAGTTTATTGAGTCCAGACTTGTGTTTTGCCTCTAGCATTATGTGCACTTAAAAAGGCCATTTTCATGAGCTAAGCATGCTAGTAAGAGTTTAATTCCAATGCCAATGTTTTTGGCAAAGGATGCAACTCTTAAAACTTTCTCTTAAATCTCTGTGTAAAGAATACAATTTTAAGATCTCTTAACATTACAAAATTCTCAGGAAGTCTAATGTATTGCTTTTAGCAATAACTCAAAAATTAAATAAGATTCTCATTTAATTGCTCTTGAGTTGGAAACAATAATTTAGAAACTAGAAAGGTGATTAGATATAGCAAATTATGAAAAAAAAAAAAGACAGGTTATTTAGTATAGCTACTTGTTTTCCTTAGCTATTTTCCCATGTTTTTTGGATAATGTATAGCTTTTATTGATCAGTAAACACAAATAAGATAAGGCTAAAAGCAGAGTTTTCTCTTTCACTTTTGTCATAGTGAGAAAAATTTTTGGAATTTACTAGGAAATCATTGTCATCAGTTCTCTTCTGCAACATCCTAAACAGTGTCCAGCAGATGCTACATGATTCAGATGTTTGCTTAGGTTTTTACTGGCTTTGTCTTGATTTTACTTTATTTTAAATTTTTTTTTATTGTACATGTAATATTCTCTTCCATATCTTTGTTTCACGTATGATTTAATTATTAGCAATGTATTGAAAATATCCTGGACACTGTCTACTATAGTGTCTAATTTGGTTTTATTCTTGTAATAAAGCCTTTTGGGTGTGCTTGCTTGCATGAAAATAATTCTCATATGAGAGCAAAAACTGAAATTAGAATTTGACTTTTGACTTGTTCAGGATTTTTGTCTTTGATTTCTGGACTTGATCTTAGTTACATTTTGTGAGTTTGACTTTGGGGGAAAATTGGAGTAAATAGAGTCTATTTAGAAAGTGCTATATATTACACAAAACAATACATAAACATATTTCATTATTTTAGGGGTGATTTTTCAGGGACATTTTTCCTTTATTTAGTTTGTCTCTTCATACTAATTAAATATTCTACTTTTAATTTATTTCCTTGCAGAACATGTAGTTGTTCATCATATGTATAACATCATGTTTTATAGAGATAGAGGAATCAGGAAAATACTGTTGCTGAAAAACAGAAATAGCTTTTGATTTCTGCATGTTAAAATGATCGTAAAAAGCCAGCGTTAGGGTTTCATGGAGAGTAATATTTCCTTTCCTGAATTGTGAAAGTTTATAATGTAAGCCCTACTTTTTAATAAAGTTTCACATGTAATATTTGCTACCATAGTTAAAAGTAACTAACTTACCAGATGAATGCAAATTGTGAAAATGGTGTTGTAGAAGCCAAAGTTCACTCTCTATTCCATTACCACAATTTAATCTGTACTAAATTCACTATAGCCTGTGAAGGTTTTCTGGATTTTTAGTATCATAATTAAAAAATAGAGTCTGTTTCTCTGTGTTTATTTTAATACTTCAGCAAAGACGTAAAAGCTGCAAATAAAAGTACCTTGAACAAGCTTCAGGTGAAACCAAGTAACTGCAAAAATGAAAATTGCTTGCCATCATGAAAACTTTAATAAAATTACTGAACAACTAGAAAGTCCAGCACAATGGCAAGTGCCTTTGTGCTCAAAATACTAAAGAAACAAGATTGATGAAGGTGGAAATGTACAGTGCTCCTTTCATGTATGGGCAAAGACTTCTGCACTTTAATTTTAAGGAAACTAAAAGAGATGACTGTGGTAAAATGAAGGAAAAGTTAAGCTGACTTTGAGCTTGAAAGGAGACATTAATCAGTTGGGGTTTTTTTCACTCTGGGAGCATCAGATTAGAAAAGAATGTTTTAGTAGGTAAAGCAAGTACTAAGATCTCTTTCATCATAGGTTTTTAAGAAAGCATGTGGCAGTCTCCAATATGATTCATTCTGGGCCATCTTGTAGCATATCAAGGTAATAACATAATTATGACTTGTTTTTATCAAGCTGCAGCTTGTATAGTTATCAGTGCTATCAAACAAGCATGTTATCTTACCTCTCCTTACCACCTGCCTTAATTAAAGCAATAGCATATTTGATAAATGGCATCAGATGACTTATAGTATTTTAGATGGTTTGGATTTTGTTGACAAAAAGTCATCATTCAACCACCCATTAAGCAAGGCCAAAACACTGTCCTGAACCAAAAATGGATGGGCTTGTTTATTATGAAAAAATAAATCTGGAAACCTGAGAAATCTGTATTTCTTAGTTACCTTTTTGCACTTGTCTAAATTATAAGTCAGCAAGAATGTCAGAAATAGCTGTGTGATAACTGTGTTTACCAGCCCAAATGAGACTTAGGTATAGAAAAACTGTAATTCAAAGCCTGGGTAGTGGACTGTCACCTCATTCTATTTCCAGACTACCATGCAGTTATAGAAGCTGGAAATGTGTGAAAGGTATAAGCAGATATCAAAATGCCTTTGAAAGTAAATGTCACAGGAAAATATTCAGTGTATCAGAGGGAATGAATTTATAATGGATGCTGGGATCTGTCAGAGTTTCAACAACTCCATTTGATCTCGTGCAGGAAAAGAATATCTATAGTGTATTATGTAGGATTTAGGATGGAAATATGTGCATATGTGTTCCACATTGCCTATGCAGTGAGTCCCACACATTCCGAGTGCATCAGATGTCCTCACTGTGCGCACACAGATTGTTGGCATGCTGGCCAGGCTGTGGGGCCTCTGGAAATCTTGGACTGATGCCTGAAGCTCTTTTTGGTCTCGTTTTCTGGGAGGGTTGGGAGGAAAAAAAGAAGACCTATCTGGAAAATCTGGTAAACCAGAAATTACAGGTGGGACCAACGAGAAGATTGAAAACTCTTCAGGAAAAATGTACAGGGGAGGTTCCCACCTGTCATCTGTGGAGTCACAGGAGCAGGGAGACTGCTTTTTTAAACACCCATGAGAAATAATTAATAAGAACAAATCTATAGTCAGTCAGCATTTAACTGCTGCAGAGGAATCCACATTCTTGGTTGTGATTTGAGGAAGGGGTTGTGGAAAAACTAGCAAAATAAATTAAATTAGAGAGGTTTGGAAAATGCTCGTGTATGTGTGCTGAAAAGAAAAACTCAGGTTACACCAAGAAGGGAGCCTTGTTCATGCCCTGGGAAATGTAATAAAACATGAGGCATAATTGGATTCAGATGATATTTTGTGGTAAACTTGTTTTGGCATGTGGTAAACTTTCTTAATTTTGATTATCAAAGTTGTTCTTATGCTTTTTCTGAGAGGCAAAATATTTTAATACCAAGGATTAATTGTTGCTCTCTTATCTAGTTATTGCAGGTACTGGGTGATTTACTGCTGTTTTTTCTTCTTGCTCTCTAAGACAGGAAAATATGTCTAGAATACTATATAATCTTCTTCTGTTATTAAAAAATAAAAAGGATTTTCTACATTACTATAATAATCTAGGAAATGTAAAGTTATATAAAGGATTATTAGATCACCTAATTAGAACATTTTAAAGCTATATTAGTATTTTGGGAAGCTTGGGATGCTGACAGCAACTCAAGGAGAATCATCTGCAGGATCGCTGCAGACTTTAATGCATTAACTGTTTTGTGATCTAGCTCCTGCCTTCTTCTAACTCCTGTATTACTCTTGCTTCTCAAATATGTTATGCCTGGAAATTAACTAGTAAAGCTGGTGGCCATTGTCAACTCTGTAGAGTCTGAGAGGTGTGTAGTAGTTTAATAGTCAAAAGAATGAGAACAGTGCTATGGGTCTGACTTGTCTCTGCTGGGTAAGCTGGGTCTCAAAAGACTTCGCTTTAAATACTGATTCAGTCCCCAAGTGTTGTATGTAGTTGGCCACGTTTCATTTATTCCATCTCAAGTGTTGTTTCATTATCTGTAGAATGGGGACACTACTTAATGGTATTGTCCTGAAGATAAAGTCAGTTGAGCCAGTTAAGGATAATACAGAGCTCCAGGACAAGTATGCTGTAAATTGTTCTTGTTCACTCAATGAATGGATTATTTGTCTGAGAACCTGGGATGTCACTTAGCATCTGTAATTAACTTGACAAATATACACATTCTGGGCATTAAAAACAAAAAAGGAAAGAAAAGGAAAACAAAACCAATAAATCTTCAGTCACAGCTACAACCTGCTAATTGTCCTGATTTGGATTGCTTGGTAAATTAACCTGTAAACTCCCAGATGTGGTCACCCAGTATTTCTTGTATTCTCATGACTGTCTCCCCTTCCAACACCTATCAAGGGAAGTACTGGATGCTTTTGCTGTTTTATTTAGTATTTTGGCATATTTGCTGCTGCATGATGATTGGTATGACTTACCTGTACATGACTTATTTTAGAGCAGGAAAAATAATATAAAAATATTCAGAAGGCAGAACCCACTTTTGAGCAAGAGGTGCCTTCAAAAATCTATCTACACTTAGTCCTATATACATCAAGAGTTGTCAATGATTTATGGGCCAAAACCCCTCCCTACTGGTCCTAGTTTTAGTTCCCTCTCTTTTTTCCTTCTAATTGTTTTTCCCTCCAAGTATCAGCTTTGTGTTCTTCCAAACTGTTAATAACCATGGGGCCTCATAAGGGCAAGCTGTTTTCTTCCCTGGTATCTCACTGACTTCACCCTTTACCAGACAAATGAGCTTTGCAGCAGCAGCCTTGATTCTCTTCTTGAGCAACCTATGCCGTGAACTCAGTTTAAAAAATATTTAGATTTTTTAAGAGAAAGATTACTTAGGGACGTAAGACAGGAGTTTTTCTTGTGAAAGCTGGTTCCATAAACATTTTACCCTCACTGTATTGTGCAGTACTGAAGGCTTTTAACGTGCACTTTTTGCTACCAAATTTGAAAAGTTATCTCATAAAAGTTGATTTTGGCTGAAAACCAACTGCCTACTATCCTAACAAGATGCATACTTCTGGTGCAGAGTTGTTTTAGCTGATCCATCAGTTTGATCTTAAGGCATAATTATTTCAGCAATATCAACTGAAACTTTCAACATTACAGCAATGATTGAGTAGAATGACTGGTTTTCAGGACAGATGTGATTGCTTCACAAGTTGATTTCTTGTCAATAACTGACTGACAGCAGAATTACTCTTCACGCTGGTATATTTCATGTATTATCCAATGGAGTTGCTTATAATTACGTTGGAGTTCTTGTCAGTGTCTTACTAGAAATAGCTGTAAGGCTGAAACCCTTAGTAACAGAAATGTTAAGATACTGTAAAGTAAAACACTCTATTTGGAAGGACAAAGAAGCTTCTCCAATGGTACTGTCTGAGAGGCAAGGTTTCTTCATATGCATTCCTCTCTGGTGACTGAAATAAAGTAGGCATCAAAAGCCTTAATAACTTCTAGAAAAGGCTGTCATGGCTTGTAAATTGGAACAGTCCAAGAAAGTATTCTTCACAGATGTTCCTTGTTATAATTCAATCTACTGGATAGCAGGGCTTTTGCTCACCTTATGTTAGTTCTGAAGGTGTTGACATATTG